>VYZM01016012.1:0-48215 GCA_013398915.1 Dromas ardeola
CCTCCCACCCCACTCCTGCTTGTGGGTGTGTTAAGTCTTGTAGCTCATTAACAAGCATCAAAGGGTAACGGTGATGCCTCGTCATGCCAGGCTTCGCCAGAGGCAGACATGGGCGTGCTGATGGTGGCGGGCAAAGCCCTGCAGAGAATTCCTGGGGATGAAGGGGATGAACACGAGGAAAAACTACTTTGGGGGTGCTGGAGCCCTGGCACAGGTTGCCCAGAGAGGTGTGGGGTCTCTGTCTCTGGAGACATTCCAAGCCTGCCTGGACGCGTTCCTGTCCAGCCTGCTGGGGGTGACCCTGCTCTGGGAGATGATCTCCAGAGGTCCCTTCCAACCCCCACCATTCTGTGGCCGTCTGCAGGAGGGTCCCTCCGGGGCTGGCAGTTCGTGTCCCTGGGGGAAGGCACCGTCCCAGCTGCCTGGCAGGATCCCCGGGCGCTTGGCAGCTCTTCTGTCCCCTGTGCCGGTCCCTGCCGGGCCGGGAGGGGAGGTTGGGGGACCGGCCATCACCCTCTTCTGCCCTCGCCGCCTCACTGCACCACGGACTGGCTGCGGCTGGCAGGACCTCTGGAGCTCGTCTGGCCCAGTCCCTGGAGCAGTGGCCCAGGACCATGCCCGGTTGGGTTCTGGGTATCTCCAAGGATGGAGACTCCACCACCTCCCTGGGCAACCTCTGCCAGCGCTCGCTCACACGCACAGGGAAAAGTGTTCCCTGATGTCCAGGGGGACCCTCCTGTGTGTCAGTTCGTGCCGTGGCCTCTGGTCCTGTCCCTGGGCACCCCTGGGACGAGCCCGGCCCCGTCCTCCCGGCCCCCTCCCTGCAGGGTTTGTACCAGGGGTGAGACCCCTGAGCCTGCCCCGCTCCAGGCGCAGCCCCCGCTCCCCCCGGCCTCTCCTCGCGGGAGATGCTCCAGGCCCTTCGCTGGACTCTCCCTGGTCTGTCCATGTCTCTTTGCACTGGGGAGCCCAACACTGGCCCGGCACTCCAGGGGTGCCCTCGCCAGTGCTGAGCAGAGGCGAAGGATCCCCTCCCTCCACCTGCTGGTGGCATGTTGCTGCCTCTTGGGTCACCCAGGCGTCCCCCAGGACCCCGGCGGTGTTCTGCAGAGCTGCTTCTCATCAGGGTGCCCCACCATGTCCTGGGGCGGGGGGATGTTCCTCCCCAGGGACAAGACTTGGCGCTGCTCCTTGTTGGGCTGCGTGAGGTTCCGTCTGACCGGTGTCCCCAGCCTGGCCAGCAGCACCACCCACTGCAAACCATCTCCTGCTGCTGGAGCTTTGTCCTCGGAGTCATCCCCAGAGCTGCAGCCGGCAAAAGCGTGGGTTCAGCTGCATGGAGCGTAACTTTAAAACAAACAAAAATCCCCAAAAAAAGCCCAACCGTGAAATGCAGACTTCCTTTAGCCATTTTGTCAGCCCCGTCCCTAGAGGTTAAATCCCCCCGGGACGTGCCTGTCTAAGCGCTGTGGTTTGCAATGGAGGAGTGGCCGGGAGGGCAATGCAGGACAACAGCTGGCTGGGAAATGCCTGTTCTGGTTCTTCCCATTTATAGAATCCCAGACTGGTTTGGGGTGGAAGGGACCTTAAAGCCCAGCCAGTGCCACCCCCTGCCCTGGGCAGGGACACCTCCCACCAGCCCAGGTTGTTCCAAGCCCCGTCCAACCTGGCCTTGAACCCCTCCAGGGATGGGGCAGCCACAGCTTCTCTGGGCAACCTGGGCCAGGGGCTCACCCCCCTCACAGCCAACAATTTCTGCCTCACATCTCAGCTCAGTCTCCCCTCTTCCAGTGTCAAACCCTTCCCCCTGGTCCCATGGCTCCCCTCCCTGAGCCAGAGTCCCTCCCCAGCTTTCCTGGAGCCCCTTGAGGGACTGGCAGGGGCTGGAAGGTCTCCCCGGAGCCTTCTCTTCTCCAGGCTGAACCCCCCCAGCTCTCTCAGCCTGTCCTCCCAGCAGAGGGGCTCCAGCCCTCCCAGCATTTCCCTGTCTCTCCTAGGGGCCACTTGTTGGGCTGTTATTCCCCGGTTTTTCCAGGATTGGTGCTGGCTGCAGGTGGTGGTGACGCTGCCGTGGGCAGCCGGTGCTTCCACAGCCCTAGGCTGTCACGCTGGGGGGTGGGTTTTGTTTTGTTTTTTCCTGCTGTGACATGAAAGCCAGCGTCAGGGGTTTGTTTCTTGTCTTGCTGTGAATTACTGCGTCTCCCCCTCTGAGGGTCGGGCTGTCTTTCTTGCAGGCGATGGCGTACCAGGGCTGGGCAGACACGCTCTTCGTCATGCAGTTTACGCTGTCGTGTGTAATGGGGTAAGGACGCACAGTGCCACGGCGGGCGCTGCCCATTTCCCAGGGCTGGGGGGACATCCGTGAAGCTGGCGGTGGGGTGCTGGGGATGTGTCTCTGTTCCAGAACTAGTGCCTTTTGGTGACCTGAGCCATTCTGGCTTAAAAAAAATAAATATATAAACCCTTAGTCCTGATAGGGACACTGTTTCGGGGAGTTGTGGCAGATGGAAATCATTTCTTACCCTGCTTCAGTGCAGGTTTAGCCAAAAAAGTGGTACAAATACCACTCTAGAAAAAAGGGGGAGAGAGGCTGAGAGAAATGGCAGCGCACAAAGCATGTCTGGGAGCCTGATGTTGGACTCTTCCTCCTGCAGGTTTATTTTGATGTACTCCACGGTTCTTTGCACTCAGTATAATTCTGCGCTTACAACTACAATAGTTGGCTGCATTAAGGTAGGTAGTTTCTCTGCTCGCAGGGTCCAGCGTCGCGGTTTTCCGTTGCTTGGGGCTTGTATGAAGCTCTGCTGTCGACGCGGGGGCTCTGAGCGCTCAGGATGTGCCTGGCACCGCGGCTCTCCCCAGTTCCACATGGCTGGAGTCATCTCGCACCCGGGATGTGTGGCTGGTGCTGCTGCCAGCAGGAGTTACTGCTCTGAACAGCCTCAGGGCATCCGCAGCCTCCCTGCATCCCGCCTGGTGCCGCTCCGGCACCGCATGTCCCCGGCTCTGCCCACACCGGCAGCGGTGTCGGCTCGGCAGCAGCATGGGAAGGGCTGGACGGAGGCTCCGGGGCTTTTGCTGTGGCTGCAATGGCATTATTTTTTAAAATTTGCTATTTTTTGCTACTACCTGAAACAGAGAGAGACTCATAGAATAGAATCCCAGACTGGTTTGGGTTGGAAGGGACCTTAAAGCCCACCCAGTGCCACCCCCTGCCCTGGGCAGGGACACCTCCCACCAGCCCAGGTTGCTCCAAGCCCCGTCCAACCTGGCCTTGAACCCCTCCAGGGATGGGGCAGCCACAGCTGCTCTGGGCAACCTGGGCCAGGGGCTCACCGCCCTCACAGCCAAGAATTTCTGCCTCACATCTCAGCTCAGTCTCCCCTCTTTCAGTGTCAAACCCTTCCCCCTGGTCCCATGGCTCCCCTCCCTGACCCAGAGTCCCTCCCCAGCTTTCCTGGAGCCCCTTGAGGGACTGGCAGGGGCTGGAAGGTCTCCCCGGAGCCTTCTCTTCTCCAGGCTGAACCCCCCCAGCTCTCTCAGCCTGTCCTCCCAGCAGAGGGGCTCCAGCCCTCCCAGCATCTCCGGGGCCTCCTCTGGCCCCGCTCCAACAGCTCCGTGTCCCTCTGATGTGCGTCTCTGCGTGGCAGTCACAGTGAGCAGCCGGGCATGGCTGATTGCAGTCCCTGTATTTATCTTCCCTGGGGCTCAGGACGTGCACAATGCCCATGAACAGCCGCGATCCTCTGGGTCGCCTCGGCCCAATGACCCTGTTGCAAAAAATAAGGCGGGCACTTCTGGGTGTTACTCTGGGTTTAGTGCTGGTCTGGAGAGGAGGGACAGCATGGCAGCCCGGCGGTGGCACCGTCCCAGCAACCAGAGTCTCCGTCCAGGAGCGTTCCTCAGCAGCTCTAAACCCCGAGTCCTGCATTGCCACCACTTGCCCATTTCACACTTGCTGTGTCTGAGGTTTCCATCTCCGTGTTGCCTCAATGCACAAAACATACATTCATACATCGTCTCGGGTGATACAGAAATTTACGCTCTTGTTCGTCAAATCTTGTTCCTTTGCAGAATATTTTAATAACCTATATTGGGATGTTTTTTGGAGGAGACTATATTTTTACATGGACGAACTTCATTGGTCTAAATATCAGGTAAGAACGTGGGGTGCTTGCAGCTCTTACTTATAATTTGCAAGTGAAAATTGCCGTGAAGGTGAGATGGTTTGGCTGGGTAAATGCTTCTTTCAAAAAAAACCCCTGTGGAATTGGTATTTTTGACACAGCAGAGGAGCGACGCTGACCCACGTCTCGCAGCCGCTCGTTCCCTGCGAACAGCCCGGGCTGTGGGGAGCTCCCAGACAGACGCGGGTTGTTTTAAAGCCGGGAGAATCCACGAGCATGTTTTAGCAGCAAATGTAGGTTGTTCTTGGTATCGTGTATCTGAATCACAGAATCCCAGACTGGTTTGGGTTGGAAGGGACCTTAAAGGCCACCCAGTGCCACCCCCTGCCCTGGGCAGGGACACCTCCCACCAGCCCAGGTTGCTCCAAGCCCCGTCCAACCTGGCCTTGAACCCCTCCAGGGATGGGGCAGCCACAGCTTCTCTGGGCAACCTGGGCCAGGGGCTCACCACCCTCGGAGTGAAAAATTTCTTCCTGATATCTTATCTGTATCTCCCCTCTTCTAGTTTGCAGCCATTACCCCTCGTCCCATCACTGTAGTGCCCTTGTAAAAAGTCCCTCCCCAACTTTCCTGGAGCCCCTTGAGGGACTGGCAGGGGCTGGAAGGTCTCCCCGGAGCCTTCTCTTCCCCAGGCTGAACCCCCCCAGCTCTCTCAGCCTGTCCTCCCAGCAGAGGGGCTCCAGCCCTCCCAGCATCTCCGGGGCCTCCTCTGGCCCCGCTCCAACAGCTCCGTGTCCTTCTGCTGGTGGTGCCCCAGCGCTGGAGGCAGCACTGCGGGTGGAGTCTCACAAATCGTATAATTAAGGTAGCAAAAGAAGTATTTTTTTGGTTTCTTTCACCTGATATTTTAGCCCAGCTTTTGGAAAAGTCTCCTCTCTGGTCTGGGGTGTATTTTCTGTGTTGTGAAAAGTCTCTGCTCTCCCCCGTCCTTCAGCGGGATCCTTCAGTGATGGAGCCGGTCCAACATGATGCTAGGGACTCGGGCTAGCAAGCGCTTGGGCAGGAATTAAACAAAATATCTGGTCTTGGGAGGAAAACAGAGAATTTTCTTGCAAACTGATGCTTGCAGCAGGTCCTTGACCATTGGCATCCCTGTGTTTTTAACTTTCCTTCGGCCCCCGGTGTTTGTGGCTGCCCGGGGCAGGGCTGTAGGACCAGGAAAGCGGCTGGCGTGAAGGGCAGCATCTCCTCCGGGCTGCTGGTGGCGGGTTTGCCCTGTGCAGTGACAGTGACACCAGGCCCGAGCGAGCCCTGAGCGAGCCATCGCTGAGCTGGGATGTCTCAATCCTGCTCCCCCCTCCTCTTTTGCAGTATTGCTGGAAGCCTGGTGTATTCCTACATCACTTTCACGGAGGAGCAGATGAGCAAGCAGTCCGACGCTGGCCTCAAGCTGGATATTAAAGGAAAAAGCTCTGTGTGACCCAGGAAAGGTGATTTTCTTGGAATCAACCGATTTCTGTTCAGCTGATCACGGGCAGAATGCGGGAAGGAATCCGGAGCGTCTGCCACGGAGTGACGGCGATGCTCTTAATTTGCACAATCTAGATTGCTGCCTTTACAAATTATCGGGAAGATAACTGA
Organism: Dromas ardeola; assembly: GCA_013398915.1. Taxonomy (NCBI): domain Eukaryota; kingdom Metazoa; phylum Chordata; class Aves; order Charadriiformes; family Dromadidae; genus Dromas; species Dromas ardeola. The sequence continues at coordinate 5,769 of VYZM01016012.1, forward strand.
CCGCGCGGTGAAGAATCCGTCTTAATTTTAAGTCCGATCGTGAGGAATTAATTGGTTTCTAATCACACTGAGATTTGGCAGTGGAGACCGGCACAAGCGGCGCGGAGGTCCGGCTGGCGGAGGACGGTGTGGGCTACCCGGCCGCATCCCGAGCATCCTGGGCTGCGTCCCGTCTCGGTGGGGGCCGCCTCTGCCCCGTGCCGCCCCTGGCCCCTCCGCAGGGGCAGCTCTTGCTGCGGCCGCTGCAGGACGGGGAGATGATGGTACCCAGCCCCAGGGGGCAGGCGGACCCCCCCCTCTGTGCCCCAGGGGAGCGGAGCGAGGGGGGGAGCGCTGGTAAGCCCCCAGCAAAGCTGCTCCTGCAGGATGCTCCTGGTTTGGGCCAAAACCCCGCTGATGAATGTTCTGTGCTCTCTGAACTTATATTTGTTAGTTGTTTTGGGGGGGTTTTTTTGGTTGTTTTAACCCACTTTTAAAGCTGGGTTTGCCCTCCTTGGTTTCTATGCGCCCTGGAAGCGTTCATCCCTCTCCCTCCTGCCCAAGGTCACTTCCCCAAGGCTCAGGGACATTCCCAAGGGGAAGGTTTTACGCGGCACCGGTGAGCTCAGTGGGGCCGGCAGCCTCCCTCCAACCACCCCGGGGGGGCAGAATCCCTTGGATTTGGGCGAGCTGTGGCCGTGCCAGGGCTGGTCCCGGTGCAGGGATGCAGAGTAGCCATGAGGGTGGCAGGAGAGCTGGTGTCCCACCCGGCGCGCGCAGCCCCTCCGTGCAGGACATGGGCTGCACAGCGAAGGGCTGCCGCTCCGTCTGTCCCCTTCCATCCGTCGGCACCGGCCACCGGGGCTCGCATCCCGGTGTTTCGGCGAGCGGATGGGGAACTGGTGGGGTGGGTGGCTCGTCCCCACAGCACCGAGGGCATGTGGCGTGTCCCGCGCTGCAGCCCCAAGGCCTCTCCCGCGGGTCTCCGATGTCAGGTCAGCTTGGGTTTGTGACTTGTTTAAAAAAAAAAAAAAAAAGGGATTTTTAATGTGTCAGGCAGTGTTAACTGATTTTTTTTTTAAAGGCTGTCTTAGCACTTCTTTCTAGGTCTCTTTGGATTGTCTTTTGATTTAAAAAGAATCGTTTATAATTTTAGTTAAAAAAAAAAAAAAATTTGGAAAAACCCTTGAGTTTTTCGTATACTTTCCTTGGGTAACCAGGACAATAGCTTCTCTCGCCAATAGAATTTCTTTCTGGAAGATATTTGTTAAAAATCTAAAACTGCTGTTTGGCAAAGCTGCGTTGATTGAAGTGCTTAACGTTGGAAGTTTTTATATGTGACGGTGACTCTTTCTGTAACGGTGCTGCAAAAGCCCCATGTGCTGGTAAATCTGCCATTCCCTGCGCTGCCGCCCGCTCTGGAATCCGGGCGGAGTTACTGGTCCCCGTACTGGTTCCCAGCAGCCGGACGGTGCTGGTCCCAGCAGCTCCCCCCTCCTTCAGCCACACCTGGGCGTGCGCTTGAACAGAAATATTTGCAAATCATTTTTTCGCCACGTTTGCTCGGAACTTGGCTGCGCCGAGGCCTCGGCAGTCGGGATCTCCATTCTGTCGCAAGTTTTGATTTTTTTGTTTCTCTTTTTTTTTTTTTTTTTTTTTTTTTTTTCCTTGTTTATTTTTTTTTTTTTTTTTTTTTTGAATCTACTGGTTAGATTTGTTGGCCAAACGGTAAAATATTTTTAAAGCTGATTTTGTTTGTAACTGGGCACCCCTCAGTGCCAGGGTCTGGATGGTGTTGTACACAGTGGGAAAGCACAGAGTTCCTACAACAGTATTTTCTATGCTATGAATTGACTAAAAAGTTTTTTTCTATATAGAATCTATTTACAAAATGACCATTTTAGTGATTAAAAGGGTGACCTTTGTAGTTGAATGTATGGCAGGCTTTCCATGGCCGTCAGTGATGACAGCAAAGAAAGGATTTTATGTGCCTATGTATTTTTGTACTGGCTTCCAATAAACCAATGACCTTCCCTCCTCTTCCTCCCTCGCCTGCTCTTCCTCTCCCGGAGCCAGCCCTGCAGTACTGGGACCATCAAGGCTGATGAGAAATAAAACTGGGGTGCAGTTTTGTGACTTCCCAGGCTTTTGGCTTAAGAAATAAAATGACCCCACAGCTAACCCACTGCCCATCCTCCTCCCGTCCCTCCTCCCTGGCAGCACCGCCGGGAGCGACCTGATTTTAGAGAGAAACGGTTCAAAGTTTAATCAGAAAAAGGGTGTTTTGTTGCTGGGGGGGTTGGCAGAGATACTCTACCCCCTCTTTTCATCAAGAAACTCAGGACATTTTTTTAAGCAGACAATTCTGTTTCAAAAAAATATTTTAATAAGCTTTTTCAGAATTGCAGAGAGGGAGCGGGGATAAGAGAAGGGAATGACTAACAGTGCAAAATTACTATGTGTGGAAAATGTATAAAACTAATTTGTAAATTCTGTGTGTGCGTGTGTGTAGCTGTTTGTTGGTGGTTTGTTTTTTTTTTTTCAATAACACATTTAATCCTTTAGAAAGCCCAGCAAGGATTTATTCTGTTGAACTGGATTCTCTGTTCAGGCCACAGTCTCAAAGCAGTCGGTGAATCCAGGAGAGCCCGCTCCAGCTGAGCCTGTCGCGATAGTGCTTGAAAAAACACACCCCAGTGTCACACGCAAGTTGGGATCCCGTCTTTTTTTTTTTTTTGGAAGCACATTCCAACACTTCGGGCTCCAAACAGTACTGAAAGCTCTTTAAAATGAAATCGAAGTTACTCTATTTCTAGGATTTTTAAATAGCTTTAGTAGTGCAATGACTTATCACGTTATAGTGGCTGCATTTTGAAGAACATGAACAAAGTATTGTATAAAACACCAGCATAAACAAAATGTAAATTATAATTAAATATTCTTAAAGTCTAGCTGAGCATTACATAGTTGTCGATATGGAATGTCAGGTCTCTCCTACGTATCACCAAAAAAAAAAAAAGGTAAGATTAAAAAAAACCAAAGCAACATTCCTGAAAATATACAGAGTGCTGTATTTCACACACAAGCCTGAGACAATTAGAAACTTAGAAACGTTTTGGAAGGATTTCCAACTCGCAAACAAAAACGCACAAAAAATAAAATTGAAAATAGGACTCATAGAAGAACTGCACCACCCTCAGTCCGGAACCGTCTCAAGACCATCCTTGATAAAAGGCTGCGATCCTTTGGGTTTCAGTTAATAAACCAGATTGTAAAATTAACAGCAACCTCTTACTAATCACTTAATTAATTGATTAATGCAGGCCATACGCTAACAAACCTTGCTGACGTGCCTCTCCAGGTAAATTGCTGTCTAATTCTAGGCAGACGGCAGCTGAGCCCGGTAGAACGGATCATTCCCAACATTTCTGCGAACAGCAGGTTCAGTGGCTCTAGTAACTCCTCACCGTGATGGATCCGGGCCGGATCCAGAGGATTTGGCTCATTAATGACCATAAAGTCCAAGTACACGAAGAAAACAAACCAAACAAAACCCTTAGCAGTTGGGTTTTTTTAGGTTGATACATCAGTTTCAAACCGTAGGACCGTACATTTAAAGTGGGAATCGTGAAGACTCAGAAAAACTTTTAAGTAAAATTACCCAATTAAAAATTAACACCACACCTGTAAGCCACAGGAGGAGGAGATGAGGTTATAAATTATACAAATGAACAATTTTTCCTATTTTTAATTGAGTAGATGTGTAGCTGTGGCTTAAAAATAAAATAAACTAAACCAAAAGAGTTTCTATTTCATGGATGTAAACCCTACTTCAACAACGTTCAAATTGCGCTAGTGGGACCGTGAGCATCACCCCCTCACACACTTCTATAAAGAATTTTTGTTTCTCGCACTGAAAACAGTTCTCTGTACCTACTCTCACTTCTTACACAGGTGAATGTCTATACACTGAATGTCTGTACGTGTATAGGCGCTACCAAGCACGTGTGTGTGATGGTTCTGCTCCCACTGAAGGACCCATCCATAGAAATTCCGCTAATTTTCAGAAATTCAAGATCAGGCACCAGGTTTCCAGCTGCACGTCCGGGACGGCCCCGAATCACTTGCCCCATTTCCTGCGCTCGGGGAAATGTGGAAGATGAGAAACTGAAAATAAAGCAATGGATAATCTATCACCTGATCCTGGCGAACAAGGTTTAATAAACTTAAGCATTTGGCTGACGTGAAATTTAGCCGAGCTCAAAATAAAAGGAGAAAAATGTATAATGAGAGCGAAAAAAATTTGTGCAAGGCAAGCACCGTGTTTAACACATTTTTAGCATCACTATTTGCCATAAAACAGAAGTAAGAAAACTCACGTTTTCAAAATCAAATAACTTCTAACCATTCTCGATGTTAACTGTTTTCTGAGAAGAAAATAACATGTTGGTGACTAATAAGCATTTTTTTTAAGTCGACTGATTTGGTTCGGGGTTGGTTTTTTTGTTTTTGTTTTTTTTTTTTTTTAGAAAAGACTTCAGCAAAATAAAATGAAGCTGACATTAGACTCAGGATATCAATTCTCTCATAAAAGTTTACCAACTGTACAAGTTAAGAAAATTATACAAGCTTTCATTTTAAGAAAGGACAGTTCAATCAAGACATAAGTACTGTAAAAATCTTTCAAAGGCTACAAAGAAATCTGGAAAAATACAGAATGTATTTCTTTAGCCCAGATAAAGAATATGGAAAGACATCATTGATGTCAACAATTTTACATATACAAACCTGACCTGGTTTATTTACCTTTTAAAACTTCTATATATAAAAATAGTTGTGCTCATAACTTTCAGGATTCATAAGGGTTCCTTAGCAATGGGACGACGCTTTCCTCTCGCCAGCGTGAGTGGAGGTCTCTGTGCCTACTCTGATGCGCATCTTGGCATTCTGTATTTCATTTTCCCTTCCCGCAACGTTTGAACCAGCCCCCTGCTGCAAATAGGATGCTTTGTTCACTTGTACAATGCTTAAATGGCGCAGAAATTTCTTTACCGTATTAGGCTGGGAGTATTTTTGCAGAAACTCACTGATTTGTTTCTCAAATATTTTTAAAAGCCTTAAGAGTTCCCAGAACTACAGTTAGCAGCTCTGAGAAACGGAATATTCTCCTACTGCTTTTCAGCACTGAAAAAAACCCCACCAAATAATCAGATCTTAAGAGCCAACTAGAAGGTATTAGAGGAAAAAAAAAAAAATCTCAGCAGATTGTTTTACGGAACTGGATTTTGTAAGGTAACCCATCAACCCTGAAAATTTTAGACACCCAAAATTACTCCAAGGAATAAAATCAGCTCCTAGTATTCAGTCATCCAAAGTTTCTAGTTCATCAAGATTCCCGTGTGAGTTTGCTTCTTGGAAGAATTCTGAAGAACCCGGACTCTCTTTTCCGTTGCTGTTAATTCTTCTTCTTTTTAGAGGTCTTTCGTTTTTTTCTTCAATATCATTTTCATTTCTTGAAGCTGAATGAGCAAGTTTTGGGTCAATGGAAAGGTTTTCAGTTTCATACCCATTTGTATCCAGATCCGTGTGAGGCGTTTTCTTGCCACTGGTAGGTCCATTGACATGCAATCCTTCCGTTTTTGCTTCATCTTTATTTGGTATCTCGCCTGGCCCATTAGCAGACACCCCTGCGATGCAGAGACAGGCCATAAGAGAGAGAACAGAAGCATAAGCAGGAACAGAACAACCTGTGATAGCTCAATAAAGCACAAGTCTACTCCCACTGAGCTAAAATGCCAATACAGTTCTCCGTATCCTCACTGTGTGATGAATGAGTGATTTGTTTGCATACAGATGACAGACTTATCACGACGGAGTTTATGGAAGCCCTCACAAGCAACGGAAGCCAAGAAAATGTCCTGGAACCCCCTAACTGTACCAGCTGCAGTGGACTGTCCTCATCTGGGGAGCTTCTGTAGCTTCCACTCGAATTTCACACTCTGATTCAGCCCCCAGGCTCCTCCCTCCTCTCGCTACTGCCTTCACTTCAGCTCCTTCGGAGCGGCCGTCCCTTGCTTTTGAGGTTTTCTTCCTTCACGAGTGACCATGCCCTGGCTCTTCTCCCATTCCTAACTGCCCTTCAGCGCCCCACCTCTGGTAAGAGCAGCTAACGGTGCTCCTGAGACCAGCACCGGAGAAGCACTGGTGTGTGTGATATCCCAGTTCCATCTCAGTTGTTTTAAGTATCCTGCACGGGACTGCTCACAAAGTCAGCCGAGTCAGCATTACGTCCCTGCGCAGCGCGGGGAAGACCATAATGGACTTGATGATCTTAAAGGTCTTTTCCAACCTAAACGATCCCATGATTCTATGATCCTATAACAGGTTGCTTACATTTAAAAGGAAGATTCTAGTGGAGATATATCTTCAATATGTGAGCCCTGGCTGAATGCAAACGTGTAGCTGCTAATGCCTTGGAAATTACTATTTCATACTCAAATAGACTTGTTTTTATAGAAGCGATCTGACCTTCTCATTTGGCTTGTCACCTGCGATGATTCGGCAGGGCATGCACTTACCGTTCTGATTGCTGCTGCTGGTTGTGCTGTCCTCCCTTTCCGACTGGCTGGTGCTGCTGTTGGAAGTCGTAGGAGGAGGGGACGGAGCTCTACTGGAAGCAGCACTTTCACTTTCATCCAGGAGACGGTCCATATAATCTCTACACAACAGAAAGAGCACATTCAGCACTGCCCTTGCCGTGTGAAGTATCGGTGTCATTTGTACAAAAATATTCACCGCATGTACCGCAAGCGTGACCCAGTCCCATTTTACACCTTTCGAACTGCACAGACTTATCTTGCAAAATTAAGAACTTTAAGATCTCCCGTGGTAACTGGCCCACGTACGGTTTGTCCACAGCAACTACAGATTTGTTGACCAGTCGCTGCATCCAGCTTATACAAATTCAGCCTGTGCTTGTGCTGAGTCCCACAAGATAAGGCACATGCAGACATTTCGGTATGCTGGGATGTTGCGGACTGGGTTTTCAGGGCGATGCTCTCGGGCAGGTTCCTACTAAGCTCTTGCAATTTGCTGTGGCAGCGATAATGTACCATTAAAGTAAATAACCTTTGTGCGCATACAACCCCCAAAAGGGATAAAGTTAAAAGCAAATGAAAAACTTAAGACTTGAAGACATTTCCATATCTGAAATCTATTACAGACCTAAATTCAGGTCACTAATAGTAAACCTCTTACGAAAGATTTAAACAAAGCTGGTTGGCAAAGCCCTTGTATGTATGGTATTAGTCTGGATTAACTCCAGAAACAGCACATCCTCACACATAATGGTTCTGGAACCGACACTGCACCCTGAATTCCCACATCCATCTGCAAAATGGTTGGACTAGATGATCTGAAAGGTCCCTTCCAACCTAGGCAACTCTCTGATTCTATGATTCTAAAAGCGTCCAAGTATAGACAAGTACAATCCTTAATGCCACTTCTTCCCATCACCATATGCAGTCAACTGCAAAAGAATCGGAGAACGTTTTAACTGATTAACAACCAAAAATATCCACTAATTTGGGCAAAAAAAAACAAACCAGAAAGAAGAAGAGGGGGAGACAGACATTCCCCGATAAGTGCTTAAGAAAATGTCGCAGCTCTGGGTGCCTCTCTGTGACAAAAAGCCACAGACGGCAACCCTTAGTGTCATCCAAGTTCACTTCAGTGGTCCAACACACAGTTCTAAAACATTTAAAAACCCAAAAATATTAAAAAGAAGGACGAACAGAGAAGCCAGGAAAAAAAATAAGAAGAAAAACAACATGGAGAAAGTGAGCGGAAAAAGCAGGACAGTAAAATCATAGCACTGGAATGAAGGGCAGAAGAGTTTGCTGGCTCAGCTGCTTGGATTTTAGGGAGGAAAACTCACCGCTATGCACAGACATTTCCCTTTTTGCTTAGCAGAGATGTGTCTGGAGGAAGGAGCGACATACACCCAAAAAAGCCCTACTGTAGGGTACCTTGTTGGCCAGAATTCTTCCCAAACAATACATTTCAAAAATATACTACAGCACGTACCATAAATCCCACCTGAAACTTGTAATTAGTGCCTTTGTATAAAACATGCATTTAAAGTAAAACAAGAATTTTAAAAATTCCACATATTTGCAGAAACGTTAACATTAAACCAAACTAAATTAAATAGCGGTTATTGGCCTTCTAAGAGTTGTCCTTATTCCAAATAAATGTATTTTAGAAATTACATTAAATGCACCAGCAGGCTTTTCTTACGCCTTGGCTGTCTTCCTGCTGCAAATTGGGACTATGGAATCCCTCGGCTGTCATACCATTTCAGATTAAGTGCAGTATAAAATAAAGATTTAGATCCAACATGTAAAAGCACATAAAAATAATGCACGTCTTACGTTACACCAGGATGAAGATTGTATTTCTTCTTTCCAAACCGGGTCTGCTGCGCAAAGAAATCATAACGCTCTGATTTCTTCCACATGTAATAAAATGCTACACACTCACCAACTGATCTTGTTCGTACCTAGGAAATACGTGCCATGCAAATTTCGATGAATTTCAATACAGTTTCAGCAAAAAGCTACCATTTAAATCAAAAGGTGTGAAACTCAAAGTCAATGCTTCTTTATACAACAGAGGAAATTGCGGAAACTATTGACTTCAAATTTCAGAGGCCCAGAAACTGAAATGCGAAGTTTAATAGTGCTTCTTAGTACAGGGAAGATATCGTGAGGTGCCGTAAGCAACAGCTTCAGGAGAAATATTCCAGTCCGTTTCACCAGTCTGTTCAAGACCAGAATAAGACTGGAGGGAAGCAGATCTTCCCGTGGGTAGGCACAGCAGGATTTTTGCACTTCTCCGAACTTTGGGTTCATAGCCACAGTTACAGAGGATTCTGGACTTTGGGCATATATGTAGTAAAAATTAGAAGTAAATACGGTAATTTGTGAAGGAAATTGAGGATAAGAATTTATTTACAATTACAGTGTTTTTAAAAAAATGTGAGAACACTTTAAAAACCGATGTTTACCTTATTTGCCTGAATCACATGAAAATCCTTGCCATAGACTTTCAGTCCTTGTTCAAAGTTCCTACATTCCTCTTCTGTCCAAACAGATAATTCTTCTATAGCAAGGAAACGCAATTAAAAAAAACAACCAAAAAAAACTTAACAAAAAAGCACGCAGCCGATAAAAGAAAACTGAAGTGACAGAAAACATACGTGGCTTTCAAATGTCTTACGCCATCTGCTGACTAAACAAGAACCGCCTCCAGAAATTTCACTTAGCAGTGCAAAAAATGAAAAGTCTCCCTTCTAGTGAGTAGGTGGGAAATTTGGCTGCCTTAAGTCGGTAGGGATTGTTATAAACAGTCGGTAAGTCCAGCCCTGCCGCACCGGGGAAATAATTAGGGAGCAGAAAGAGGGAAAATGGCTAAGAAACCTGGTCTCAGCATTCTGCCCCTAGAATCATAGGAAACAGGTATCCTTCAAGCCAGGACACAGCACGAAGTTCATGCCCTGGACTCAAACTGGTTTCTGGTCTTTGGAAGAAGCAGGGGAAAAGGAATGAGGAATGAGATCTTTACTGCTGGCAAGAGCAGCAGGCTGTTAATCCCAGTAAGTAGAATAAGGAACTGTGCTGGTCCCAGTATTGGGTGGGAAATCTTGGCCCCACTGATGCCAGAATAAACCCCTAATAACTTTCAGCCACATTTCTAAAAACTTAATATAATTTGGCCTTATTGATTCTTAAGGTCACAATTAAAGAAGGGTTAAAATAGTGGGAGAACAAACTAAGCTTCTCTATTTGATCATTCTTGCCTTGTGATTTGCACAGCAAACTCTGGAGAAGCCACAGGTTCGAAAAAAAAAAAAAACAACTGATCAATGTGCAAGGGAAATAACTTGTGCCTTCTCCTAGTTTCTTGTTTCTTTGAGTACAAAGATCAATACCAAACCAGGAAACGCCTAAGGCTCCAAAAGCACCTTTAAGAGCAGAGGCTTTTTAGTGTTCTACTTTGTTAAAGTTTAGATGCTCATTCTCCTTTATTTAGAATTGCGAATTATTTCATTTTATATTTCATGCTTGTTCCATTAACTCTGATGACTGAAAAGGTCTAGGAGAATTGAGAAGAAAATGCCCAAGAAATGCCCAATTCAGTTGCTAAGAAGTAATTTTAAATTTTAACTTGTTATTAAAGTCGCAGATAGAAATATCAAGCTCCATAGACAGGAAGCTGATTTACACGCCCTCTTTGAGCATGTACCTCTTCATTCTACATCTGCTAATTTCGTTCTCTCAGAGGACAATAGCAGATTCCCTGAAGGCTGCATTTAAACGGGCACTGATGTGTATGGCTTACATGCAGTCAAGCTCTAATAAAATTTCTCAGCCTGCTGACGGCAAAACCCAACACCTGTGTAACAAATAAAATGCGAGTTCAACAATATAAACTTGACTTTCCCTGTATGCTCACCTCTGGCTGCTTTTACGTTAAATCTCAGCCTTCGTAATGATTCTTCAGGATCAAAATTGCACTTCACCAGTTCATACAATGCCTGGAAAGATGAAAAGTCACACATTAAACATTCTAGATACCATTCAATGTATGTGGTGCCACAGAAGCATACTCAGCAAATCACTAATATCTATTAAGAAAAGATTAAAAAAGCCCTCTTTGAATAACTGTAATATAATTTAAGACAGCACAAAGTCATATTTCCTGTTTAAATTTCCAAATTTCTAATTACATAGCCAAGAATATACGCAGGCAAAGTATTTTAACATTTTCATCCACTGCATACATTTGTAAAATTGATGGGTTTTTTTTTTGTATGAAGAAAAAAATAAATACGCATTCATATAGCTTTAAAAAAATCTGTAACTGAAAGAACAGAACTCGTTCATACAGAATTATTTACATATAAAAAAATAATATACTCATGCATAATGCAACGTTAAGCCCAAGTTAATAGTTTAGTATTTGTTGAGAGGTAAAAACCCATCATATTTCTGTTTCCACAAGGAATAATAAAGCTGTTTCAAACACAATTTTAATTCTTGGGAGTAAAATAAACTAAAGGGATAATTCATTCTGTAATATGAAACTACAAATCCTCATTACTCTTCTCTACCTGCTCGTTGTCTTTAATATGTGATCCTTCAGGAATTGCATCTAGGCCTTTCTCATCACCCGTACGCCTCGATGCTTCAGTGAGGAACTCGATCACTTTGTCTTCGGGTAAGAAGTCAGGATTCCACAGCAGCTGGTCATCGTTTTCATACACTGAATTAACCACAGGAAAAAGACAAGCAAGCTAAACCAGCGATATAGAAGTTTATTCTCTCTTACAAAGCTAGCGATTATGAAACCTTGGAAGATCATCAGAGCGCCAACATTAACCCAGAACAGACGTCAGGACAGGTAAAAGACAGTCTCACTAATGCAGTGATGCGAGTCACTGGGATACTCTTGCTTAGATCATCTTCGGATCTCTGGCACAATCCGTGCTCTAGGTTCTAGAACGCATTTATGAATCTCCAAAAATTCCACCTTCCCCCTCCTCCTGCAACCACTCAAACCCCGAGGCAGCAGCACGGCTTGACGCGGTCCCTGAACGATCCCTCCAGCCTTTTCCCCCCGCAGCAGAGTTTTGCTGGTGGCAGCCAAGCAGGCATGGGAAACTTATTTCAGGAACTAATTGTATCTGTTTTCTTTGCACAACAATTAGGACCAAAAAGCACACCACCAAAAATGGTGCTAAAAACACTACCAGGTGTCTGGACCACTAAATATAAAAGTCTCAGCAAACACGGCTGGCGAAAGCCAGCAACAAGGTCCACGGCTTCTCCGGGGAAGATGACACTCAGGTGCCAGACATCCTGCGGTCAAACCGCTCCTCAAAGGAAACGTCGCTAAGACCTTCCCTACTACTTCCAAGAAATACTTTCTAAAACAAATCGTTCAGGTAAAGCTGGCTGGATTTTAATACTCCCAAATCTCCACTGGATTTTTTCAGAGCTTTTGCACGAGCTGTCAGAGCAGGGACACCGTAGTAAGCTGAAATTCATGGCAGAAACGTGTCCAAATGGTATGGCTCTCTGAATTATCTCCCGTTTTTATTTTTGAAGAGCCTACAAACTCTGCAGGATTAAAATACTAGCACAGCAAAATAAAGTAAAATTCGGGTCATTAAGAAACTAGAACCAGGAAAGTACCCAGACCTTGCTTGCGGCCCAGTCTTCAATGAAAGATAACATTACAAAAATCAGTGAGAAAGTAACTTGAACACGGATTCCATGAGCTCAGTGAGCGCCTTTGAGAAGAGAAAGGAGTGATCCCTTGGGAAAGCACGGTCAGCACAGGGAGGGGACACAGAGTAGCATTCTGTGCCGGCAGAAAGGTCGAGTGGGGGCTAGATGCACCTCTACTTGAAAAAAATGATTTTTAACATGACAGTAGACTACAAATAAAAAAATCAAAACTGGTAAGGAAAATTATCGAGTGCTTCATTTCATGAATGACACACTCTTTGGAAACAGCTCCCAACAATATTACGGCAGCTTTTTCTTCCCAAAGACTAGTCCTAATCTGATGTTTGGTTGCTCATTGAAGAAAAAGATTCCAGGTATCTTGGGATACAAACCCCAGCAGAAGCAACGACTCTTTTCAGGAGAGGACTGATAATGGGTTCTAAGCCACCCTTAATGCCGCAAGCCAAGAACACTGCCATGTCTGTGAACGACAGCGGTCAGCGAGGCTCAGAGCAGCTCCGTCACCTTTTTTTTTCCAGAGCTATCCTCAATTTTCAAGTCCAAGACTTCTGAAAACAGATCTTTTAATTTTGTAGATTTTTCATAACCTGAAATTGTTTAGTAGCAGCTAATTTGGTCTCCGGGCACAATTCTCAGAGAGCCAGTCCACCGTAATTAGCTTAGTGTAGATTACATGGTCGTTCTATCCTCCCCACAGCATGGCAGAACTCATTCTGAAAAGCAGTGTGGTTATTCTTAAAAGTTCTAGCATCTTTGTGCTTTTGCTTACAGGACTGGATATGAAAGGAGTCGCCTTCTTAGTGCTTGGCAATTTTACAATTCGAATTTCCCCTTCGTTAGAGAACAACTAAGACGATAGGCTATGTACATGAAAGTACATTTATTTACAGACATTTATTTTTCAACTTTTTAAGCTTCATTAGCATTGCAGTTGGAGTCCTGTCAATGATCACATCCAAAACACCGCAAAAAAGAAAGAAGTGACAGAAGATATATAACCCTACTGGTATATAAAACTAGAATCGCCCTGGCATAATTAGCGAAAATTTAACTTTTCCTCAATGGTTTTTGCCCATGATGTAGGTTCTCTGTTCTGCAAAGAGCAGTTTGCAAGACTATGAAAACCTGTTTTATATAGGCCACTGCAATGCATAAAGCAGCTGTATCTTTTTTATTATTGGAGGCCAGAAGCCATTTAGAGCTGAGTAAATACCAGGAAAAGCAGGTGACCAGTAAAGCATAATTTACTGCATCTCAGGCAAATACACAGTTCAAGCTCTATTTTTAGACAGAAGCAGGAAAGTGTGCAAAGAGCAACTTCTTCACCACTAAAAAGCAGATGGTTTTTAGTCTGCCATTCGCTATTTTTCATGGAAGCTCCGGACTTCTCACATAGTTTTAAATTACATTCTCTTCAACCTCGCGGGCTCCAAAGTCCAGAGCTGAGGGAATGCGTCAGTGTGAGACTGCTCTAAGTCAACCGCGGGACTGATGCTCTTTTTTCGGTGGTTTCTAGCTCAGTCAGGCTACGACGTAGCTACTGCAGCCTGGAGCTCGAAGCAAGACAACTGCTACTACTTGAGTATATACTCGGATTCTAGGAAGGCACTCAGTTCTGTGCTGGTTAGTTTAAAAACTAAATTATATAAAACTGCAAAAGCCACAGTCTCAAACTGACCTGGAGTGTAAACGAATTCTTAGTAATGGGCTGAATGAGCAGAAAAATTGGCTTTTAAGCTCACAGCTGGCTTTAGGCTGGCTCTACCTTTCCTGACTTGATTATATTGACAGCACACAGCCAAAGGCTCTGGTTGCGCTGGGGAAAAGTTCCTGGAAAAATACCCCAGAAGCAGAATAAGAGGTTCTTTACTACTGATGGAAGAATTATAAAATGTGACAAGTCAAAGCTGCTGGTACCATTTTGCCTCCTTTAAGATGTTAATCCAATTCCAGCGACTCAATTTCTTTATTATCTACTTTGTTTTACATAAACTAAATACACTAGGTGAAGTGGTTAACATAAGCTACGTGGAAAGCCTGTGTCATTACCACATTAGAATATAAGGGTTCAACAGGTGATAGGCCAGCAATATAATCTTTCTTTACCCCTCCCAAGACTCAAGCTCTGATGGTGAAGTACAGGATGAACTACAGTTTGAGATGATGGTTCTATTTTTCACTTGAAGGAGCTCTTTTGTTTTGCAAGACACATGACATCAATCAAACCTTTTATTTCTCCCCATTAGAAAATAATGTCAAATGTAGTGATAATGGTAACAGTGCCAAGTCTCACCTTTTTCGTTCTCTTTGTATTTGCATGTGCCGGCTGGGATTTCAGCTTGGAACATAGAGCCCACCATGATTTCCTGTTTTGAAATAACAGAAACAAGAAGTTAAGCAACCACAGCCGTGATGGTTTTTGTTAGCAAACAAGAGGATGACCACATCTTTTTCTACCCCTTAAAACTTTCATTGTTCAGAATCTGAAAATACAGTTAACAGGCACCATATGGAAATGGATTTTTGACTACTTGGGGAGGCCTTTAACACTTCTTACTAGCAAAACTCTTATATTTATGGGGAAAAACTGGAGAGGATTTGGGTGATCTATAGAGCTCAGTTACTAGGTAACAGATCAACCCATTATCCAGGAACTACAGGCTTTTTTAACAGCCCTTTCTATTTACCTTTTTCCAGTCTTCTGAGGGAATATAATCTTCATCTTCTTCAGATTCCTCTTCTATTTCACTATCTGCAAGAAATCGTTCAAATACTTACACAAAACAAGCTGTGACGGGTCTCGTGGATGCCAACACCAGCCCCCAGCAAAGCACGCTGAGCGAGGGGACTGGGGACGTGACACCAGCTCCCGGGTGACAGGAGCCCAGCCTCCCATCCCACCAGCCTCCAGCCACTCACTGCCACCTTATCGAACGCCACACAAGTGCGAATGGCACTTTTAGTGACAATACGAGATGTTTCAGTATTGACAGCTTTAAAAAACCGACCCACCCGATGCTCACATTTAGAATGGGTAAGATACACAACAGGCTCTGCAAAGGTAAGGCACAAATGAACACATCCATCAATTTTACTACTACCTCATTAAAACGTCCTTCCCCTCACCCAGCTGTGAAGCAGCTGAGATGATCCACATCCAAATTTACAACAAACAGTTACTTTCTGAAAGTGTTTTTATGCGGATGCTCAGCACCCATTTGGGTTTCAACCCCATTTTCAATGAGCTCCTCAGTTTAGCTACTGCTGTTCTTTTTCCCTTACAGCAAATGTCGCTGAATTTAAGGTGGACTTAAAGGTGCGAGAAATCTGCAACGGTGCTTTTCTCAGTCTTACTGGGATTTAGTAGGCTTGGATGGACTGCTCAGAGATGCACAGCAGCATTTAAAATAGATTATTTCAGATAAGGACTGACCAAAATTGTAAGCTCTTTATGATACAGGCTACTTGCCTTTCACAATGCACTGAAAGCAACTGCAATATCTGGCTTACGTATAGCATGTGACAGTATCAGCACTAAAATTATTTATACGTTAAATTACATTCTATACACAGCTGAACATTGCAAAAAACCCAAAACCTAATGCGATCCACTTGCATTATGCTAATGCTATGTTTAAAAAATAGAGTTTAAGACACTTGCAATCCTCTGCACAGCTACACGCTGAGGCTCCTTGGCAGTTTTGGATTAAATAAACCACAGATTAGAAAATGGCTTTTCTACAATGCCACGGCTAATAAGTGTCAAGTATAAGGTATCATAAGGAACCTCTGCTTTAACTTTTGTTTGTTAAAACATAGAACAGTAGGAATTCAAACATCGGCGACAGTCACTTCCATCAAAGAAAGATAAAACACCTGTTGTCCAAATGGCCCTGAGGCTGGTGGCCCAGTACTAGAAGGTTCGGATCCCATTAAGTAAGATTGCCACAGAAGTAAGCGTTTTCTAAAGGGACAGCTACATAATACTAGCTCAACAGTCCCAAACAGATGCAAGCTCAATTTTTAAACAAAACAAGAGAGAAAACCGTCACTCCACAATGGTGGCAACAGTATCAGATGTGGAATTCTTGAAGCACTTTTTTTCTCATCATTATCTCTCCCTTCATTATTTCAGGTTTAACAATCTATTGGCCTTTTTCAGATTTCATTGCTTTTGTTTCCTGTATTAGCGATCTTGAAGAAATCTGGAGTTCTATTTCTACTAAATTTCAGTTTTTACTTTTTCCTTCAATTGGACTCACTTTCTTTGACAAAGTACATAAACAGGTGCCACCGCGCCTTGTCGTGACAATCACACACGAGTTGGAACAGTGCATGTCCCGCTTGCAAATATTTCCACCTCTGTCCTTAGCGTGAACTGGCAGCTGAAACTACTGCATCCGGATGCCACATACAAGGAAATTTTTCTGAAGGGCACACCTATACAAACCAGTTTGCAGGATCGTAAACTGGACTGTTACAACACTCGGAGTAGTGTCATGAAAGGATTTACGCTGTCTCAGAGCCTGCTTTTTCAAAAGTGTAGAAATGTAAATGTTTCCACAAACTGAATCCTTTCTTTTAAGAAGAGAGAATATCTACTGTCCTTACACAGTCCCTTATCTGCAGAGAGGATTTAGCACTCAGCTAAAAACAGGACTTTTTTTTTTGCCTATTAATTTGAGCATAATGATAATCAAGAGCAGTGTTAGGAAACAGAACAAACAAATGTTTATAGGTATTAACATGCGTATTTCAGAAACAGAATATTACGTTAACTAGAGCGGTTCTTAAGCAAAGATCAATCATACTGAGATTACTGTGCTTAGTACTAAACTGTACATACTTGTATCAAAATATTTGCATCGACGAGGACGAATTATCTCCTGTGGATCTTGAGAAGCAACAGATGGTGCCGGGTCGTCATTAGAGGACTGTGTCTCGTCTTCCTGACCTGATGAATCTTTTATGGTCTCCTCCTTAAATACAAAAAAGCAAACAGGAGATCAGCTATCCCTTGTATGTCACAAACATTATTTTGGCAATATTTTTTCCAAAACTGTCAATACGTCAAACCCAAATATCTTTTATCTGACTTGAAGTGACTGTACAGATTGTGGCCCGTCCAGACTGAGCCACGACAAATATGTAAATACATCATATTATTTATTGACCAGGATTTTAGGCAGATCAATTTAACACTCAGACTTTAACACACAAATCAGAAATATGAACCACAATTAAATATCATGCCTAGGTTTTTTTTTTAAATCAGTCAAGCAAATCCCTGCAGTTTTCATTTAACCTCATTTAACTTTAAATTTTACTTTGGTCTTTAAAACCTTTCCTTATGAATTATCAATAAAAAGGGGAGGAGTCATTTACTGGCTATACTTTTCTCAATCAAATGAAAACGGTACCTTCCATAAAAATTAATGCCAACAGCATGGTTCAACCCCATGGGAATAGCATATCAGTAGAACTGAGTATGTACATTGAGTTATTAGAAGATCAAAAATTAGAACGAGTTTATTAGAACATAAACCACAACAGCTATGGGAATTCTTACAATTAAGGAAAATTATTATGATAAAGGTTAAAAAAAAAAAAATCTATTAGTGTTTTCTATTTCAATGCATGTTGTCAATATATTTTACATGTTTTATGACTACGCTGTAGGCGCTCATACTCGCTAGTTCTAACACAGAAGCATTAGGCACAGCACATGTTTATGTGTACCTTTACCAGCAACCAGAGTATTATCACATGTGCAGCTTAAAGCAGCTTAAAAATAGAAAATAGCTCAATGCAGTATAGCTAAATAAGCTGTAGAAAGATGAACACTCGCAGAGAAAGCCTGAATGATTTATAAAATTATTCCACCCCCGCAGATGTATTTTACTGCCTCTCTGCTAAGAGCACGCAAGCGTTCCAGAGCTCTCGTTCTTCTACCCCGAGGCAAACCATCATAACATCAGCTCGCTCTCTGGGCGCCCAGTCCTCCCCTCCACCGCTCTTCCAACCCCATCCAAACTGGGGCAGAACAGGGGAAACTCCAGCTCAACCCCAGCGCCCAGCCTGCAGGGGCTGCGGTCACTGTGCCAGGCTGCGCGGGCGGCTGCGATGGGCAGGGGGACAGGCGGGGACGCGCTGGCTTCTGCAGCACCTACCCAGGGTTAGTGTCCCACAGAGGGACAAAGGGGACTCCTCTGGCTGCTCGCAGCAGTGACAACCACTGGGATTTTACCCATTGAGAGAAAAGGCAGGCAGTACCTTAAATCAGCTAGTAACAGAACTGGAGAACTACAGAGAAGACAGAAGATGGAAGTTGTGTCAAGAAGTAATTAAGAAGCAAGGACGCAAGAAGAAAGTGAGACTTCAGGAACACCACCACGCACAACAAAAGAAACCCCTTTTCTGTCCTATTTTAATTTTGCGTACTTTATGTTGTGTAAGTTTCTCCCCCTCTCCAGCTTCTTGAACCTTTTCCAATGTAATACAACTATATATCTTTCTTCTTTCTGAACTAGGCAACCCATACAAACAGCAATCTTTTGCAGCATCTGTCAAAGGAGCCTGTAAATCCCAAGAACTTCATTTTCTGAATCAGATATGTCATTCCTCATCTCAGTGTCACATTCCAGAGCTTCTAAAATGGGTAAGATATCAAAGAACAAAATGTATCCTTTTTAAAGCCAGATTAGGTAATGCAACTTCCATTAATGCCTAAGCCTTTTTTTTTTTTTTGTTACTGACAACACAAAGGGTTTGATATTTTAATGGAATTCAGGATGCAACTCTGAATGCCACCAGTAATGGAGACGTTACAGCTGTGCCCACGGCAGGACAGGATTGTTACAAATATGTATGACATACAAAAGGAGAAAAGACTCTTCTGAAATCAGAAAATTTATTTTAAGAGCACGCAAAACAGGATTTTAAAGATGCTAAGTTAAAAGCTATATATTTTGCAAAGGTATTTGAAGCATTATGTTCAGTTAATAATTTAAGTACAACCAGGGCTGCCAGGCTGAAAAAATACCATTTAAAATGCTAGAAAACTTGCAGCGATCTCCAATACTCAGAGACACCTTTAATTCAATTCTACACTTCACTGTTCAGTTTCAGTAGATCAGCTTTTCATCTCGAAACACGTATTCAGACACATCTATAAAGGTGCCTTCAGGCATTTAAAACCTCAGTTTTGAAGTCAGACTATTTCTGAAGGACAATTACAATCCCTTCTCACGTGATGCTATATGTATACACATACTCTAGTTAGCCACAGGAACCATTTGGAATGATACAGATGAAATTAAGAGCTATGAAGAGAAATACAGATAGGTAATTAAGAATAAACATTAGAGTTCGGTACACAAAGCATCTGAAATCAACTATGTTATGAATTACTTCTGCCGTGATCTGGCTTCTTGAGCGGTTGTCTAGGACAGAATGGCTGCATGAAAATCAGTTCCAAATTAGCGTAAACGCTTACTTTGTTTTCACCACTACAGCCACTGTTGTCATCATTATCGACGTCATCATCATCTTCTCCCTCCTCCTCTTCTTCCTCATCATCTTCATCATCATCATCTTCTTGGAGTGGAATGGTACCATCATAGCCATAACGGCTAAGGAGCTCCTGGATTGGCATATCGCTTTCCTGATAAACAGCCAAACAAAGTTTGAGATTTTAACAAAAATATTTCACATCCCCCGTCTGCTCTACAGCTTAAAGGTGTGCACTTTAAACGTAACACAATAAAAACAGATGATGAACACGTATACTAAGAACGGCCACTCCAAAATGACTGGACAGTCAAAATTAGAAGTTTCGGCTCCTAAGAAAAATACGTGGATTTTTATGCAGGGCGACTTTTTATTTCCCAATCCTTTATAAATTTACAGCAGACCTCGCGTGCCAACAATCTCTCAAAGGGCCATGAAGCTCATTAAAAGGGCACCAAAGGGCAGTTTGCCCCATCCCTCCCTTGGTACTTGTCTACTACTATTTTGCCAAAAACCAAGCAATTCCGCGTGGCAGGTTACGTCTGGTTCCATCATACCCCTTCAGCGCACAGGGCAAACACGCTCCTTACTGGAATAAACTGTAGTATTTACAACAGAACTTTTAGAAGTGGGGAATTAGTATTTTACTGACACAGACAACATGCCAGGACTGTGATCTTAATTAAAACCTGACATGCAGCTATCAAAAAAATCCTATTCGTAATTATCCAAACAAACATCCTCCAGTACACTTTGGAAAGTAATATACTTTCCTTAAGCATTCCTCACCGCTACCCCATTTATACTTACAGACTGAGAATTTAAAAAGAACTTTTACTGCAATTCGTAGGTTTGTGTGAACTATCTAACAGGAATATTTCTTAGTATATGTTACCTAGGAAAGTGGTATTGTATTTACAACATTTTTCTTAGGTAAAGCCTCTTCAAAAAGTCCATTACAATTCAAAAAGCTCCAAGAGCCAGCAACTCTCCAACATAAAATACAAATCGTGATTTCTGTATTGCTTCAGGAGATTGCAAAAATAGAAAAGCTAAAAAAAAAACCCCAAGGATTATCAAAGACACAGAAATTTCTTATGTGGAAGATGCTTATTAACAAGAAATGGATCGTAACTCATGCGTCTGGAGTAGAGGTAAGTGAGGGGGAGTGCTGTAACGGAGAACTGAACCATAAGCAGCACAGAGAAGGTCAATATAAATGATGGTACACTCTTCTAATTGATATAAATGATGGTACACTCTTCCAATTGAGAGCTCATCGGCAACCACTGAAATGAACACAGAATAGGTCTGAAAAACCAAACATGTTTCTCACGCTAAATGAACTGGCCAACCTTGCCACACGCCTCGTGGAGATTATATTTACAGAGGCTAAAAATCAAATGGACAAATCCACAGGAGGAGGAAAAACAAGACTGACAGGCGTCACAGACAGAGAGAGAACATCTTTTTCATACGTGTCTGAACTGCACCCTGCTAGAGGCTGGAAGAGTATTTGGGAGAAACACCGCATGCTTCCAGGCATGGTTCTCTCATGTAAAAAGAAGAGGATGCTGGTGCATAACCTTAAGAAAGCCCAAGAGCCCTCCCTGAAAAGGGGGACCCCAAAAGGAGAAACCAACTGATTATAGGGAACGACAAGGAAGGGAGTCAAAGGCTTAAAAAGCCGTAAGCGATGCAGGGAGGCAGCACACACCGCACACTGGCAATGCTCACCACCTCCCGCAGGCAGCCAGCGACCCAACCTCGCCGTGCTCTGCCCACGACGGGGTAGCACGAAGGTAACGAACTTGGCCTCATCAAACCCTCCAGGTCACACTCCCTCCCTCTGGCTGATGCTCTGTATGCTCAGCTAAGCTAAGACTCGGAGGAAGCTGAGCTTCTGCAACCTGCTGGGGTCTGCATATTTATTATTCCCAAGCCAGAGTGCGAATGCAGTTTCCTACTACCAAAATTATGCTGCCAATTTCCTGCGTTTTGGAAAACCTCAGCATCAGTGTATGCCCAGGATGCCGAGAGATGTGCTCATCCCAGGCACACCTTCCTGAGCGCTGTCTCGGGGCTGCTGAAGGAGCAATACTGGTCAGCCAGGACTTTGGTCAGATCTGTATTACTAATTATTAATCTACTAATATGTATTATTAATCAAACAGTATAACTGAGTACGTCTGATATGATCGAGGGCCGTCTGCTGCACCACCTCGCAGGTCGCTTTTCTGCCCAAGAAAAACTCTTACCTTTCAAGAAATATCACTGAGAACAACCAAATCCAATACTTCTGATTCCCTTTGGGTACTGTTTTGCTTTCCGGAAACTGTGATTTTCCCTATACGAGAGCAGCACAGAGGGTGCCATGTAGGCAAAAATATATAGACATACTTGCACAGACAACCGCAGGATGCTGCTCAGCCTCAAGGCCTCACGCATTACAGATCCACCAGAGTTCCAGCCAATGAGTAGGGAAGTTCCTCACCCTCAGAGGAAGGTGTAATTGTTATGACAGTCAGGAGTTAAATCATTAAAGTTTAAAAATTCTTTTGCAAAACCTGACTGCCACCTCGACTCTGGAGGAGCTGAACTAGTAGATCAGGCACACTCACAGCCCGGGGGAAATCTGAAATAATACCTGTAAGTGTCGGGGGAAAGAAAAAGACAGGACAGCACTTGTCTTGACAATAGTTTTGATATTCAGATTGTCTATCACCCATGGAAAAAAAAAAAGGAGATAAAAGTAAGCCTTGCTGTGAGGTCTGCTGTCCCACAACCAGAAGCAGCCAAAAGTCTCCAGCAAGATCCTGCTGGTGTGGAAGCTCCTGAAATTGGTAAAAAAAGACCTGCAACACACGTAGGAACCGACGGCGAGACTCTCTGCTGGTCTGCAAAAGCATCCTGCGGAGGATGCAGCACACGCAGCCCTGCGAATCTACGTTACAGCATCGCTCGCCGTCCTGATCACAAAAGAGCAGACACACGGAGAAATTATAAACCTGCAGCCCCGACAACCAAGATACAAGGGAATAAACTGATGGCTGAAACACAGTTAGAAACCAAGCACTGTAATGTGGTGACAGAATTACACAACCAGATGTTGACTCTTCACAAAATATGAGGGGAAAAAAATACATATTTTCAACTTAAAAACCACATGCCATACACGTGGAGCACCATTTCTCATTTAATCTAGATGAAGCGTATTTAGATTCACAAACTATTTATTTATCTTTATGTTTACCACTTAATATCAAACCTAAAATTACCAGAAAGAAATCATCGCTTACACCCGAATTGTAGTTTAAATGAACTAAATTAATTTAAAGTCATATTGGCATAGTTACTTATACTAAATAGGATTTGTACATCGAATATGCATCTGAGAATCATTAACGATCTGCTCTGGAAGCCTTTTCAGCCAATGAGGCCGCAGACAGTACCTAAATTACTTTGCATTTAAAATTAACCTAGTTTGTAATTTAAGACTATTATTCCTGCCTGAGAAGTAATGTAAGACAATAGATAGGTGACAGCGTAACCTCAAAAGGCCAAATAAATCTTATATGCAATTATTTCAGAAGATACACATTTTAAGATTTATTTATCACTGTTAACAATAATTGTGAGTTCTGATCCCAGCTCTGCTGACAACTCTTTGCATGTGCATCTCTGCTTCCTCTACCTTAAAAATGAAGATACGCCTATATACTCCACTACAGAATGATACCAACGTTTGATAAAAATGCAAAGAAATGTAAGATTATGGGATTTTTTTACAAAATAAAAATCTACATGGACTAATGAAGTGCAAGTGCTTTAGAAAATAACAACACTAGAATATACAAGTTTAGTCAGAGCATACTTTAACTTATACTAGCTTTAAAATGCAAATCCTCTACCAGCACATATATGCAAAAAGAAACTAAACAAGCACAGTGTTATACATTATTAAATATTTATGTACCAGTTTCCTTTTCCCAACTTTGGAGAACTGCAAATTTATCTCAGCCCCTTTCCCCCATCTATATTATTTGTCTATTAGCAGTTTAGGGATTTTTTTTTTTTTTTTAAATTCCAATACAAGGGAAAAAACCTGCATACGTTTATGTGTGAGACTGTGGGCTGTGGTTAAGTTTTATGACTACTTAAGGCTACCTACCCTGTTAAGATCCTCTATTTCAGAACTGAAGTTTGTTTCTCCTTCCATCATTTCCTCCTCTTCTAATGTCCGTTCATCATCAAAGTCATGCACCAGCATATCAGCTGATGGATCAAATTCATGGTCATCAGATGTTGCTGAACCTCCTGATAGAAAACATTTTAAAGAATGTTTTTAGTTAGATCATGGCCTCACAGAGTTTAGTAATTTTTTTTATATTTTGGTGACATTTTAATACTCGAATTATACTGAGAAATTAAAATATCTTCAAGATCCCTCAATCATTTATCTTAGTATCTTCAAGATCCCTCAATCATTTATCTTCGGGAAAGCCAATCTCATTATTCATTATGTCCTTTGGGTGCTAAGAAATCATGGAAAAAAGAACCAGGAGAGACTGTTTAACCAGCCAGTTCTCAAAGTGCTATATATCTGGACATTGGGCCCCTAGTTAGATGTTTGTAAAATGTTCAGTTTTTGAAGACTTAATTCTAAATAATCCTAAACCTGTCTGAATCAAGAGTTCTACTGGGAGCAGAAACACTCATAAAATATAAACTCAGGGCTGCTGCTTCCTTGATACTTTGCAAGATTTCTTCTTGGTAACTACAAAGACAGTCTAATGACTTTTCCAAAATTTAAAGTAAGCTTCACAGTTATGCAGATTTTATTTACGATGCAAAATCCTTAGTTATTTTTCCCCCATGCAGTTTTTTCACCGTTCTTTGTAAAGAAGTCTGGTTATATTTTATGACAATGAAAAATAAATGAATGGATGAATGGTTTGGTAGATGCAGCATTTTTCTGTAATTCCGCAATACCTGGTTTCTAATTCTACCTCTGCTAACATTTTTCCACTTGCCTCCATGGGCAATTTAAATTTCATTTTCCAAAGCCTGAAGGGTGTACCCACCCTAAGGGTTCAAGAGGGAGGGGCTGACTATAAGGGTTAAAGTTAACTATGCTTTGTAGCTCGACGTGTTAAAGCAATTGATTATTTCTCTGACAGAAGTAAGAGCTCAAGAGACAACGTCAGTCCAGCTAAAGTAAAAAGCTTTTCCACTAGTAGGATACCAAAACCCTCGGAAATTAGTAACATTAAGTACAGTAGTACAAAAGTGAACACCCCCCCCCCCAAATATTCATAATTTACACTTAGGCTGACTACTAGATAGCCAGTAATCCTGGGATTCTGGAATATCAGAAAATAACCAGCTTTAAAACCAGAAGTAACGGAACGCCTCATTTTTAGTAATTCAATGAGGTAAAAAAAAAATTACTGCTTTTCTTGATGCTTTTCTTCTTGATGCTATTCCGCAGTAAAACACATAGCGCCTTAACTTTGGACTCTGTATGTAATTCCAGCACCGCCGGGCAGCCATGCCCGGAGGGGCGGTGACTGTATGGCCGTGCCGTCCTGCAGCTTTTGCAAAGACAGGAATCCCATTTCCCCAGTGTATTTGACCATTTAGAAACTCGTGCTGGTACAGACTGGAAGAAAGCAGTGACCGCTTAAACCAGTACCGCCACCAACCTGTTCATCAAATCATATCCTTCGATTACTAACCAAGGGTGCCCTCTTCCCTCACAAGTTTAGGAAATAGTAAAAATATTTACCTGGGCTTGAAGACTCAACAGAAGGCTAAAAAAGAAAACAAAGGAAATTATTTTTTCTATGTTGAACCATAGAAACTCAATTCAATAATTCATCTGATACAAAGCAAGTCACTGCAAATAGTATATTTACAAATAAAGCACCACAAACACACTGAAGCAATGGAAGGTAAATCGTATTCATTTTCTCCTTTAGGTATCAATATAGCTGCACTATTTTAGCACAAATAATTGGAAGAAGCGCCCGTTTTGTGATGCAATAATTGAGCTGATGAAGGTATAAAATAAAGCAAAGCAATTCATTCTGAAAACAGTACGACAATTCCACAATCAGCTTAGCATGGCACAACCCGGTGCTATTGCCAGATGGGGCAATGCTACCCTCTCTCCATCTCTGTCTGCTCATTTCCAGTTTTTCCTTTACGCTGATACAAAACTGACAATTCCATGTACTAAATCCCCCTTTTTCCCCAACCAAGGTATATACTAGATTGCACTGACAGCGGAAGCACAGTTTAAGAGAAATTATTCTTCCTATTTGAAACTGCATGCTATGCAATACACAAATTCCCCGTTCTATTTAAATGAAGGTACACACTTTTAAAAGGTAACCACAAATCACAATGAGAACTCCTCGTAGAACAAAAGGAAGAAGCAATTTAACCTTAATCCCTAACACAGCTGTGAAAAAAAAAAAAACAAATTATTTTGCGAGCCAGACTTTCTTCTCAAGTACGTTTATAACACAGATTAATATGATCACAGACTACAAAACAAATACATTTTTTGAAATACAGAAAAAAAACAAGACTTCCACAAAAATCTTAATTAACAGAGACATCCTTTGGCCTACCGTATTTGGTAACCTTACATTTATAATCAGGACAAACGTCTTCTTTCATAAAATTCTGCTTTCCCTTGCTTATGACTTCACCAGTCTTTAACCTCCCGCGGTGGTATTTGCATGTCAGACACGCAAACCTCATTTGTTTTGAAAATTCAAGCAAATGTTTCAACTATTTTCAGGAACAGAGCTAACCAAGTGGTTTTTTTCAAAGTCAGGAAGACGTGACTTGTTATTTCAGAGAGCTGCTGTACCCCTTTTCCCTGCCACCTTCTGGAAGCGGAGATATTGTCTGGTATCATGGATATTGTTGTATTACAGAATAGACAACGCTGTCTTCATGAAAAACTGCCTGCGTTTGGCCCAGAAATAATTTGGAAAACTTCAATTTGCACATTCACGATAGATACTTGTGTGTATGCATAATAGTGTATCTAGATTGTACTCCTACTTGAATTGCAAAATCTGTACACCCAGAATTATATGCAAAATTAAAACAAGATATTACGTTAGAAACTGGTAAATTTAAATTCAAGTGAAAACCTGTACTATGATTCCAAGATTGTCTAACGCATTTTCCATCTCCTTGACTTCATCTCATAAGGCCAAGCAGTCACTTGCACAAGACACTTCCACCCAAAACACCCGGCCTAGCTATGTAGTGAAGCAAAACCTAAAATTTAAAAAAGTCTGTGCCATTATAAAGTTCTTTTATATTAGCAGCTCTTCCAAGTGAGAAGAAATACACCTTCTTCAGAATCAATGGCCAAAATTCACTTACATGTCTGCCTATATTTTACGAGAGTCTACAACGTACAAATGAAAACTCAAAATATATTTAAGTGTGCCAAGCAGAAAGCAGCATGTAGAGGTAAAAATACATCTTATATAGAGGTAAAGACACATCTTGAATATTTGCCTGAAGGGTGGATAGAAGACATGATAGGCAAGAAGTTTTTGCTCTCCTAACATTGTATATGGAATATATACGCTGTCTTCAGGTGGAGGCACTACAGCCTATTTTTCCCGTCCTTACTAACATCCAAATATGTTTTTAGTTTACGTGCAGTTTCACTGCTGACTTGCAAGAAATAGCTTTTTAGGCAGTATTAGCTTTAGAAGGCAGTACTGCACAAAAATGCCAAGAGAAATCCTATCTGCACAATTAAGTAGACTAAAAACATTTTTGCAAATGTTGCACAATGCCACAGGAAGTTTCACTAATGACTAGAGTTTAAAAATCTTTCTTTGCAAAGATTATCTTACCCAATTCTAGTGTATAGTGCCACTAGCATATACTGAGCTAAAGCGGAGTATCAAAATCAGCCAGCAATGACCAATATCTAGTTGGTATGTTTTGTTTGTCTGATAAACTTGCAAAACTGGGTAATTCATAATATGCACTACATAATTAGTAACGCAAATTAACAAAGTTGTAGGAAACGGCCTCAAGTTGCGCCAGGGGAGGTTTAGGATGGA
This sequence comes from Dromas ardeola, assembly GCA_013398915.1. Lineage (NCBI taxonomy): Eukaryota > Metazoa > Chordata > Aves > Charadriiformes > Dromadidae > Dromas > Dromas ardeola. Next base: position 33,679 of record VYZM01016012.1, read on the forward strand.
TATTGGGAAAAATTCCTTCACCGAAAGGGTTGTCAAGCATTGGCACAGGCTGCCCAGGGCAGTGGTGGAGTCGCCGTCCCTGGGGGTATTTAAAAGCCGGGCAGACGTGGTGCTGAGGGACGTGGGGTAGTGGTGGGTTTGGCAGTGCTGGGTTGATGGTTGGACTCGATGATCTGAAAGGCCCCTTCCAACCCAGATGATTCTATGAGGATGGGAAAGCTGCACCTTGACTTCTGCACAACCCCAGCCTCCGCGCTGCCCTGGGGAACAGCTTCCCTGAGCGGCTCTGCTTGGAGAAGAGACCGACCCCCCCGGCTACCCCCTCCTTTCAGGGAGCTGCAGAGAGCGAGAAGGTCTCCCCTCAGCCTCCTTTTCTCCAGGCTGAACACCCCCAGCTCCCTCAGCCGCCCCTCACCAGACTTGTGCTCCAGAGCCCTCACCAGCTCCGTTGCCCGTCTCTGGACACGCTCCAGCCCCTCAAGGTCTTTCCTGGAGTGAGGGGCCCAAAACTGATCCCGCTATTTGAGGTGGGGCCTCACCAGTGCTTGTCCCATGGCAGCCTCTGCCCGGGTGCGAAGTCAAATGCATCGAGCCTCGGTCGAGCCCAGAAACCAGCTGCGAGAGCCCGTCCTCCGCAGGGCTCCGCTCCTAACCAAGCACTGGCCCAGTACAGCAGCGTCGGTGAATTCAGCATCCAAACCGTGACTCATCGTTACAACACAGGCTGCTCTCGCCAAAACCGACTCAAATACCCAGTTGCTCTGAGACGGGAAGAGGAAAGCAGAAGCCGGGCTGGTAAAGAGAAGAAGGGAAAAAGTATCCCCATGACTTATGAAAGAATATCCCAGAAATGAGTGCCCTCATACAAGCAGGGCGCTGGATTTAACGTCCTAGAAAGCCCTGAAGATAATCTCTTCTGAGGGATAAAACGTGTTACTCAGTAAACAATAAATTCTGCAAATGACAACTTAAAACTGTTCTTTCAGCCCCACCATTACAACGTGTTGTTACTGGAAGGCTTTTACACAAACTTACACTCCTGCTGTCAAAAGAAAAAAAACCTCTTCCCAAGATACAACCTGCACTTACTCATGGCCAGTTTCTCGATAGCCTAGTACAAGCACTATTGCCAAGGCTAAATAACCGCTCCTCGCCTCCACCGTTATTTTTTGGTATAACAGAGGCATTTCAAGGAGGGGGCTCAGCTGGGAAACAGTTTCTGTGTTTACAGATCATCACAGAATCACAGACTGGTTTGTGCTGGAAGGGACCTTAAAGCCCACCCAGTGCCACCCCCTGCCCTGGGCAGGGACACCTCCCACCAGCCCAGGTTGCTCCAAGCCCCGTCCAACCTGGCCTTGAACCCCTCCAGGGATGGGGCAGCCACAGCTTCTCTGGGCAACCTGGGCCAGGGGCTCACCCCCCTCACAGCCAACAATTTCTGCCTCACATCTCAGCTCAGTCTCCCCTCTTCCAGTGTCAAACCCTTCCCACTGGTCCCATGGCTCCCCTCCCTGATCCAGAGTCCCTCCCCAGCTTTCCTGGAGCCCCTTGAGGGACTGGCAGGGGCTGGAAGGTCTCCCCGGAGCCTTCTCTTCTCCAGGCTGAACCCCCCCAGCTCTCTCAGCCTGTCCTCCCAGCAGAGGGGCTCCAGCCCTCCCAGCATCTCCGGGGCCTCCTCCGGCCCCGCTCCAACAGCTCCGTGTCCTTCTGCTGTTGGTGCCCCAGCGCTGGAGGCAGCACTGCAGGGGGGTCTCCCCCGAGCGGAGCAGAGGGGCAGAATCCCCCCCTGGCCCTGCTGCCCACGCTGCTGGGGGTGCAGCCCGGGCTGCGGGGGGGTTCTGGGCTGCCAGCGCACGTTGCCGGCTCGTGTGGAGCTTCTCAATGGACCAGTAGCGCTTGTCTCAGCTTTGCAGTGATAATCCACTGGGGAATTCTGGCTGGCACGGGGCAGGCGGGGCCTCTCCTTGCCAATTCCCCTGCTTCACCCCAGCCCAACCCGGGAAGGAAAGTTCTGGGGAAAGGCCTCAAGTCAGAAAGAAAGGAAGGGAGAAAAAAGAGCATAAAAAGTAGGGATAACAGGGGCATCAGGGAGCTGTGCCTCCAAAACTGAAGAAATGAGAATGCTCAGTGAGAAGATGGGATGATTATTCTTGTGTCTGGAAAAATAACTGTGGCTCAAAGCACAAGAGTACTCATGGAAAAGCACAAATAGCTGAGACTCTGCTTTCTTTACCACACCGCCAGATAGGGTAGGGCTTCTGAGGGAAAGGTACCAGTCACTTTACCATGAATTAAGGATAGCATTAGTTGGAACAAACAGAATCTCACATGGTGTAACAGCAGCAGCTCTGGGGGGTGGGGGGGGAATGCCAAGCCCAAAAGCACAGCTTTGCTTTCAGCCAGTGGCAAGGATTTGCCAACAGCCGGAGGCCTCCTGGCACATAAGCCTTGTGTCAAGGGGAACAACCAGCTCCCCATCTCCATTTGGAAGAGCAGGTTTCCTATGCTGGAATCCCCAACAAGGAGAACCGGGTCCGCTCTAACCTCTGCCCCAAAGGCATGCAGCATCCTTTGGGTTCATAAATACTTTGCATGGTTTTATGCATGAGTGCACGTGCATAGATTTTTATGTGACGTATAAATGTTGGAGGCTGTCGTTTCAGCCCCACTTGAAGTTTCTGTCACCATTTACAAGTTTTCAGGATGGTAAAGATGCACCATTCCCACCTTCAAGGACAAGGATCCAGAGAACTGCAGGCTGGACAGCCTCACCTCCGGCCCCAGGCAGGTGATGGAGCAAACACAAAGGAGGACCAGGAGGTGATGGAGCAGTCAGCATGGATTTACAAAAGTGAAATCATGCCTGAGCAGACCAAGAGCCTCCATGGATGAGAGGACTGGCATGGTGGGTGAGGGGAGCGCAGGGAACACTACTTGTCTTTACTTAAGGCTTTCCACACCATCTCCCATAACAACCTCACAAACAAACTGATGAAGCCCAGCCTGGACAAACAGGGACGCAGATGGAAAACTTGCTGAACAGCCCAGCTCAAAGAGTTGTGACAAGCAGCAACGTCCAGCTGGAGGTCAGTGACAGGGGACAGAGCCCAGGGGGTGAGGCTGTCCAACATCTTCATTAGGGACCTGGACAACGGGACAGAGTGCACACTCAGCCTGTTTGCAGCCAACACAACATGGTGAGGAGTGGTGGATACAGCAGATGAGTGTGCTGACAGTCAGAGGGATCTCTACAGGCTGCAGAAAGAAACGGGCCAGGAGGAACCTCATGAAGTTCAACAGAGAAAGGCAAAGTCCTTCACCTGTGGAGGAATCACCTCCTAGTACAGGCACCTATAACAGGCTGCTCAGAATCTCATCCAGTCAGGTTTTATATACCCCCGAGGATGGGAACTCCCCAACCTCCCTGGACAACCTGATCTAGTTTCTGATCACCCTTAAAATAAAACAAGTTTTTTCTTATGTTTAACTGGAATTTCCTGATTTTCAACATGAGCCCCTTACCTCCTGCCCTGTCCCTGGGCACCACTGAGAGGGCTCTGGCTCCCTCGTCTCTACTCCCCCCTCAGACACCTCTACCCAGAGACAATACCCCCCTGAGCCCTCTCCTCTCCAGGCTGAGCAGCTCTCCCAGCCCTTCCTCACATCTCAGCTGCTCCAGACCCTCCGGCATCTTTGCGGCCTTTGCTGGACTCGCTCCGATCTGTCCCTGTCTCTCCTGTCCTGGGGGGAGCCCAGCCCTGCACCCAGCGCTCCAGACGGGTCTCCCCGGGGCTGGGCAGAGGGGCAGGATCACCTCCCTTGACCCAAACGCAGTCCAGGGTGCTGCGGGACTTCTTTGTCACAGGAGCACACGGCTGGCTCACGGTCAACTCGGTGTCCACCAGGACCCCCAGGTCCTTATCCACAGAGCAGTACTGTGTCCAGGGCTGGGCTCTCCGATTTCGAGAGGACACGGACGGAATGAAGCAGGTTCAGTGAAGGGCCACAAAGGTGACCGAGGGACTGGATCATCAGACATAGGAGGAGAGGCTGCGACAGCCTGGGCTGTTCAGCCTGGAGAAGAGACAGCTCAGGAGGATCTGATCCATGTGCATAAACATCTGATGGAAGGGTGTACAGAAGACTTAGCCAGTCTCTTCTCAGTGGCATCCAGTGAGAAGAGTTAACGGGCACAAACTGGAATACATTTAAACATAAGGAAAAGCTGTTTTTGCTGTAAGAGTGATGAAACATGGGAACACGCTGCCTCGAGAGGTTGCGGTGTCTGCACTGGAGATATGCAAAACCAGACTAGCACTGGTCCTGGGCAACCTGTTATAGCTGACGCAGCTCTGAGCAATGGCTTGGTTCTTGACTATCTCCAGATGTCTCTTCCAACTTCAACAATTCTGTAACTAAATGCTCCAATATGCGGAGCCTACCACAATGAAGTATTTTCCTGTTCAGTGGACACAAAACCATAGTGGGGCATACTCAGAGAAGTCAAGCAGACTTGAAGAAACAAAGTTCAGCTTTCAGTATTCTGAAGTAGTTTGAAGAAGGCCTGACAGCTCAAGGAAACAAATGGCTTTCCCTATAGGCTGAAATACTGCTAAAGCAATCACCTCCTTCACAGCTTCAAAAGCATTGCTGAAAAGCAACGCCTCTAGAGTTCAGAATGATCCCTATGTCTTTTGAAGAACTCCAAAATATATAGTCTACAAAAAGAAAAAAACCCGAACCAGAAAAATCTACAAAATCCAATCACCTTCATAAACACTAAGTCCATTTCAGGCTACTCACAGAATGGATACAGCCCTTGAGAGGTTCCAGTTCATTCTTTGCCACAGACTTCACAGGCAGCTTTTAGGAGAACAGCCACTGGGTCTCTATTCCTTTCTCCTTAGCTTTGCCTACCATATCTACCTAGTCTGTCCCAGTTTGTGGATTATCGTTTCTGCATTTCATACGTTTCTAGTCTAAGTGATGCATTGTCAATCATTTGCTGCCTTCTATTTCCAGCTAGATGCAGTGTCACATTACATCTCATCTATATTAATGGCCAGCTGCTGCCAAAAGTAGTAGCCTGACCTCCTCCCACCACTCCACGTGCTTCTGCCACTTGCGCCAGGTCCAGCAATCAGGAAGCTGCGGCACGCGCTGGTTCAGCAAACCAACCTCAAAGAAAACTAACACGAGTTTCCCACCCTACCAGCGAGCCAAACTGCTTCATCTTGGGCCTTTGCAATCGCCAGACGCGCTGCAAACTATCTAGAGCACGAGTTTGAAGGTAGACACATGGAGAAGGGTGTGTGGCTGGAGATCAGGAGTACCCCTTTCAGTGACAATCTGTCGGCTTTACATATAAACATCCTATGATTAAAGAGTTGTTTCAAGACAATTACTGCAACCCTTGATTATTCAGTCTTTTTTCCTTGCCTCCAAGTGATCCCGACTCTGGCCAGGGTAGAACAGATGGCTTTGAGGGCATTAGCTTATGAAAATTTCCTGGCAGTAGTTAAAGATCATATGGTTACATTGGAATCATCAGATCTTAAGTCCTAAGCTGTGGTATGTCAATAGAACAGCAATTCCTGTGGAAAAGGATACCCCTGCTCTTCAGTGGCTTTTCATTTTCTGCTGCAGCAATTCAGAGAAGTACAAAGCACTTTTTTGCCTCAAGGGCACTCATGGGAACAAAGAGCTGCTACGTATAAAAAGATGATGGCATCCAAGGCCCAGTGGAGAAAAACTATGGGATATTTACAATACAGGGGCTGACACGCTCAAATTGTTCTACGCATAGTACCACCAGAAAAGATAATGGGTTCAGAACAATGAAAAATCATTCAGGAACTCCTAGCTTGTGGACAACAAGGAAAAACTCAAGTGACGGAGGAAGTCCTGATGTATGGATACAGTGTTGAACACTGTTAATGCTCCAGATGAGCAACTTGAAGGAAATAACAGTTCTGAGATATGAAGAATGCGAACCTTATGGTAAAGAGAAAAAGAAAAAACACTGAGCAACAAAACATCAGGCTTGGGTGACACTAAAAGAATCTGTCACTGTTTTTATTCCATGTGTATTTTTAGGAGTCTCGGGAAAGACACGCAGAGTAGGTGTTTCCAGAAGGTTAGTGAGACTTGCAGCAACAACCGAGCCAAAAGATCACATCCAATACATTCTCCAGTGTGTGGATACGGGAATAAATGGAACTGGAGTTGGACAGTCTTTCAGACACCTTTGGACTGTCAAGTGATGAACGTAGCAGAAATATCAGAAAAATACAGTGTTACTCTGACAACAAAAACTTGATGGACTTTGGCATGTCCGTATTACTATAATTTGTGATGGAAGTCAAATGGTAAAAGTAAAACTGGATTGGCATCACGACCCATTTATTTAATGCAAACAGCCTTCTGGAGACATCAGTTTTACACAGCTTATTTTTGAACCCACTACTTCAGAAGCAGAGGTATGCTTCCAGGCAATGCCCATTTCTGCAGGCTGGCAGGAGATTTTCGTGTCTTATTCCAATGCTTCACAGCTGCTTGGACTGCAGTGGGACACTCCAAAATGTGAAAGCTGTGGAAGTGATGCACTGAGTTTTCTCTCTCTACATTTCTCCTACGGCCTGCAAAGGAACACCTGAACAGAACTGACGGGACACTACACAGTTCCACTTCTACCTGCGGAACTCCTATTGTAATTGCTAACATCTTTCACGCTGTTTAATATAATCGATTAATAACAGAACATCTTAAAATTAGCAGTATCTGCAGCCTCTACAAGACAATGACAAATACACATCCTGTTCAAATTTACTCAGTTATATTTAATAGCTCTTTAAGTGTTACATAAAACAGTTAAAAACTAAAATCAAATTTTGTCCATATTGATAGCAATAAGCCTGAGAAATTCATCAAGTAGACGCTCGGGTCTTTTAAACTCTGCTACAGGGAAATACCAAAGTTAACTTCTGGGTTGCAGTGGCTTGCTTTAGCATCATTTGGGGCACAGAAAACTTTAATATATTAAACTGGTAAGCAAATATTAAAATACAGCAGCGTTACCTACTACATAACACCATAAAGAATGAAGCACGAGCAGTGAGTAGCGGGCACATGTAATTACCTCGCAAGTACACGTGGCTTCAACATCACTAAAGCTACATTTCACTAAGCAGACTAATTAAAAGTAAATTACTGATCTGCAAGTAGTAATACGCATTCTGTTCATAACAACTCATATTTATTCCCAAAATGCAGCTACACAGTTACAGGAATAACATTCAAAGACTGCCTGAAAACTGTGTTTGAATACACGCAGTTTAGACACTAACCCTGCAGTTCAACCTGAGACCAGGAGCTTGTCAGAGCATAAGAAAAAAAAAAAGCGTGCAAGACCCGTGCCTGAACTGTTGAAGTCTTAAGAAGTGACCGTGGCAGCCATTTAAGAAACTCTCCAGTGAGCCAAACTAAATGATAGCCTGGAGAAAACGACTAGTTAAAATGGCGAAGAACATCCTTTACTCAAGAGGGCACGCATCCCCTTTCACAAACAGGTACTTCAGTGGAAGGCTCACAGTTCCAGCCTGTCCCTCTCTCCCTGTGTTGTATATCAAAATAACCTAAGCATCAGAGAATGGTTTGCCTCATTTTTACCTTGGGGAAAAACGCAGCAACATATTAAAGCAAGAAAAAAAACCCCAAACCTGATGCCCCTCATTGAATAGTTTTACATGTGAACACTTCCACAGCCGAAACTAAAGTGACATCCAAGCCCTTCTGCACATGTAATGGAATCCTTTATATACATGGATTTTTAGTTTGGTCCTTAAATGAGAAAATTCTTGTACTTCCAGAACACAAAGATCAAGTGCAATGTTTTAACTCCCAGATCTCAAATGTGTACATCTCAGCCTTGAAACTACCACCTTAGCAAGGGTTCCCTGACTTGGCCACTCCCTTCCTAGACTTGATGCCACTTAAGAGTTTATAAAGACGACTTTTTCCCCCATGAGGACAGCCAAGCATTAGACCAGGCTGCCCAGTCTCTTTCCTTGGAGGTTTTCAAGACCAGACTGGAGACAGCCCTGAGCAAACTGGTCAGACCTCAGAGCTGACCCCGCTGTGAGCAGAGGGTTGGACCAGAGACCTCCTGAGGTCCCTTCCACCACAAATGATCTCATAATCCTGAGGTCTGAGACTTCGCAGGTAACTCTGAAAAACCTACTTATTGCTCACTTCCCTCTCCCTGCCTGCTTCTTCTGAGAAAAATATTGGGTAAGGTTTGGTTCAGTTTATTACTACATAATAAAACTTAAAAAAAAAAAAAGAAAAAGAATTAAAAAAAAAACCCAGCCTCATTTTTCTGGAGAAACTGCCGGATTGGTTTCAGAGCACTTAGCTGGCAAGAACCAGGGGCCAGGTTTTAATGCAGCTGACTCAGTCCTGTATCCACCTACCTAAATCCCTTCACCGGGAAAAGACTGGGAAGGGGAAACAGACCATACACAGCATTTCACAGGGGCTATTGTTACGACACATCTTTCAGACATTTGGTTTGCAACAGGGCCCCCTAAATCCGCAGTGGCTCAGCTGAGGGGAAGCAAACTGCTGCCTTTCTAAGTAGCCTTTTAAAGTCAGTTTTGCCAGTGAAGTCACTGTCTCAACCTGGGGACATCTTCAATATTGTATATACTAGTGAAAATTCTGAAACAGAAAGGTATTTCAATGAGCCTTTAACAAAAGTAGCAGATGCTACTTTTTTAAAAAAAAAAAAAAAAAAGCAGTGGTTCTGGGGAGCGCAGAAAGCTGAAGGATGTCGGGTGATGACTCTCCCTGGGGTGATTGCCCGTTCTCCAGCCTGCTATCTGCTCCACGCTTCCACCAGAGGTTATCATCCCACAGCAGGAGCAACAAAGCGAAGGTGCACCCAACACGAATCTGTTCAAACCTACAGGCTCCCAAAAGTGACTGTCACGCTTTCCTTTCCGCCACACTTGCTGTAGGAGGAGTAGCCTCCAGCAAGAGGAAACAGCACCTTGAAAGTCCAGGGGGACAACACGGCAGGACAGATGACGATGACATCAAGAGCGTCAGGGCAGATTCTCATCACCCCATAGATCTCTGAACCAGCGGGACTAACTACCTCCCCAGTCTGAACACTCGCAGCCAAGGTGAGCGCAGACCTCTGCAAGAAGCACTGAAGAGCAGATATAGCCACATTTTTGAGGGCTCCAAGTCAAAAGAAGAGATAGCACACTTGAGGGTGCTTCTGTCCAACGGCTCATGGCCATGTTGCTGCTGAAATCACACACTAATTTAATGTATTTACAATAAAGTAGAATTGACTCTCATTCTCCTTCAAGCAGAGAAAATGGCTGAACCAGGAACCACCAGTTGTAGCCCAGGGTGGTCATCCCTGCCGAAGAACCACCGTGCAGCGAGTTACCTGCAGGACTGAGTCATCAGAAAAACCAGACGAGTGCTGACGCTCTACGGGTAAGCGAGGAAGGCTGCTAGACAGAGGAAGCTGCAGCCCAAGGGGAACGCCTTGGTTATCACGACATTACACTCATTACAGCTTCACCAAGAGAACTTCCATTTTCAAGGAGTATTACGAAGCACAACCACAACAGTAAATCAGAACGCCATCTCTGCCCTATCTCAAGCACACACTTTCACCTGCACATTTTCTACCTATTTATTGTTCATTTCCATTGCAAAGTACAGCATCATCTCAACTTCTTGTAATATCCTGAAATTTCTTGCTAAGAAAAACTGGAAGTCTACGGAGTGATCACGTCCTGCCGCAGGATTTCAGATGAAACCATATGCAGTCATATGCCAAGCACCACAGGAAAACATTCCTGTGCACAATTTGTGACATGAATGGATTAGCAGTGAAATCTTAATACAGACTGGGGCTTCTGGCCAGGAAAGAGCTCAAAAAGAAACTGAACTTCTCAACAGTTCCACTGTCTACCTAAAATCCCTCCGCTGTATTAGAAAGAACTCTAACTCCCAAGCAGTTAAGTCCACAAACATCAATATTCTATCACACACAAAAAAAGTCCAGAAAACTCTTCTATTATGACAGAAAAAAAAACCCAAAACAACCTCTTTTCCAAGATTAGAAATGCAGAATGCTAAATGCTGTTGTTTTCCCTTCAATAGCTTGTCAGAAAAACTGAGGGAATACAATCCATGCCTATAACCAACCACTTTGGAGTTTATACTCTCACCAAGGAAGTGAGAAAACTGAATTCCCAGACCTACATTAGGTTCATTGATACCTCTGCAAAGTATTCTACAAAAACTGCTCCAAAATAAAACGAAAAAAAGACAACAATTAGTTAAAGCTAAGATCAAATGAGGAAAAAAAAAAAAGAATTGTGCTCAACAGGATGGACTGATGTGAATCACCAATTTTAATCATGATTTAGATCAGTCAGCAGGAAACCTTGATTTAATCTATTTTGACCTTATTTTGTATCCAGGTGTTACTCAAAAGCTCTATCCCCCTGACTGTTAAAACATCTCAATTTGCGACCACATTAGTGATGGTGTTAACTTTACTACTGCTTCCTACAGGGGAAGCTATTACACATTTATGCATATTGTTTTAAAGTAACAGCATAGCTTAATAAAAATACAAAGATTAAGAATGTAAAAAAAGTTTATTAGGAATGGTTATTAGATCATGTATTTCTTAAACATTATGTCCTGAAGTTCTTTCAAGCGGCAAATGGAAACTAGAATTCAGTTACATTCACAAAGTTGGAAACTCTTCAACTGAAAGAAACATAACATTCAGAAAAAAGGAGAAATTTACCAGGCATTATGAATTTAAAGATGACTCAATGAAGCACACAATGTTAATAAACTGATTTTCTGGTCAAAACCAACTAAACTTTCAGAAGTCCAAACACCATTAAAGTGCACTCAAAGAAATCAGGCTGAGTCAGCGTAACCCTCCACTGACACCAGAAGAGAAGTGGTCCTCTTCAAGACACACGTTCTCCTGCTTCTTTCCATACTTGTCTAACACCTTAGGACACCAATTCAAATTTTTAACCCCACAGGAGCTGGCATGAAGGCGGTCAACTGCCTGCTCAAGAGTTGGGAAGAACAGGACCGTGTTTTTCAGCAACAGTGAATGGTGGGAGCTGCACAGGACAAGGCGACTGGCTGAGGAGACGCCGAGTCAATCCCATGGCTTGACGTCGTTGGAAGGAGGAGTACATCATCCTCCCGTTGATCCCCACGCCTGGTTCTGCTGCCCCACGCCATCCCTCACACCGGCTCTAGCCTCTGATGGACCTTTCCATTAGCTGATACAACTGGTTACCCTGCAGGGAGCTTTTCACTTCTTTCTGAGCCAGCGAGATGAAGCAACCCACAGTAGGAGTTCAGGGAGCATCTAGGCAAAAGCAGAAGGAGGAGCAGGATCTCCCCTTTTGGTGAGCTGTTAGACCGCCTCAGCTGCTGTCCGTCCCCCCTCAACCCATAATTAAAATTGGCTTCAAATTTAAACCAAGCTACGCTAATCAAAATCAGGGATACTACGTCCCTACCTCTCCCATGCCACCTCTGACCAAACATGACCACTCTCCTTCCCACGCAGCAGCCCTGCTACTTCTCTTATTCTTCAGAGAGTTAGTAAAAAAAACAAAAACAACACACCACCACAAACACTCATCATTTTCCCATTAGTTTTGCCCATTCAGTATCCTGCCAAGTGCCTGCAGCAACCTGACCGGTGCATCCTATCACGGAACAAAACAAGAGTAACAGCAGGGGACTCGGCATTTTTGGGAATTACAGGAGGTATTTAGGTACCTGTCTCTTCAACGCAAAAGTCTGACCCCAGCTCTTCAAGTTTTTGGAAACAGATGATCTCATTCTCACTTACATTTTATTCAACCATTATAATGGCTGAAGAAACAAAAGCCATTCTCTTTCAACTACCAATCAAGTTTTTCAGTCAAAAAAATCTTTTCTCCTCAACAGGCATTAAAATACTCATCTTTGGAAAAAATATCTATGTATCAGCATTCACTCCACCACAAAGCCTAAATAAGCAGCTTAAGGCATGATATGGTAATATTCACAAAGCTTGAGCTCATCTTCAGTTAGAGATGCTGTCTTTCCGATTTATGACTAGAACAATCTTCTAACGTGTCGGAATATTAGGACTCAAAGCAATCACGTGAGCATGCTTCAAAGTAAAATGAAACCCTAACACAGGTTATTAATCCCAAATCTAAAACCAGTTTAATATATATTCAAAATTACTTTTTTTTTTTGTCTGTTCCCTATTCAAACTGGTAAGCTTCTACAAAAGTGAAACAGCATTTTTTGTTAATTTAGTTTCACTTTCTGGACTCATTTACTTACTGAAGCTCAGAGCTCCTGCCTGAAGCGCTTTCCTGTCAAATTGAAAACGTTTCATATTTATAGTCTTTATTTTTTGAGGTTTATATCCCTAGCATTAAAGCCTGCCTGATTCTCTAGAACACAACATTTTAGGAGCTTTGCTGACTGAAGGATGAGTTCCTGTGCATCCCTTCCTAAGAGTCGGCATGAGATTTTCCACCGGGGAGGGATGGAGAAGAGAGGAAGGGGCAGCCCTACTTCCCACCCCCATTTTCAGACCCAGGCTGGTCCCAGGCCCCTCGTCTGCTGAGACAGGCAGGTCTTAAAGCTGCCTGAATTATCGGCCTTCCCTCGCTCTCTCTCAACGCAGTATTATGCAGCACGTTACTTTCCTAACACAGCCCTCCTCCAGCACACCCCGCACACCACCACGTAGCAGCAGTCGGCTTCAGTTCCTCTAGGCACATACCAGAGCTTCGGTGGCGATGCCGGGCTAAGGAGACTTCCCATCCTGTCCCCTATATATTTCCTAAATTGTGCTAGGAACTATATTCAGGACATCGTTCCTAGCTTAAAATCGCTGAAAGAAAATACTATTTTTTTTTTAAATTCTGGTTGTTTTCTGATCCAGAACATGGTGCAGCCATGCAAACAGTTGTCTGCCCAATTCAACGGCTGTGAGCGAACGTCAGCCAAGCCGACGTTGATGCTGCCTCCCCTCTGCCACTGAACTCATCCCACAGGTGGATCAAAGCTTTCACAGCCCCTTTATGCTGCTCCTGCCCCTTAACCTGAAATAAAGAAGCCAAAATAGGACAAAGAATTCATCTTAGCTTTTCTTCAAAAAAAGCAAAATGCTGAGGGGAAAGAAAACCCTCTTCCTTTCTCAGTAAAATATCAAGACCAACATATAATAAAAGCCTTACTCGTTGGAACAACGTCCATAGAGCGAAAAACAAAGCCTGCCTGACCTCCATACCCCACTGACTTTTTATTGCTCTCTGCAGCACGAATCCCCTACAACTCTCAATGCTATCACTGCTGTAACGTCAATATAAGTACGTGACAATACAGAATAGGAAGTAATTCGCCGTACTGCCTGTGGCTCTTTAGCAATATGGCGAACTTCAGCTCCCACCACAAGAGAGGCAGCGCGAATATTTCACAATAACGCTGTGTTTAATTAACAAAAGTTGTAAGTAATTGGTGAAACTTGAGACAGAGATCCTGAATACTGTGATGCCTCGATCAGCTTGTGCCACAATACGTTCCTCCAACTTTACAGATGACAGGAGCCACGTTTTTTCAGCCAAGAAATTACTCGGGGATCAGACCTGTGATTCTCTGCCCCTCAACATACAGAAAAAAACCAGACAGGCAGATTCTTTTAACTTCTAAGATTAAATTAGTGCATTTCGTAGCAATTACAGGAAGAATGCTTCATTACAATTTTCATTTGGGAAGGACAGATAAAATTAAATTTAAGTAAAAATTCACACATATTCAGGAATTTCAAGGGAAGAGGGAAGGAATCTCATCTGTAAAATACTCTAATCCAGATACCTCCAACCCCCACCCCCCGCAAAGTCTAGCTGTACGAAACGCCTGTCCCACACAAGAGATAATTTTTTTTTTTTAATAGCATACCTTTCAAATAAGCATTTCCAATTCATTTGTCAACACCGTTGAAGCAGTAAATTACCTTAAGATTGGAATCTTAGGATAATCTGAAGAAAACTTAACGAAATATCTATTTATCTGTCCTAACTTGCCTCCTAAGAAGCGAAGGAGCTGCTCCTCCAGGTCCTATGGGGATGGACAAACCCACACCCCCATAACCCAGCGCCTGTCTCCCGCTGCCTCCCACAGAAGGGAAGAGCTCAACGAGCCTTTCCCCATTTCCTGCAACTCTTTCGGGAGAAAGCTCTCCCTCCCAAGAGACTGGAAGGGCTGCCCTTCTGTCTATAAAGGCATTTCCCCTTTGTCTTAACGACTACAAAAAGACATTTAAAGAAAACAAACACATGTTTTATCCTCCAGCAACGGTGCTCCGACCAAAGCCCGGGAGAAACGATCCTTCCACGCTGGGACAGACGGTGGGAGCTGCCATGAGGCGCATCCCTGTCCCCCCCGAAGGGATCACACCC
>VYZM01016012.1:50839-72020 GCA_013398915.1 Dromas ardeola
TGCCCCGCGGGTCTCTCTCAGGCGGGCAGGACGGGAGGGAGGCGCGGGAGGGGTCCCGCCGGTGTGCCGGTCGGAGGGGTCACAGCATCTCTCGCGCCTTTCTCGCCACATCAGTTCCCCTTTGATAGCTTCGCCACAGAAGACCAAATAGCAGTAAAATGTCATTTAGGCTTTCATTTTACAGAAGACATTGCCCCCACCCCTGTCTACCTCACTCCCCCTTATCACTGCTTAAGAATGACAGACCGGTTTGGGTTGGAAGGGACATTAAAGCCCACCCAGTGCCACCCCCTGCCCTGGGCAGGGACACCTCCCACCAGCCCAGGTTGCTCCAAGCCCCGTCCANGCTCCCTCCAACCTGGCCTTGAACCCCTCCAGGGATGGGGCAGCCACAGCTTCTCTGGGCAACCTGGGCCAGGGGCTCACCCCCCTCACAGCCAAGAATTTCTGCCTCACATCTCAGCTCAGTCTCCCCTCTGTCAGTGTCAAACCCTTCCCCCTAGTCCCATGGCTCCCCTCCCTGATCCAGAGTCCCTCCCCAGCTTTCCTGGAGCCCCTTGAGGGCCTGGCAAGGGCTGGAAGGTCTCCCCGGAGCCTTCTCTTCTCCAGGCTGAACCCCCCCAGCTCTCCCAGCCTGTCCTCCCAGCAGAGGGGCTCCAGCCCTCCCAGCATCTCCGGGGCCTCCTCTGGCCCCGCTCCAACAGCTCTGTGTCCTTCTTGTGTTGAGGACTCCAAAGCTGGACACAGTACTGCAGGTGGGGTCTCACGAGAGCAGAGTAGAAGGGTAGAGGTCTCGAAGAAAGATAGCCTCCTTAGAAGCAGAACAGAGATTTTCTGAAGGAATTACGCTATTTCAGGATTCTCATCCTGAATGGTTTAAATCATTCATTAAAGTTACAGGATAAGTAATGCGGCGATTGTATTTGGTTGGTTGTATTTTGTTGACTGAAATAGAGCATCTACGGCTGATTTCAGGGTAAGGCAAGGATCAAGAGGAAGTTCTGGTAGCCAAAGACGAGTGAGCATCCTAAGTGGCATCTCTGCAAACAGAGCAGCGAGTTACAGAAGCCAATCCAGCACTTCTGATGGCAGAACTGTGGACAGGGGGTCTCTCATCAGTAACAAGTACGCCGTACGGGTGAGAAGCCATTTATGCTATTTCTATAAAGTTTTAAATGTGAGTTATTGCAGATGTTAAAGCTTTTCAGAAAGGAATTGAGAGAGGGAGGAGGAAAGAAAAGGCATGTCTGAAGTTGAAGAGCTGTGGAGTAAGAAAGTGATCCAAGAGCTTAATCCATTCTGAAATGAAGACGATTGGTGTCCAAAAAACAATCTGCAAGAATAAAAAAAAAACTAAATTAGAGTAACAGTTCTCCTCCTAGTCTAAGAACTACTTGCTTTCAAATCTAGGTGCGATATGTTGACTGTAGCACCTGTATGTCTTTTAGGTAAAGAACAGTAGATTCCCGTAACATAATCTGAGAGTCGTTTTAAAGACCTTACTGTATACCTTCTTACAATAAAATATTTTGAGCAGTATAATAAAAAAAAGATGGATAATTGTTTCTCTCACTGCTTTTGCTGTACCGTTAATTTGTCATGAATAGTTACAGTCAATAAGCCACTCTTGGTAGTCATTATAGAATCAATAAGCTAGAAAAGACAACAAAGTTGACCAAAAAGGAGAAGTGGGTCTGATAGTGAGACCAACATAATTTTTCCAGATATTTTGCAGCCAAAGAAGTCCCTGGCAAAGGTGACAGCCTTCTCAAGGCTGAACCCTAAAAGGGAAAGCAGCAATGCAACCCCCCTCACCCCTGTCCTGGTGGCATTATTAGCAGAGAGGGTTACCTATCTGTTCTGTCAGGTTCCTGCCTGGATCAGGGTATTCCATTTTCTTCCAGATGAGATAAAATATTGCAAGTATCACCACTGTCGCTTGTTTTGGGAACACAGTGAAACTGTTATCATTATTTAAATATTTCTTCAGGTTTTTGATGATGAAGGAAAGGATGTGACGCCCCATCCGCTCTTCCGTTCAGATCCAAATGCTGTCGTACCCAGGCAGGGCAAGCTCTTAGCATCCAGTGCATACTTTGGGGCCACAGGATCTGGGTTTCTCTCTTCTTTTTTCACGCATCGGACGTCAGGAGAGAATGCTATTACAGGTTCCTTCTCAAGGTAAGTCGATACACTGTCTCTTAAATCCTGTCTCACAGTGTTCTACCCTGCAGCGGCCACACATCTGCTCTTCAGAGCTGGAATAATTGTGCAGGGCTAATAATTATACTCTGTTGTCAAAATACAGAAACTTGCCGGTCACAGTCATCATTTAAAATTTGAGGAATAGTAACAAATAAGAAAAAATTCAGAAGAAAATGAATTTGTCAGTACTTGTGACTGACTATGTCAGAACTACTGCTGAAATACTGATAAATACAGGTGAAAGCAGACTGCAGCACACACTGCTGTGATATTTCTGAATTTATTCAAATTCTCCCTCCTAAAACCACTTTTTAATGTAACATACCAGAATAGACCATTTTTAGAGATGGTGATGAGTAGCCCGCAGTTCAACAATGCATCCAAACTGCAGGTTGTGTAGTGGTTAGGCCCACACACCAAGTTATGATGGAACCTCTCCACAGATATGTGCCAAAACACTGCCTTAAAGGCAGAGGAGGTTGTGTTCTGCTTGTCTGAGCTGAGAAGGGGCATTTGCAGCTTGTTAATATACTCCCTTTAGCTACTTCAGATGCTTTCTGCCTTCCCCAAGCTGCTTTTTTTTTTTTTTTTTTCCAAAAACCGGAATATATCAATACCTGCTGAGCTGTGGGTATGGAAAAACGCTTTGGAAACAAAAGGCCTGGTTTCACTGAAGAGTTACAAATTTATTTTAAAGTATTTTTTCTATTTTAATTATACTTACTAAGTACAGACAACCCTTTTTGCCAACTTGACTCTTTCAGTTCAAGTATCAAAATATCATTAACGTAATCCTTTCTTTTAAACTAATTTAAGCAAGTTACCTCTGTGTGATTATGTGCATCCATTTCAAAAAATGTTCTTATACAAAACCTTTTGAGTTAAAACTGCTAAATCACGTGTTTCACTACTTAAGAGCTTTCATTTACAAACCTTCTGTACAGAGGGAATAATCAAAGTCAGTGGACTTGAGCCATTTTATCTTCGGGCTGACAAATTCAATTAAGTCATGCAAAAGAAGGTAAATAAGTATTTGTGTTTAAAATGAAAAATAATTAACCACATAATATCAAATAGTGTGTGCACATTCAAATTGTATGGAGAGGAGATGTTATTTATTTACTCAAAAGCACTAAAAGACTAGTAAAGTCAGCACTGGAAAAAAATACAAGTTAAAGAAAAACATTACTTACTGTTTTCTTTGGAAAAGTTAATGCCATTGTGGTTTCTCAGAAGAGATTTCCCTTTGAGAACTATCTTTCTGTCATGTTTCCTTGGCTGGCTACTATAAAGGATAATCCCAGAAGTAGGGATATTAACCAGGAGCAAATATACACACACAAAAGACTTATAAATACGAAGTATCTCCTGAAAATTAAACACATCCTTTTTGGAGACAAGAGCTCTTCATTTAAAACACAAAATTAAATTATTTAACTTTAGTTTTAAATACAAATCATAAAAATTGTCTTTTTCAAATGCCTCTGGTATATTTATATTTACTCTCACTTAGCTTTTGAGGAAGAGAAAGTCTGCCGACAAACCTCCCAACTGTATCTGAGTTTTACCTGTAGTTATCACAGGTATCCCCTCCATGAGCATTACTTTTTTTTTTTTAACAACCTAATCCCTTTAAATGAGCTTCTTGTGCATTTCAAAGACATTTCGGCACATGCAAAGCACCAAAGGATCTAAATTCTGGTTGAGAACAGTGCTGTCTGTGGGTATGCCTTATCACACAGTAGGTAGCCAATACTTTGCGTTATTATATGCTAAGAGTGAATTTGAGAGCTCAATAGCTTCTTTTCCATCAGCTATTTAATGCCTCGGGATATGCTGTCAGAGGAATTCTTCCTTTTTAAGTCTTTTTCAAACCATTTCATTATTTTCTGTCCTAAGCCTTTATGACTTCTTTTACAACGCAAGCATCACTGTATGTGCTCTTGCAGTCTTCTGTGGTTTATCCTGATAACACCACCACTATTTTTGTAGTGCTTTGCTAACTGACATCTGGACTCTCACATACTATTTCTGCTTATTTCTTTGTTACCGAAGGACATATGGAAGCAGCAGCACTTCTATAGCAAACACATCAACAACTGAGTCCATCCTAGATGAAACGGTAGAACCTGGCTCTCGACGAGACACAACTGTTAGCTTGTCTGGTAAAGAACATCCACTGTATAATTATAGATTTAAACTGTTCTTCGGAGCACTGTGATTTGTGAGACACTGAGTCAGTGGATGTGAGGTGCCCAGCACTTCAAAGGAACTCAGTGCTTCACAAGTTTTGGCTCCTGATCATTACAATACTTTTAGAATTAATTTGTCTTCTTTTAAATTTAGAGCAGAAAAGGTCTCGCTTGTTAACCTCATATAATTTTACAGATGTGCGGGGGAGGCAAGAGGAGATAAAAGAAGAACTGACAAAAGAAGACTTAGACAGGAGCGTGGATATTTACCTCACAGAGACGGAAACTATCTGGATATTGGATATGCCATCTGTGGCCGTGTCAGTAGAATCAGAAGATGCTGGAAGAATTCTGTATGTGTATTGGTAGTCGTGGACGTGTGTGTAGCGTGCTCAGCACACCCCGTTTCTGCTGATCACAAAGTCCTGAACAGGCTGCTCACACATAGGTTCAGCATTCTCACTACTACAATTTGCCACTTCACCTTTGTTTAAAGCCATATTGGGCTTGAGTCTCTCTTTTGACAAGACGGCCTAAATTCCTTAGGCTGCACCCCGTTCATCAAACTCATGCTCTCTTTTACTGATAAATTACAGCAGATTAGCAAAAGCAGGGGATGGTGACAAGAGAACACACGGGGGCTGGGGTGTACATGAATTACACGATTTAATTTTAATGAAAACAGTAAGAAATTGCAGACTTTTGCAATCATTCTTGTGTGTAGCTTTACAGCTAATCGTTTCTTAATAACAAAGATACAAACAAGCTAGGCAGGCCTTGGCTTCCCCTGAAGCACTTCTTAGTGCTTCGAGCTAGAAGAAATCTCACCCCCCTGCACGTAACCTTGCCTGTTAAAATATTGTGTCTCTCCTTAGTCGCATCTCGTGTGTTTCCACTTCAGAGTCTCCTCCCTGGACTACCATGAACTTTGGTAGGGAGTTAACCCAGAACACATAGTTTTTTGGCTGATTCCCAGGAGCTGACTGGGACAGAGTGCATCAAAGTTCTCTCCACAATGGATGTCAGACTTATCACACAGCTTTTGTGGACGAAAGCCCCAAAGCCTGAGATGCAGCATACTGCAGTTGGCAAGTCAAACAACATAGATAAGTGAGTTTTTTTCTGCTAGTATAGCCACAAAGTTCATGGTAGGACTCCAACCCCCACTGTCTGTGAATCACACTGGTGTGATTTTTGGGAAGAAGGAAGAGGAAGAGCATCCTATGAATCAGACTTAGCTGGTGTACACAGCATGTATTGCCAACTGTATAGGAACAGACAGTGACTCTTCCTGAGCACAGCAACCCGTCGGTGGACTAAGACTGGGTACAATCTATGTCTGCTGTTAGAATCAAAAGCAAAATAACAGAAAAATTTTCACAATTCCCACTGACCATTCCTACAGAACGTGAGGGTTGGATTAAATAGGAATGTACTGGTTTCATTTTTGTCTCTTGGATACACTGCCTTTCACTCCCAAGTGATGAGAGCTACATATTTCTGAATTCCACCAAAGTTCAAAGGTAGCTGGAGTAGGGATTTTTGCTGATGCCTACCTCTACAGGCCATTCCTGGTTTAGAACAGCATCAGAAGGTCAGAAATAGCTGCTGAAAGACGATAGGTCGAGTGAAATAAAATCTAGCAATCCAAAAAAACCCAAGCAGTAAACTTATGACGTGGACCTCTCCTGTTCAACTTGTGGTTAAATACATTGAGAATTTGAATGCAAATGTTTTTCAGAGAGTTAATATACACCTCTTTTTTTTTTTTCCAAGAGAACGGAATAGAATTTATGCTGACATTTGCAAAAATAGACCTGGTAATGATCGCTTTGTAGAAAAAATGATGCAAACCATCAACGGAGCTGCAAAGAACAAGGAAGTGCAATGTGAGCAAATCATCATGCAAGATAAAGGTAAACTCTCGGAGTACTATAGAGGAAAGTGTATTTAATAAGAACAGGCTCTCATTTACTACATTGTACCCTTGGCAGTTGGGTTTATTATTGCATTTAATTTACATATTAAATATTAATTTGGGAAAACTCTAGCATACAGCTAGATCATGGGATGTCATAAGACTCCACACACACAGGTAGGATGCTGAGGAAAGGGTTTTTTTTCTTTCATCTTTAAGCAGGAAAAGATGTTTCCTCAACTTTCACTTCCAGAGTTTTAAGTTCAGGCAGGCTACTGTGATTTGTGGTGGCCTTTTCTGTCCCTCCTAATACTTGAACATTGGGACTGGTACTCTGTATCCGTTGCAATAAAATAGTCATTAACTATCTGAGAACTGCGGTGTCCTGCCTGCTTCAGCACTTTGCAAGCAGAGAGTGCTTCTTAGGAGGCAGAACGTCACTTAATACTCAACTATGCTCTTGAAATATGAAAGCACACAATTCCCTTTTTCCCCCTTAACTTTTCAGTGATGCCGGTTTCTATTTCTCTTTGACATAAAGCAAAGAAGAGAACCTCTGTTATTAGATCTAAAAACTTGGGGAAAGCAGAAAATCTTGGCAGTCTCACAATACAGATGCAATTTTACAAAATGTTAAAAAAAAAATTACAGAGGAATATCTAGGTTTTAGATATGCACGCTGAGCTTTGGACATTTTTTTTTGTGTAGGAGGCCAAAGAAAACTACGGGGAATGCTGTTCCAAACATTTTTCCTTTGTGTTCATTAGTATATGTAAAATGAGTGAAAAAAATGTCAAAAGGAGAAGTAAAATAGATATTAATCTGATTTGAAAACATATCTTCCCCTTTTTTGTATGCCTTGAGCATCAGCAGGGCTCATTCCAGCCCTTGTTTGAAAAGCTGAGCACACAAGGCAAGGTTACGGAGCCTGGTTTCACTGGGAGCTGGCGCAGCTGAAGGGAAACCACACACCCAGAAGACCCCGATGCAGCCGCTGCAATCCCACACCAGCTGTTGCTACAGCCTTGTCCGACCCTCCCTCGGCTTCAAAGCCCCTCTGCCAAAGAGCTGGGGGCGTAGTATAAAAAGTAAATCTTTGCTCAGCTGTACGTAGTGCTTTAAAATAATGTACCGAAACAAGAGACCTGTATAATACAGTGTAATCCATTTCTAGGGATGACGGTCACTTCCTGGGACTTGTACAATTCATTTAACGTGTTGGAAATAAAACCTATGTCAAAAGCAGAAGGTATCAGAGCCAGAGCTGGGAGAAGCAGCAAATCTCATACAACTAAAGAGCACGATCAGACTATGTCTGTCTCTTCTGACAGAGTATTTCCAGGTTTGCATTTCTGCCATGTTTTCATCCTTCTAAACCGTGCATACCACTATGTTGTGTGGTGAAAATGAAGAAAACACTTGTCCTGCCTGTCTGGCACTTGAGATTTTCCTAAAGAATCATGGACAAGTCTGCAGCGAGACCTTTTCTGTATAATGCCATCATAAATGAACTTAAATAAAGATAAATAGTCAGTGACAAAGTCTGCTGGTACTAACTTACTTAAGACAGTACAAGCAAAACACCAATTGTGAAAAACTCCAGAAGTATCTCATCATACTGAGTATTTGAGGAATAAAAGAAAATAAAATTAAAGCAAGAAAAATTTAATAGTGGAAGTAGTTTTTGATGATGATAGACTCTTCTATACTTTTGGTGGACGAGGAGGAGACGACTTATCCCCTTAGCTTTTGTTTGCAAAGTATTATAATGTTAAAACTGTGGTTTTTTCCCCCATATTATCTGTTGTCAGGCATCACATCTTCTTCTACAATGATTTCGGAAAGTTCTGTTCTTGCCAGAAACCATGAAGAGGAAGAATGCCATTCAGAAGCTATATTAACATCGGAAAAATTTCAGCAGGATTTATTTTTCATGGAGAGGATTCTAATGGAGAATATTTTTCAACCCAAACTCGCAGCTTATCGGCAGTTTCCTGTCCTTATAGGTTTGTTTCTTATTGTTACCCTGTTTCCAGCACAAGGCTTTGCAAGCTATTGAAAGTCATGGAGTTGTGTCCCTCACTGAATGTCTTTACAGACGACATGTCATTTAAGAAATAGACAAAGGAAAGAAGAATTTATGAGATGTCAGTATGAACTTTGCAGTTTTACACTCACTTTAACAGACATCCCTACCACTCGGTGGAAGAATTGAATAAATGAGTTCTGGGCTGGCTCATCTCCCCTTCACAACAAACTGAGATTTACTCAAAATAATGTCAGCCTTGTTTCCTGACAGTTAAGATACAGATTAATTCTAATCCCAACCATTTTTTGCATTGGAATGCCTTTTACAGTTATTATTTATTTATTTTATAAGGAGTCTGATGGTAAACAGAAGTTTTAGCCTAATAGATGTTCAGTGTCTAACATAAAGTACATTCATTGCAGACTGTAAGAGGCATTACCTGGACCCAAGTGCTAAGTAGTGTTTTACCTTTTACAGGAGTTCCAAGTTAACACAGGGATTAAAAAATAAAAAAAAGGCGGCAGATTCACATTGCTTCTACTGTATCGTACCTCTTCATGTCATAGAGAGTTTCAGTTTCTCAGGCAATGAGCCTGTTACATTCTGTGTCTTCAGGAGCTAGCTACAGCTGGAGCACAGTACTGGCCAGGAAGACTTTTGTTCTGACAATCTAGCAATTATTGTGTTATTTTGTTAACAGGGATCTGAGATCAGTTTATGAGTTGCACATTACATAAAATAAAGGGGGTGAGTAAACAAAAAAATGCTTAGGAAAAAAAAGTCTAAACATATGCTCTACACTTAATTTTCCCAGACAATGAGCAATTTATTACAGCCTCATGTAACTTAGCTACGGTGTTACAGCATCAATGCTTGAGCGTGGCTCTCAAGTTTGGCACCTAACTTGAAAAAAATCCCTGTTTAAACAAACTTTTAAATATGAGAGATTAGAAACATTCCTGGTAGGGGTGGATATAAATTCATAACTTGTTGCTGAGTAGCTAAATCCACTCGTTAAACACCTGGAGCGTAACTGGCACGCTACAGCCTGATCTAGCCGTCTTTTATGTCCCTATCAACATTTTAGCCATGCTTTTAGAAGTTAGGATGTCTTAATTCCTCAAATCTTCACTTAATCTTTTTTTTGGCTGCAAAATATTTGCTGAAAGGACAAATTTTTCTTCTGATGTGAATGACTGGAGTTATGTAAGTGAAATGTTACGAGTCAGACTTTACCATATTTGTGCATTTTAGATCCCGATGTTACATCAGACACTAGTGGTACAGTAGCAGCCATGAAAGAAGCTGAACAGAAAGAGCATGGAAAGGAAAAGAACGATGAGGAAGAGCAGAAGGAAGGATTCATTGACCCATCAATTCTGTCAGATGTAAATAAAATCCTAGAAGAAATTGTACCTCCCAGATTGGAACGACTGTGGTCATATACATGTGATTTAACCAACGGTCACAGTGTGAGCAGTATGGCTTGGAGCAAAGTAAACCCAGTGAGTTCACAAATCGCTGCTTCTAAGCTGTTTAAATAATGGTATAAGCAATTGTTAGTGTAAAAAAACTCCTGATTTTGATGTATTTTGTTGTGAGGGATCTCAGAGAGATGCATTCATCCCTACAGTCAGGTAGGTTGTCCTTGCATCCCGCTCTCTGTACTTTGTCCTTCCATATAAGAATATTGCTACGTTATTCTACAGGTTGGACAGCTGCACTAGGCTTTTCTACAAATGGATCACAACAGTTTTAATTGGTCCAGAATAAGTCAATTTACCATGGGCGGGCACCTGAACAACAGCGTTAAGATAATAGACTTGGTCTCTTATAGAATTGGAAGTTGAAATTTAAACCCCTACTACTAGACTTTATCACCATTGATGTTCATGATAGTTTAGATACCATTTAGATAGTTTCTAACAGTAATCTCCCAAGAAAGCAGCATTCATCAGACTTTAAGGATAAGACGCACAATAACAGGCACAGATTTCCGAGCATCTGGCCCAAGTTTATTTAATGCAGTTTCAGTGGAGGTGAGAATGACTCAGACATCTCCACTTTCAGAGTAATGTAAGGCTCAGTTTTTCCCACAGAGCTCTCTTATGGCCACACAAAAATAATGAATGGAAGGAAGGTAAAAAGCAGGTGAGGATGAGAAACATAAAACCAGTAAGATTGCCCCAAGGGAAAAAACAAGGGAGAAAATAAAGACCATTTCATGTCAGTACACCAAATCCCAGATATTGTAAAGTTGGACACATTTATAGACTTCAGTTGTAGAATTATAAGGCAAACAAATGCCTACTTTTAAAGTCTTAGTTTCACAAAGAATTTGTTTTGTGTAAGAAAAAAAAAAAGAGTTGAAGACTAAAATTTTGCTGCTGTTTCTTACTTCTGCTTATGGAAAGGAATGAACGGAATTCATTGGACACAACTATAGAGAGCTAAAAGCTAGGAGTTTGAGGTGGTCACTGAAGCTCCTTTTACAGCTAACATTGAGAGAGAAAAGCAGTATTATTACGTATTCCATTAAACGTTGCACATTAAAATATGGTTATAGAAGAACGTATATTCATCTCTGGAAAGGAACATATTTTTATGATGGCCAGGGCAGGGAGATTGCAAACACAACTGATAGTGACCATGAATGCCCTTTTAGTTGAACTAGCGTCCACTATTCTAGAAATTCTGAAATTCTCTTCTTCTTGTGTGTTATTCTACTTGGGTATGACATAAGCATTATTTTTCCAGACTTTGCACTGAGAGTCACTGTTAACAGAAAGTTGCCTTTTAGAAATATACAACTGAACTTCAAGTTAAACTGAGATATATCTCTTAATCTGTGTTTTTAGGATCTTCTAGCTGTTGGTTATGGAGCGTTTGATTTCAAAGAACAGAAGAAAGGCTTGGCTTGCTGCTGGTCATTGAAGAACCCCATGGTAACAAACAGCCAGTTTGTTTTCTTTTTTTTTTTCTTTAATGCATTTTGCTGCTATGCTATTTCTGCTTTATCTATCTCCCTCTTCCTATTTCAAAAAGCAAGACCTAGCCAGTACGGTTGAATTTGCTAGCCCAAACCACGCACTTCTGGAAAATTGATTGCGACTGCAGTACCTAGCAATGCGCTTAAATCTTGACCCAAAAAAAAGTGCCTGTAGGAAGCAGTTCAGTTTCTGTGCCGGTCCGTCCTCTCAACTGACACTGCCACCAGAGGTGCTGACTGTACTGGTGGCTGGGTAACACGGATGTCTGTTCACAGGAACTAACGTCCTTGCACACGGGCCACCAAGCAACTAACAGATGGCTACAACTCTGGTAGTACAAGTATGTGCTGGGCAACTCAGCAATGCCCATCTCTGTAACCCATTTCCAATCCCAAGGGTGACCTACCCAAGACTGTAAATCTGTTGCGTTATTACTGTGGGTAGACCCCGTTGTGTAGAAAATATTTTTAGACTGGGAAAGTCTTGAGCACAGCAAATGTGAAAAGAAATTTGTTTGTTTTTCAAGATCTATCGACCATTTGTTCAATACTTCCAAACTCTCGTTACAGAGAACATCAGTAATTTAAATTTAAGGATTAGCCTTGCCAACCCATTTTCTGTTGTACCATGAAATTCATTTAGGCTGAAGATCAAAAATAAAAAATATATAATTAAATATAATTATCTAATCTAATTTCTCATAATACTGTCAAAAAGACAGTAGATTCCATAGATGTAACATTTACATCTTTACACATCCATCTGAAAAGTGATCCTTTTTAAACTAGCCATTTTAAAAAAAAAATCTTGGAAATCTCGGTTGCAAAGCGACACAGTAAAAATTACCTCATTGCCGTCAAATTACACAACTTCAGTTTCGTTTGTTCTACAAACTTCACTTGCCCAAAATTGTGTATTAGACTGATTTAAATCACGCAGAGTCAAGTCTTTGGTGCGTATTTATCACGTCAACAACAATCAAATACTCTTGTATGAGTACCCTGATGTCACCATAGTCCTCAAGTCCCTAACAGTAAGAAATAAGGTCTGGCATGCACACTGAAATACAGTTCTTTGCAAACTAACTCTGCTGTTTCCCATTTCAAGAGCTCGGTGCAGTGACTTTAAGGATTTAATCTTATAACAGAGCTGAATTAATTCTTTGGTTACATAGAGAAATGACATGCAAATAGGGGTTTACAGATTACCTGAAGCACATTAGGTTGCATTTTATCTTCAGCTAAGTTTCTGTAATTGAAAAGGTACTTTACCTTCACATTACAAGACAGAAAACAACTGGAGAAATTTTCCAAAATGCTCAGTTTTTTTTAAAAAGAAAAATAACAAATCAAGCAAACAAAAACCTCACACTGTACTCACAAAGCTGAATCCTAGGGAATTTGATTTTTAGGTATCTGGTTTGGAGTAGGCCAATCTAACTCATTTTACAGTGTTGCATTTCTGCATAGTCTTTGTTTTTTCCTAATTTTATTAGTTGTAACAAGAAAGAAACTGAACCATTTAGGATATAATACCTAATTTCTGTCTCAAAGTGGTCACTATGGTCATCAGCACTTGAATTTTCCAGCAGAGCCTGGCAATTCAGTATCCAGTCGAGAAGACCAAGGCAAATTAGGAAACTAACTTCAAACAGTCTTGTATTTTTCTACTGCTCAGTGGCCAGAGCGTATTTTCCGGTGTGAGCATGGTGTCACTGCTTTGGATTTCTCTATGGCAAGCCCGAATCTTTTAGCAGTTGGAATGTACAATGGTTCTGTCGCAATCTATAATGTACGGAGTTGTAACGACGCTGCACTTTTGGACAGCAGGTAAGGCTATGATTTCCCATCTCCTCCCACCTTGGTCACGTCTTAGCAAATAACGAGTAAAAGAATATCCACGACTGAGAGGCTGAGGGAATAGTGACAGTCATGGTAAGCAAGGCTTGTGATTGCTCAGGGATGTTGCACAATAATTTCATTTCCGACTTTTGTCAGTATCTTCCAGTTTTGACTGGAAATGCCTACACAAACACTCAATACTCTCAAATACTAGAAGTTTCTGGAGCAAAATTGCAGACACAAAAATTTATGGTAATGCATAAATGCCTGGAAGGCCCAGGGGGGGCCAACCAGACTTTTCCCATCCGCCTCTTTACACTGATGCAGCCAAATCCTCAGACACTGCCGTTCTCCCTCTGCACTGCCATCATTCCCTATTCTTATTTCTGCCCATAAATTCTTACATTGCTTTAACACCACTGGTCCTTATTAGGGGTAAGAAATTCTTTGCAATGTTGCCATGCATACAAAGCGAGTTGAACAGGTAAAGCAAATGAGTACTATGCTCTGACTTGTTAAGAAAATGCAGCAAGTTACCACCATGTATCATTTTATACTCCATGTACTTACTACCTAGGATGATCTCGCCCCAAATAATAAATCCTCATGGGAGACTACTGGTAGCTTTTGTTGCTTTTTCACTGATTCCACTTGCCAAAAATGGAGAGAACACCAGAACAGGTGAGGGATAAGCAGAATTAAGATGAAAATGAGAGAGAGGGGGGGATCAGGGAGACATTTGCAGCTCCCCAGGTCTAGGGCACTCTCCTCCGAGGTGCATATTGATTTCATGATTCAGGTATCAATGAAAGGCGTGTCAGCACATAAACAGTGCCCTGAAACTAAATATCCAGCACGTTTGATAAAAGAAAAATTTTCCTGAAGAAAACAGCCAATGTTCAGATTATCTTTTTGGGTTTTTTAAAGAAAAGCTAAACAACATTTCTGTCATAAGACTTGACGTTCGTTACAAAGTGAAAGGCTATTGCCTTGCCTTTGTTCATGTGTGATTTATCATGTGCATTTTTTGTCCCAGTGAATCTTCAAATAAACATACAGGTCCCGTATGGCAACTGAGGTGGGTGGAACAGGACAGAAGTGCAACAGGAGATGGCGAAACGGAGAGATTAATCTGTATCTCAGCAGATGGCCGAATAACTGAGTGGCTTGTACAGAAAAGACTAGATTGCACTGGTAAGCGTTTTCCCCTGCAGCTTTTCTGCAGAGGGATAATACCTGAAATTGCAATTGCTTCATTTCATTTCAGGTGACGTTCTTTACACCAGTTATCATAGACAAAACATTTAAGAGCTGTTGAGCATTCCAAAGAAGCATGAGTTATTCATAGCACTGTCACATAACTGTTTGACAAAAACTCTTCCTATTTGCACAGATCTGCTGAAAATAAAGCGAACAGAAAGCGAGAAGAAAAAATTACCGGGTGAGAAAGAAAGGAAATGTGAAGCTCTGATATCTCAACAGGCAGCTGGAATGTGCTTTGACTTCCATCCAAAGGTAGGCTCAGGAAGTCCATCCTGGCTAAAGTATTATCCAGGAGAACTGTGCAACAGGGGTGAGGTCCTCAGCTGGAGCTACTTTAATAGGCACTAGGCCTGGGACATGGCATTGGTATTTAAAACATATTTAGTTCTGAAACAAATTGCTTCTTAGCTAGTAAGTTTTACCCAAAATGGATGATACAGTAAACCAAACAAGTAATCCCTGTATGTGAACAACTCTATCATTTCAGCTGCGTTACTCACATTTGCTTTGGGCCAGATCCTAGGGTAGCTTTCCTCTGTGTGTTGGTCAAATCGGTGAGAACCTGACTGTTCAGCCTCTGCCCAGTCTAGGACTTAGATGGC
Source organism: Dromas ardeola (assembly GCA_013398915.1). Taxonomy (NCBI): domain Eukaryota; kingdom Metazoa; phylum Chordata; class Aves; order Charadriiformes; family Dromadidae; genus Dromas; species Dromas ardeola. The sequence goes on from VYZM01016012.1 coordinate 65,880, forward strand.
TGTGCTTCTCCTCTTTATCCAGCTGAGTATTTTGCCGTCGGAGCAATTGAAGGATTGATGCGTTTGCCCATGTGGATCACAGAAAGTCTGAGTTTTTCAGAAGTCAAAAATCACAGCAGCCATTCTGCACAGATGCAGAACACACATAGCGAATCTGATACATTCCGGCACCACTGTACCTACTGCACGTACTCCTCTGCAGCACACAGGCAAGCAGCCCGACACACACCATCCTGGCAACTCCAGCTCAGCTCGTCAGAGCACTGTCACTGGCAAACTCAACCAGTCCTTTACAGGTTTTTGTATGAGTGATAAAGAGTTTAAATCCAACTTAAGCTATTTTTACCTTTCTTTCAGGATACTAATTTTTACCTTGCTGGAACAGAAGAGGGTCATATCCACAAGTGTTCTTGTTCATCCAGTGAGCAGTTTCTAGAGACATACAGAGGCCATAAGGTGAGTGATACATAGAAAGAGAAACGACAGCAGAAACTGTTCTATTAAGTTTACAAATGCAATAGCTTCCTTGCTTATATTTACTAAACCAAACATCTGCAACAAAAGAAACCTAAACTTATTTTCTTATATTAGGAATGAATTCCCATAGTTAAAGCATCCCAGTCTTACAGGATTGCTTTCTACGCTATAAGGATTTTTTTTTTTAAAGTAATTTCTTAAAACTTGTCCTATAAACTGTTTTAAAGCTTTAGTTCTGGCTTTATTTTAAGAAAACAATCGGTAATCTGATTGTCCAGCAAACCACAGTTAAACAGTCTTACCTCTGAGAGAAAGGTGGCAGAACTTTAACAGCACCTCTTTTTTCTAAAGTCTCTGCTTCCCAAGAAGCTGCCCTTTCAGCATCAGCTTCTCCTAACAACTGGTGAAGGGGCAGAAGTGGCTGAATGCTTTTTATTCCTAAAATGTCTCCTGCCTTGTCACACCTGCTGCATCCTCATTTCCCATGGGTGCACACAACACAATGCTGGGTTTGCTATTAAGGTCAGAAGACATGGATTTCCATGAAAGGTCACTATTAAAAACCATCCTGTGAGGCTGTAGCTCTAGAATAACACAAAGCTCTTCTTTGTTTCTTCCCAAACACCAAGGGTCCTGTCTACAAAGTCGCTTGGAATCCCTTCAGCACTGACATGTTCCTAAGCTGCTCTGCGGACTGGAGCGTTATTTTATGGCACCAGGATTCACAGACGCCCCTGTTAACTTTCAGTTCAACCACTGCTGTTGTTCATGACATTATGTGGTCTCCAAAATCACCCTTCATATTTGCCGCAGCAAAAGAAAGCGGAGTCGAAATTTGGGATCTTAGTGTCAGCATGTAAGTAATTTTCTTAAAGAAGATTCTGAAACTTAATGGCACAAAGGCTACACATTATTGCCTAATCAGTATTGTTATCAGATCACGACAGCTCCATGCCGTTTGCTTGCTGAGTTATTGAAAGTATTGCATTTTGCAATACTCATTTTGTAAAAGCAGATGGTAATTACCAGAGAACTGGGATTATAAGAGAAGGAGCTGGATGCCTCATGGAACTGATAAAGAGTAAAACTGCTTTTTTGCTGCATGAATCACAGATTCTACCACTCCTATAGTTAAAAGGAAAAAATATCAAAACTGAGCTACTTTGGACCTTTTCTAAAACTAAGATAGCCAGAAGTTCAGATATGTCTCACTTTTTCCCACTACTGTAAAACAGGTGCACATCTCACGTGCAGCTTGGTTAATCTGTGGCCTTCTACTGCTGGTCTGCACTATTTGGTGTTAATGACAGCATGAAGCCAGCAGTGGAGTAGGAGGCCTGCCAAATCTCGCAGTAGCAAAAAGCAAATTATTCATATAGTAAAAATACTAACACCCCACCCCCCCATATTAGGCAATAGGACAGATTTTAGGCAACTTAGTTAATAGCAGCTGGGATTTTTGTTCTGGTCGAGACCAAACAAAACCCTGCCTCACTTCTTAGTTTTTGAGTTAATCTAGAACATAGTAAGTAAAACACGCAACATCTATCAGGCCTGCATTACTGCTAGACTTTACACTCCAGGCAAATGCAGTTTTACCTTCGTCATCATTAATATTTTCCATTGCTGGGTTGCAGCTTGGACCCCGTGATCTCTTACTTTGCCAGCCCAAGAGAGAAATTCACATCTGTACTCTTTGCTACGAACACCGACTGCCTTCTGGTAGGAGACAGCAAAGGAGAAGTCGGTGTGTTTGAGCTGCAGAACCTGGCTGCTCCCAACAGTAATAAGGTACGACCCATTAGAAAAAGGTGCACACTTTTCTGGTACTTCATTCCTCAGAAAGGGCTTTCTGTTAAAGATCTAGATAATAAATATTGAAATAGGTGGAATCAGATAGAATCTGATAACCAGATTAAGACCTGAGGAGGTTCCTGCTCTTCTGCATGCCATACCACGCTAGAAACCTCAGGAACAGGTAACTTAACAGGTAAGAAACTTGAGGTTTCACTTGATCACAAATCCAGCAGTTCCTCACAGCTGGATGGCAAGGGCAGGAAGGTGGAGCCTTCTCTAAATGCAGTCTGTAGGTGACTCTCTCTGGCAGAATGCCCTCACCTGCTGGCAACGCAGGAAGGATGTGCCCTCTCCTGGCCACCACCAAGATAGTCTCACTTTGTTGGTGCCAGGAAGCTCATTAGCCCTCCGGCTCTGCATTGCCTTCGCGCCTTTAGAAGCCACCCCTTATCCCAGTGAGGGCTTTTCTGTCCTAGATGAGATGGGAGAATTTGACTTGCCTTACGACTAGGTTCCTTTACAATCGTACCATTGCACAGATTCCGTGTCACCAGCAGCGTAACAGCTGACTGGTGTCAACTGTGAATCCCCTCTGTTCACTTTTGCATAAATGGGTGTTGATTTATACCAAGGCCCCTCCTTGCCTGGTCCATCGTACAAAATCCTGATGCCACCCTGGGTGCTCCAGCCCCAGGTGAATCCCTCCTCCAGGCTCTGTCTGCGGGTGCCCTGATACTGAACTGCACTGCTCCCTTCGTCCTTTCAGCTTTGAGCAAGTACCTTTGGCTTACTGGACTCGGGTTCCCAGTTTGTAAAGTGGGACTGGTACTTTTTAAAATCCCTTCTGAGTTACATGGTGCGAAACATTAAACTTAAGTTGGAGAGAATGAAAATGCTGATGTTAATCTAACCTTCTTTCTTAGGGTATGAAGGATTAATAATTCGCAATTATCAGCACTGCATTTAGAAATTCTGGTAATTACCAGCCTTATTTGCTAAGTTCTGTAAACCACAGAGCAAAAAAGATGTTTCCTTAAAAACTAAAAGCGAGGCCATTGTTGTCAAACTTAGAAAATAAATTATTGGGGTTTTTTTCCTACAAATCATCACAAAGCAGCCCAAGTCCTCTGAGCAGAGAAGCTCTTCAGTTATTAAGAGTATAGGGATAATGTTCTGGGTATGTCACCAGAACAGGACTAAAAATATCAGTGCTTAATTTCACAGGCTTTGGGCGTGTGGCGTAACTGGTCACTGAGTCACAGAGCCTCATTAGCCAGAGGGAGCCACACTTGCCAGCATCACCCGTTTCTTTCACTCCCCTTTCTGCTAACACCAGGCTGGGGTGTGTGCCAGGCTCAGCACGACAGGGTCTGTGCGACAACTAACGCTAAAGGGAGATAACTGCTTCAGGGGCAACCACATCTAAGCGCAGCTACCATACTTGTATCATCTTGAAAATTAATTTCCTTTATCAACAAGATATATGTTTGTATACTGCTAAGTCTGATGCTACAAATACAATCCAAACAGGCCTGCCAAAAAGTGCTATTTTCAAGGAGCGCTGTTAGGGGCAAGCATAGTATTCACAGAATTCCAAAGACGAATTAGCTGACATAACACAAACTACTTTAGCCTGCTTTCTGGAGCCTCACTGCACAACCAATTCTGTTCTCAGTTCATAAACAGGAATTTTGGATCACTGCGTGTCTTGTACTGCAATTACGCTGTCATACAGCTCTTTTTTTCCCTCATGTTTTACAGGTTGATACCTTACATGACATAATTGGTCCTGCTGCAGCGATTTAACAGTAGCGAAACCATACCACTTCTCAGTTGGTAAACAGCAAGAAAGACATATTGCAGTATTAACATAAACTGTTTATTCTTTTCCAATCATTAAATTTCTCTTTGAAATTATACTGGTTAGAAACTTCTTTCAAATGCTCTAAATTTTCCCCTGGAAGCCCCCCTCTTTAAACAAACAGCATTAATATACAGATGGCTTTCCCTATAATACAGATAAGGTAATAGAAAGGTCTCGGTCATCTTTTCTCCTTGGGTTTTTTCTCCTTGGGTTACCCCAAAAGCAAAAATGCCAAAAATCACCTCCTGTATAGGACACTCCATGATAAAGCCCAAAATCCTCACCAGATGTAGTCTGTATCTTCCCTGTGAAATCACACAGTAAAAGAATGGACTTTTCATCAGACCCGCCTTGTCTGCCATCCCATAAACCACCACTGAGGGTGAAAGCTGAGCTTTGAGTGGCATCGGGTGCTCCTGCGAGCTGCAGATCATCCCACAGCAGGCAAAAGCAGAGACGAACTTTTCAACCCCTGACTAATTAGGATCATGTAAAAACTGTTTAAATTCCCTCAGTCCCACACTGACACTTTCCTGAAGGCTCCTCACACGAGGCGACAGTGCGCTCCTGGAGCAAGGGTTGACTTCGGCAGCTCTGGAAGTGGTGGTGAGCCCCTGGCCCAGGTTGCCCAGAGAAGCTGTGGCTGCCCCATCCCTGGAGGGGTTCAAGGCCAGGTTGGACGGGGCTTGGAGCAACCTGGGCTGGTGGGAGGTGTCCCTGCCCAGGGCAGGGGGTGGCACTGGGTGGCCTTTAAGGTCCCTTCCAACCCAAACCAGTCTGTGATCTATGATCTGCGTTTTCCGAGATCTCACCACCTCCCCTCGCCCAGCCCAGCAGCCGGAGAGCCGAGACCTGCTGGGAAGACTTGCTCGGGCCTGCCTTGCTGGCTGGAAGCAGGCAGCGTTTGGCTGTCTAGGCTGTCTTTTTTGGGGACAGATCAGAAGAAAGAGAAACAAGCACCCAGCGAGCCACCAGCTGGACCGTGGAGTCTTAGAGGATTTTCACAGACTGCTCACAGAAAATATGGAGCATCTCCACAGGTGAGTAATTAAGAGTAAGATCCAGGCTACAGCCTGGCAGCAAAGCGCCCTGCCCACCAGCTGACGGAGGCAGGAGCTGCCTGATCTCAACAGTGTTCCGTAGCCAGACATCTCTTTTATAGATTCAGAACGTTCAGATTCTCTCGTTTGCCTGACAATAAACGTCCGACATTTAAACACATCACTGAAGTTAAAGATCATTTGTGATGCATTAACATCCACTTCCTTCTGCCTTCTGCACATTTTACAGCGCACAGGCAAGCTTACCCTTGACATAAAATTAATCGTTGTGCATTTCAAAGAAAGACACCCATTAAGGTGAATCATGTGTTAATCATTATTACAAATCTGAACAAAACACACCATATATTTTCCATCGGTGGTCATAACTGTTTACTTACTGCAGCTACTGGTAAAAAACGAGCTTTCTGTCAAGGCTGTAACACCTCGTAATTCACCCTGCACATTAGTGTAAACTAATTCACTGGAACATTATAGTGCTGGAAAACACTGCCGGTGCTAGGAAGTGCTAAAGATCTCCAAAGTTCCTCATGTATTTTGTTCTTAAATATAGAATTTCTGACCTCATAATTGACAAATTGTCTCCTTAAGGCATTTTATTGCAAGAATTTTTTATAGATGCTTACAACGGCTGCAGCCAACACCACCCATGTCAGCGTAACCAACCTGCTAGCCCCTGCTCCCAGGGCACAGAACACTGCTCCACGCTGAAAGCGAACCCACTTTCTCTTTCAGATATTACCAGAAGGAAAAGGATGTCCAGGACGCCAATCTGTGGCTATTCTGTGCTTCGGCTAGAGGCTCTCCTTCTCTTTTCTGTGTCTTTTCGGACATGGGCCACATTTACAGGCCTCACTGCAGAGACCGGTCAGCCACGCAGCTGCAGCAGAGCTACTTCCCTGCATCCAGGTACCTGACAGGCAAATCACAGAATCACAGAAT
>VYZM01016014.1:0-11375 GCA_013398915.1 Dromas ardeola
TTCCACTGCCTGTGTGTTTCCTTGTTGCCCTTTGGTCTTGACTTAGCCATGCTGGTCTGTTGTCTTCCTTTCCTGATTTCTTACACCTGAGGAACGAGAGCTCTTGTGCTTTGTGGAAAGTGTATGGAATATCCCTTTGGTCAGTTGGGGTCAGCTGTCCCAGCTGTGTCCCCTCCTATCTTCTTGTGCACCCCCAGCCTACTCGCTGGTGGGGTGGTGTGAGAAACAGAAAAGGCCTTGACTTGTGTCAGTACTGCTCAGCAATAACTAAAACATCCCTGTATTATCAATGCTGTTTTCAGCACAAATCCAAAACATAGTCTTCTACTAGCTACTATAAAGAAAATTATCTCTATCACAGTCAAAACCAGCACAGACCGGGGAGAAAATCTGTCCCTGAATTTTCGTGATGAAATAAATTTTACTTGGAGTGTACTGCTTTTGTTCTGCTGACGTGCTTTGTTTTGCTTCTGAAGTTTGGGCCAGCATAAAAGATTAACAAGCAAAATTTTAAACAGAATAATTAAGGTTTAGGGGTACAAGATAGATCTATTGTTTTGTAGTCTTAAAGTACTTTGGCATTTTAATTCTTTTTTCACAATCTATTCAGTTTTGGGTTTATCAAATAATGGTTTATCCAGATAAAGGATTCCTGATAACGTTCTATTCAGATATATAGAAAAAAAGGCAACGGGCTCTAAGGTTACTGATAAATCCTTCATTTGACGCAGAATTGTGGTTATTATTATAACATGCAAATACATACAAACTTCTGAAATACTTTATACTGTAAATAGATTTTTAAAATACAATTCTAATGACAGAACATTGGGAGGGGGAGAAGTTCATAACTTTATTTTATAAAAAGCTCATAATTTTGGTACACTGAAGCCGTGCTTTCTGGGAGTTCAGATATGGTATCATTGATTCAAGGAACAGCCAAGGACTTTACTCCAGAGATACTGGCACAATCAAGATTCTGTTCTGGCCTTTCAAGCCAAAGTATTTGCACACATTTTTTCCTCAGCCTCTCCTTCTGCTTAGAACATCCTGCCTGTCTCCACAAGCCAATTCCTAAAATGTGACAGATGTTGAAGTACTTTATAAATGGTCCTAAAAATTAAGAAAGCCACTTCTTGATACACTTTGGATACTTCTTCAGAGCATGTGATATCCCTGATTCCTCCTTGGGTCCTTCTATCTGAGGATAGTTCATAATTTCCCAGAATGCATTATAGGAGTTTCAGATATCTGAACCAGCTCTGAAGTGTAAGCTCTGAGATGAATCATAGAACCAGACTACAGCGAATCTTTAAGTTGCCTAAGATACGGTACAGTTCCCTTTACCATGAGCAGCCAGTACTATGTCCTTTAAATAAGGAATAGTCTTTTTCAACAGACATATAGATGAAACAACGTAACAGATTATCTGAGGGGATTAATAAATTTTATGGAAAATAAAGTTTACCAGTGGAATCCTATGTCTCTGAAAGACGATACAGGGATTTAAAACTTCATAATTAATATTGCCTTTTGTTTTTTTTTTAACCACTATATTTCTGAACACTACAAATTTGAAGGAGGCAGCCAGTGAGAAAGACAATAGTGGACATTTCTAAGACGCTAATTTTTGTGTTCATTATGTTCCTTCCAGAGATCCATATAACGTCCAGTAGTTGGTGTCTCTCCCTCTTTCCTTTCTTTTTTTCTTTTCTTTTCCTAAAACAAACAAATAAACAAAAAAAAAAAAGACAAATAAAAATATCTGAATTAAAAGTCTGAATTTCAGAGACACAGATCCAAAACACAGAAACTGTTTTTATATAGAGGTGAAATACTAAAGCTAGCAAAACTGATCTGAAGGCTGAATTGCACACTGACGGTCACCTGCCACCCAATTAGTTCTGGTTATTTTTGGCATAAATTCGAACTGTGGAGATTCAGGCTGCTTTTCTGCAGATGTGCGGTCTTGCTACCATCTAGTGGCGAAAATAGATCCTTGCACTATTCTCTCTATGTCGGTGTTCAGGTGCTACAAGTATCTGCATGTGCCCTAAAAACCTCTTGGAGATCTTGTATGCATCAACAAAGACACAACGAGTGAGAAAATTATAGAATAGTTCTAGGAATGAAGACCAAGAAAGGGGTTTTTTTTTAGGTGAGAATGAAGTTACGACTTCTTTACAAAACAGATATATTGCATACTTGTATCTTAGGATTTTAGACCTCTACTAATTTCAAAAGAGAAGTCTGGGAAGCATTTTATGTTGACCCTTTCTAATATTCAAGTGCCAGCATAGCAGATCCCACTCTCGGTCTTCAAAGACAGACATAGTGACTTACTCTGATATGGATAATGAGAACTGATACCTAAAGGCAAAAATTCTGTTATACTGGATATTGGACCTGAAGATAGATTATTTTCTAGCGATTTTTGCTGCATCCTGAATTTAACAGCTGGACATAATCAGTGGAATAAAAATACAGGGATCTGCCTAGGACACAATGATACTGTACTGGACAGCAACAAAACATAACAAATGAACTGCTTAATCACTGCCCACAACTCTCTTCAACCTTATTGCTTCTGCATGGTCAAACTCATTGTCCCTTGCATGGACAAACAGATCTATTTCATATTCCGTGATTGAGAGCAGCTTTTCTAGTGGATTTTTACTAGCAGCTACAATACTGACTCTGCCATCTAGTGGCAGAAATACAAATAAAGAATAAAAGTTGAATTCAGGAATGCTAAATGGCTTGGAGCTTCTGGTAACTCTAGGAAGACAGGCTAGCTATTAAATGAATCTTTCTATTTGGTCTTCTGAATTAATCTATGCACATTCAAAACTTAACATAATGAGGACTTAGCCATTTTGGACATATTACTATTTTTGAGAAGGATCTGTGATGTGGAAAACATTTACTCAGTTTTTTATGCAAGTCTAAATAGTGTTTTTGTAGCATCTCAAGGCCATGCTCATGATGACAGCCTCACTGCAGATTTCCTTGCTGAAGGATTCACAGCTTTTTAAGCCAGTTCTTTAAGCAAGCCAGAGGAAAGTTTGGCAATAGTTAAAGCTATTTATAGTTTTATCAGCAGGGAAATCAAAGCACATAATATTTTACAGGAAGCCTCTGATTCAACCCAACATAGAGAACAATACTGGTAATTTCCACAACCTTGTCTTCACCACAGGCTCATACACTACTCTATAGCTAGTTTCAAAAGTGATTTCTTGTGTTATTAAACACATTTTAGGTTAAATCCTCATTTTTCAATGTGATCTTCATGCCAACATATTTATTTCAAAATTGTTTCTACTGTCTTTTGGGATCCCTGAAAACCACAACTGTTAGTGCTCATTTTCTTATGTGTTCCAGACCTTGAAGCCTTTGCATCTTCCCCCAGCTTCAGGGAAGCATCTATCCTAAAAGTAATAGGTAAGTTGTACTAAATGCTGCAAATAAATGTTATATTAAAAAATACCACAGGAATAGACAGAGGAGAATCAACTGCAAATCAATAAAATACATAGGATGAGGAGCATCACAGGAAAGTGTGGAATTACAGTCTTTTTCTTCCCAAGTTTTAAACATTTGACCTTATACGAGTGTTGCTTTCAGCTCACAATAACAGAATGGGGTAGAAATTATGACTAAAATGGAAACGTGAAAGTAAGATCAATCAAATCTCTAACTCTTGGCAGGCCAAGTGCACAACCTGCACATGTTCAGTCTCCCTACAGCCTCTTCTGTTGCTGAGCCAGTACCTGAGGCGATGTCCAGTGTATGAAGTCATAAAACAAGAGACATTGTGAAGCTGTATTTGTGCCAGAGAATGTATCACATAGCTCGATTCAGAGTATAATTGTTTCGAACTAGAAAGCCCATACCGTAGCTGCAGGCTCAGGGCTCCTCCTGTCTTATAAGCCCACCATGCACAGCATGCTTCTATGAACGGAGGACAGCTATTATCCAGCTAGGAAATGAACAGAAAGATTAACTTCTAGAATTTGATATAATTGCAGGACTATCTCAAAGCTGGAGAGTTTTAGGCCTATTAATTTTTGAAGTGTGCACTGTAGATTAATATATTTTCAAAGAAGCTATCCTTCAAACTGAAAACATCAAGGCAATTTGGCAGTTCATTGTGTGGAAGCTACTTTGGGGTAAAACAAAGTGCCACTGCAGATCCAGCAGCCTCAACGAGCACTTGATTTTCCTGTGAAAGTCTTCATTTTCCAGTAGCCAAGAGTCAGGCTTCAGTAGAAGGGCACAGACAGCTCACATCTGCGTTAGGCAGGCTGGAACAGGTCAATTAATGAACAACACTGGATTTGGTGGAGAAGATGGTGTAAAAATGACGGAAAGCTGTGCTGGAAGGGATCTCCACAGTAATCTATGCCTTTGCCTGCTGACAGGACCAACCTCAACTTGGTCATCTGTTACAGATGCTTGTGTTGACTTTCATAGAAGATTCCATAACAAAGAATTTGTAACCTCCTGAAGAATTTCTAGTGTTTTACATTGCAAGCCTTTCCTGTAACCTAATTTCAGTCACTATGTCAGTATTAACAGAGAAAGGAGATCCTTCTTTTTTTTTTTTTGCACATTTTTTAATGTTTGAACATAAGTAAATCACCCTGTAATTTTCTCTTTGCTGACTAAGCAATCCCAATTAAATATGTGACTTCTGTAGGAAACGAAAAATCCATTCCCTTCTTTGTCCAATCAAGGCCTAAAGGTCTTGTGTGCAGAACTTATCACTAGCTCTGGAGAGGAACAGTTGCTGTAGATTGTTGCAAATATGAAACTCTAGCTGCCATATTTCTAGTGAAGGAAGACATATCTGGTTTGTGTTCCTTGCCGACAGGAGTCTGCAGAGCTCTATGAAGTTCCTTGTTCCCAAAGCTACCACAATAACCCAAAACATGGTAAATCAATTTAATGTTACCAAGATATATGTATGTGTATATATTGATTATAAGAAATTGAGAAATTCTGATATAAATATAAGTGAATATAAGTATATATAATTTTTACCTTTCCATCTCAACAACCTTCTATTATTAGGAGTTTACACCTCTGCTGGTATAAACTGAGTCACTTAAACTCATCTCTAAATTTGGCTGAGTCCGCTTTTATCTCAGTTCTCAATCTCCTATGTTTAATTTGGACTTCCAGAGAATGACTATATTTTGTGCCCAGGTTGTAGGAGGTTAGAGGAGCTGTGTCAGCTCTGAAACTGCCTCTGCAGAGAATTCCAGGTGTATCTTTCATGTTCAAACACAAAACCCCCTCTTATAACACACCATAGATAAATCCATCCTTCTACATGTTGGTCCAGTATCAGTGATTACTGCAACAACCTGCATTACAGAAGTCATGAACTCCTTTACAAGGCTGAATTTGTACAAATCCTCAGCTGAGCTCTGAGCACAGCTCTGATGGCAGGACCCTCACCCACCATATGAACTTACACGTCAGCTGGCTGCATTCCCCTAAATCCTGCATCTTCCAGGACTGTCTTCTGTGTTTGGTGCTCATGTATGCAAAGCAGAGGCTTCAAAACAGACTGAATGGTCTTCCTGCGCCTGCCCCGTGACACTATGCCTCTGTGGAAGTGAGGTCCCCTCTCTGAATCTCAGCAGTGCATTGCCAGAATACTGCATTGCCTATCATTTGACGCTGCCATCCCTGGCCAGGTTGAGTCTGTAACTCTCTGCTCCTTCACAGATGGTGCTATTGCACAGCTTTTCTTCCTTCATATTGTTCCTGTTGCTCCAGCTCCTTTAATACGATGTCTTTTTTGAAAAAAAAACACTGACAGATGGTATTTCTTTTATTAATCCTCCATTGTAGTTCTCTCTTAATTATAGCAGCATATCATGGTTCCAGGCTTGCACAGAATCTTACTAAAGTGGTAAAGTTGTCTGTATCTTTCATTGACAGCTTGTCTCTTGCACTGCAGAGACTTTTTTTTATACTCTTACCTAAATTACGGGATGGAGAAGAAAACAAAGCAGGCTTTCTCCTTCTGAATTGTATGATAGAAGTGTCACTGGAGTAATATGTTGATTATAGGCTGAGGAGAAGTTCAAGTTTTTCAGTTCTTGCTAATACTTTTCACAGATATAAAATACCCACAGATCTTCAAGGCACCCTTCAAACTTTTGTCAAGTAGGATTCTTGCCGTATTTCTGAGTTATTATTCTATACCTGGGGATTTTAAGATGCGTAGATTTACCATCTCTAAACACAGTCAGGTGCTAGACCAAAATTCTTGTGTCTTACTGTTAAAATAGGACTCTCAAGCATCTATTTGTTTTTATTGTATTTAAAGTTAAAAAATTTTTAAGGGGCAGGGCAATGATATTTTTCTATTGTCAAGAGTATAAAGCAGTGAAATTAAGGGGAAAATGTGAAGGATATTTAGGCACAAAACTGAAACTGAAGTTGATGAGGGCTGAGCCTTTATATGTCTTTTATACATCTCTTTGTTCAGCTGAAGGAAAAAATCAGCTCTGTCCAGAAAAATTACAGGGATTAACAATTTTTCTCTTAAAATTCATGAAGTTCCATTTTAATTTACAGTGGGCATATATTTTAGTTTCTTTTAATTTGTAATTACTATGATAATTTTTCTTTCAAAAGGACAATTGATGGAATGAAGTTGGCAAAAGCTGGATTAGAATCTTGCGGTTTCCGGTTAACATTTATTCAGTAAGAACACAATGCTCTTCAGCAAAGATTTTCCTTTTATAATATATTCTTCTATAATGCATCTCTGCAATTTAAAGTGGGATTATACCAAGAGACAACTCAATTTAAGAGATCTGTGGGATGGGACTAGACCTTTTGTCTACCTTTGATTAGCAGGTGGGAGTGAGATGAAGAATGATTAGCAGGTGGGAGACAGACGATGGATGAATTTAGATTGAGCCAAAATTATGCATAATATTTTGCTTTTGCAGATTTACAGTAATTAGAATAAAACAGCCTTTCTCTGTTCAAAGATGCTCTATTCAGGAAAGATTACAGACCCATTATATAAAGATTGGTAGATTAAAAGAAGCAAGCAAATAAAGAATATCTTATACTAAACTAAAAAGTAATTTGTATTCTGGGATCTGGATTTTTACTACTCTGTCATCTCTGGCAGCATCATTCTTTGATTTTTCATTCTATGAACTGGCCATTGTCCACCCTTTTTTGTCCAAAAAACATTAATATACACCAAAGAACACTACTTTGAAAGCTGGCAGTATCTTTTCAAAGTGAGGCATCTGGGATCCTAACAACCATAATTCATTTGTGGACATAGTCTGTTTAGGTAATTAAGATCAATAAATCTCTGCATAGACAAGCAAAATCTAGTAGGATTAGTAGAATAAACAGTTAGGACAATAGTTTGGCAAAATTTCAAAGCAAGCAGTCAAAGAAGCCTAGTGTGGGGTTTGCTTAATGCTATCACTTTAATAACATCTCATAGACCCCCCCCAGAATAAAGAGATTAGTGCAGGAACATGGGATCGATGTGGAGATGTGCTGCCATGGAGATGTAAGGCTTCCCTCCATTCCCAGGGTGGATCTCCATGAGACTGATTGGAGCCCCGTGCCATCACATTCATATGGCCTGTGTGAAAACTGGCTGAGGAAAAAAAAAAACACATTTATCAGATCTTTCTGGTCCCTGCTTAATTTTATCCTATTCCAGACAGGAGAAAAGTATCAGTAAATAGAAAATAAATAAATAAACTGGGAAACAAGACAAAGCCGTTTTGGGGATTCAGCTTTTTGAGATGTACAGCTACAACTTGAGGCAGAAGAAAAGATCATAGACCAGAAGAAAGTTTGAGCCCCTTGAAGCTATTTGAGCTACTCCTACCTATATTAGGTGAGGAGCTGTTCTTGCATGATCCGGTGTTGCACTGTATCAAACCCGCTTCAGGTACAATACAAGCATCAAAGCTTCTCTGCAATTGCTTTTCTTCAATCATGTCTGTGTAGCTCTGCTTTGCTCACTGCTCACTCACTAAAACTACCTGTGTAGTGCTGTGGGATTTTTTCTTGTCCGCATTGAACATATTTTGTTACTTTTTCATCTGAAATCACACATGAGTGATAGCAGAATAAAACCTGAAAAGTTGTGTCGGAATCTGCTTTCTCATTTAGATATTTGTGCTTAAAATTTGGTGATTTTGTATTCAAAAGAAAGATAACATTTTCAGTTATGACTTTTAGAAGAGAGCTGCAGTAATAACAGATCTCAAAGTCAATATTAATGGATTTTTCCTGTTTTGATAACATCCTTTTATTATGCTCTGTGGAGGTTACATCCCATGTCAGTATCTTTACAGAATCTACAGCATGACTTCTCTGTCTTAGAAAAGATATTTTGCAAGTACAACAGGATTCTTCCAACAAAGTTATAGATGTAGGAAAAAGAAATATCTTTTTTTTTTTCTAGTAATAATCACCCATCCCTGTTTTTTTCTTTTATTTCTTATTTTCAATACTAGTCTCACAGTTGCCATGCTAAATAAGTAGAATTTGCAGCTACAGAAGTCCAACAGAGTAGTTGACTTGTCCAAAGTGAAACAACATTCCAAATGCTGATATAAATATTATAAGTCTGGAACAGCTAGACCTAGATTCTAGAGTACAACCTGACAGCCCCAGTTAAGCTGTGGCTTTTCATGATGTACATAGGAGTAACTCAGCTGTATTTCTAGTGATTGAGTTGAATGGGAGATCTGATCTCAAGCCTTTGCCTTGAGTTGGCTTAATGTTTCTTTTCTGTCTCTGTTTTTAACTGCATACTGAAAAAGAAAACCTTTTTCATAAAAAAAATAGAAAGAAGATGATGATTTTCTTTCACAAAAAGAAAAAGAAATAGAAAGTATGGAGTCTATCACTAAAATCAAAGGGTTGCTAACAATGAGCAATCGATAAGAAACATTTCACTCATAGAGCCCTTCGATCTACCTGAGCGTTTTCAATTTCCATCACCTGATTGGAAGCAAGACTGTAGACTGAGAAAACAACTCAGCCTTTCTTCTTGAAAACTTTGTAAACTTCTAAAAATTTTTTTCTAAAGTTTCAAGTTAGAAGTTAGATCACATTGTGTTTGTCTCATCCTCAGATCTCCACACCCACTTGAAGTAAGAAGACATTCACTTTTAGTTCAATGGTACTTACTTTGAAGATACATACTTGATCATGGGTAATTCAATAAATGAAAAAGCCAGTTAATGAATTCAGCTGTCATTATTTTGGGGAAAAGTCATTATTGTTATCATCTTACAGTTTTTTATGGCTTATAATGATAGAAGTTCTAACTTAAGAAAGATCTCAAACCTCAAAGTAGTGACACCTGAAGTTAGGACTCTACCTAGATGCCAAAAGTCCCATGGTAGTCACTGCAAATCTGGGATTCAATTCAGTTGTCTAAATACCGTAATTTTGTGCCTAAGGGTTTCATTTTATCTCCAGGGCAGATAAATTATTGTGCTTTAAGAGTTTCTTGTTACATGCTCATTTTCTGCTATCTATTGCTGTTAGCAATAACATGTTTCTTTCCTTTTTCTTTTTCCTTTTCTTTTTTTTTTTTCTTTTTTAAATTTTCAGAAACTGGGAATCTACTCTAGGTCCTTCATCATATCTACCAGGCCTATAACGAAGTAAGGAAGTTTTTGAAATCCAAAAGTATTTCAAATGTTGTTAGGTTTTTGCAACTGAACTGGCCACCATGCACCACTCCAGAAGATCACAGCTCTCCCACATGCCCAGTGACATCTTTACCAGCCATGTGCTGATGTCTCAAATATAGTTGTTCTTGCAGGCTCCACTGAATGTATTGGCTAGAATGCCATCAACTATGAGCTCTTAGACATCTAGCTTATATAGACAGCTAAATGTAGGTGTCTTAATCTTGAAATGAATCCCACACAAAGTGACAAATTAGTCACTGGTAAATGACAAGTTTATCATCATATGTCATGTATGATTTCTATGAAAAGTTAGAATAACACTTCATAATTCATTAAGTAAAGTCACTTTTTTGGTAATAGAGTGTCCCTCAACCTAATTTAAAATATGGTGGATGTGGAAATGGAGAAGTGATTGAGAGGAGTAACTCACAGTTTCTGTAATTTCCATTTTATATCTCAGTGCCCAAATCCAGAAAGCAGAGGGAATAAAAATAAGTTGCTACGGCCATATTTATTAAAGACCATTATGTTGTTATATCTGTTTTCTAAAGATAAAAGAAAGAAGAAAAATCTGGATGGGAGCTGTGGAGAAAGGAGTGGGAAAAAGAAACAGAAAAACTACTACTGCTACTTGAGGAGGTGGGAAAGAAAGGAAGAAGAGAGGGAAAGGAAACGTGGCAGACATTTCTCCAGATCCCTGTAGTTTATATATCCATGTCTTGTTCATCCACATTAATAACAAGAATAAGCAACAAACACTGAAGTGGATAAAGAATGAGAGACAGGATACAAAGCCACTGAACTGGCAACGTGGAGATGGTGAGGAACATAAGGTTTGATGGCTTTGGAGAATGATCTTTGTGTCATGCGAATCATAAGATGAGAATTGCAATTATGTGATTAAAAACTAATCAGCAGGAGCACAAAGGCCCAGTGAAGATCAGCAGAACAATGCCAGACTGAGGAACCCTTTAACATAAATGGGGCACCCTGAACCAGATCATCCTGGGACTGTCCAAGGTGAATGGTGGGACCATTGTCACCAGTGGGAAGCCCACCAAGATCCAAGGACGCTCTCTCCCAGCACCTTGCAGACTGAACGGGTTACTTTCTACAAAGGTAGAGAACTCATTATGGGATACTAGAGGAAGCAGACTTGGGGAGTACATAAAATTTATTATGAGGTATTCTAAAGGAATTGTAGGAATGTGTGAGACATTATAGAATGTTTAGGGGAGGACCAAAAGTGGGAAAGGGGGAAGTCAAGGTGGATTAGGAAGGAACAAGCAAGAACAAATTGTGAGGAAAAGGGGTAAAACAAGCTGGTCAGGTGTAAATGTCTTTTGTTGGTATACTTGTCAAATCTGAGCCCTGCATTTCATAATCCCGATCTGCGTTGTCTTCTCATTAAATCCTCTTTCTAATTATCTTCTGTAGGAGTGTGTTCTCTATTCTGAGTCGGTATGTGTGAAAGCTGGTGAACTTCAAACTGAACTAGCCAGCAAGTAGGATTAAAAGTATCATCCACTGGATAAAAGATACCAGCTACTGGAGTGCAACTGTAAATCTCCAGGGTCTTATGTCTGGGTATTAGCAACTGGGGGGACCAGGACATTTGGGGACTAGCTACTGTGTAGGCTGAGCATCTAAGGCACACCA
>VYZM01016014.1:11452-96319 GCA_013398915.1 Dromas ardeola
ATATAAGTATAAAATTATTTTTTTTTCCCCACCACTGGGTTTCCATCCCAATAGCCAGAAAGCAAGGAGAGGATGAGGCCATCGACACTGTTCACATTTGTGTGAGTGCCACATGCATTTATGTGGGTGCTGGCAACGAGCTGTTGTTTGTGCTGATCCGTGTGGCCAGCTGTGCATGTGTGTGTATGCGTACTTATCTGTGTGTGTGTGTCTTGTGAACACATACTCAGCCTTGCTGCCAAAGCCACAGCTGCCTCACATCCATCAGCCTACTGCTTTCAACTGCCTCAAAACAGAAATATATGCTTGCCCTTGTGGAGCAAGGTGGGACTAGCCTTCAGCTGAGAGACTATGATACGATCAGCTGAGATCAACAGAAATGTGATAATTTACCCACTAAAATATATATTCTTTTATTATAGACTTTCACACTTTAAGAGAGGAAGCTGTCAGTTTATTTTTTGAAGGCAGATGTGATTAGCTTACCTTTTAATAACGGTCCAATGTGGCTTTATGAAGAAAAAAAAAAAAGTTGCTTATTAAATAAAATATTTCAATAAACTTAGGCTTGGAATATGCAGAAATAATGTCATGTTATTGCTTGGAAGCCTACAACCGTGTCCTTATTTTTGATATGAATATATCAAAACAATAGTTACTGTCTTAGCTTCATATAAAATACGGTATGTTGCTACTTATAAATAAAAGGGCAAAAGTGGACTCTGATGTGATTCACATTGATTCTTTAATATAAAGATATTGCATTTTTGGAAGGAAAGATACGCTATGCATATCAATCTTGTGAGAAAGAAGCTGTATTTGCTGGCACTGCTATTGTAGCTCACGGTTTTTCAGTATGTCTGAGGAAATGGTGCTCTGCAGGAAACACTGTGAAGCTAAGCAATTGTGGAAGCCAACAACAAATGCATGTGTACAGTGTAAGTATCAGAAAGGAATATTTCCCCTCACAGGTATTATTTATTGCTCCGTTTCAGCTGGCTTTCTCAGGTAATATGTCAGGATTCAGACAAGTTGGAAAGTACACGGGTAATTTATGATACCAAATGTATTGTTGTTTGGAAGGTCAGAGCCATAGAAATTGGAAAAACATAGGAACAGTCTTAAAGAAACTACCATTCACTCTTTTGTGTTAAAAAAAATATAAAAAGAAAACCAACAAAAAAAGGTCTTAAAGACTTTTAGGTCACAGCATCAAGTCTATTGATATTTCAAATAACCATATCATATAGATCTCACAAATTGACCTAACCTACCTTAAAAAATGTCAAAGATTTTTTGTCTCTTGCAATACGTAATGGAATTTAGTTCAATAAATTCACTGGATTATAATAAAAAAAAAAAATCTAATGTTTAGAATTCTTCCAATTTCTGTCAAAAATTTACCCTTGACATGTTGGCTCTTGTGCCAGCATTGCTCAGTAATATACGTGGGTATTTTTACATTTTTTTTGATGGTTGCTTGTGCTTCTTCAACTGTTATAACCCCTTTCAGCTGGTTGGGTTTTTTTTTTGTTTTACTTCAAAAACCAACAGCTGTTTGGGCCCTGAGTCTGCATGGGTCTGCACCGCCATGAACAGGCAGTGATTAAAGAGCTCTTCCCCAGCGCCATGGAAATGAAGTATAATCCAGTTCTTGTCTCAAATATTTTTAAGTGAGTTAGTACACAGCCCTTCTATTCTCAGCCTCTCTTCATTGCATCTGTCCTAATAAAAGAGCACAAGGCAAAACAGTTCCACTAACTTGCAGGGTATTACAGTGAGTTGTACCAGCTCAGCGTCCTTTAATAGGAAGGGGCTGATTATTTCTGAAACTCAAATCTGTTGTGATTCTAGTATTACGCTTAGTTGAATTCAGTGCAACGAGAACTTTCTTGCTTTTGATGCATACACAATATTTCAAGATGCCTACTGGTTGAGAGTTGGTTAGGATGGGAGTCTGAAGAAAAGCCATTTCAGGTGTTTATAAGGCTGAATTCCTGATAAATGCAGGCAACTTTCTTCAAAATGCCGCAGTTACAGTCCAGGCAACAAGAAGAGTTTCTGTAAGTGCAGTTTCCTGCGTTCATTTAAATTGAATTGGTGTTCTGCAAGCCTCATTTTGCCTCTGATACGGTAGCTAAATGCATTGTCAGACAAGATTGGAAACTGACAACAGCAGTGACAGATTTATTCCATTTATTAGGTCAGTTGTCACTCTTTGGCAGCTTTCCCATTGTCAAATTATCTTCAGGATACAAAGTAACTAAGGTGGAAGAGAGTAATTTGTCTTCAGTATGGGTTATGGAGCTGAAATTTTTCACAATCATTTTGTTTGAGATTAATTTGTTTGCACACTGCATTGATGGTTATATTCTTCTTTCTTTATTAAGACCAAGAACCTGCAGGTACGAAGCTTAAGAAGTCCGTTTCCCCTTGACAGGGTCACTTTTCCACAGGGACCGAGGTGCTGTCTTCATCTTCAGCCCTTAATGGTGTTGTCTGTTTTCTTCACTTTGGGACTAATAGTTTCCAAAGTGATTTTGGAATCAAGCAAGCAGGCAACCAGCCAGCTGCCGGCTATCAAACCGCAAGCATCCTGTATGTGCGGATAGACAGCAGGATAAAATGGGGCTTCTTGGGTTGTAATGTGAACTAGTCCTGCCATATAATCGTATCGATAAATTTATGAAACTCTAGTTCATAACAAGCTGTATTTTTGGCCTTCTGGGAGGCAGTTTTGAAATTCCACTTAGCTGCTGGTAAGACCCAAAATTACAAGGGGTCCGTTACCATGTAACTGTACTATACAGTAGTTGCCAGTGTAATCTACACGTTGTGGTACAGATATAACATTAGCCACAGTTCTGCTCCCTCAAACAAAGGGGATTGCCTGTGTTGAGCCCCTTGCCAATTCAAAGCTGAAGAGAAATACGGACAAGCGTTGCCGCTGCTGGCTTGCACTCTGAGGAACACATTTTGCATTAACGTCTCTTACAGATAATGATAGGCTGATGTTTGAGGTAAAAACTCTCTTTTTCACCCCCTTCTGAGAAAAGGGCAGGCAATGCTTAGAAAAGTGAGAAATGGAGAATACTAATATTATGAAATTACCTAACACATCCTGCTTTGCCTGAAAATCATGGCATAGACATTATATTGAGACCCAAACTTTATATTTCTATTTAGGGAATTCAATACCAGCTGCAATGAAATTGGGTTGCAGCTGTCATGGCAACTTTAACTCAGAGTTCTGAGTTGTATGTCATTATACCGGCTATATGGGATTTTCTTCTGTTTGTTATTTTCTCCCTTGGATGCTGTATTTCTATCTTTTATCCTCTTGCATAAAGCAGTACGGGGATATATTACAAACTGATGAATACTATCAGTGTTAACAATGAATCCTTATCTAGAAACCCAGCTTAATTGAAGTATCAGTGTAACGAGTCTGCGAGTAAATGCTAGAGATAGATACCGCTGGTATTTTAATTCTGGTAGATCTCCCTTGTTTTCCCTCCCCTCGCATATGATTTTTCTGTCTCTAGCCACATCTAACTCCTGCTCAGGGACTCATCTCTTCCTCACCAGGAGGTATCCTGCAGCTCTCCACTAAGCAAAGCTGGGCTTTTCTCAGCCCGGGCTGACCTGTGGTTGGACAGGACACACTTCAGCAGGGAAGGAGGAGGGAGCCCTTGTGCAAAGCACAAAAAAATCTGCCAAAACCTTTTTTTATTTTTTTTTTTTAATATTTGTTAGCTTTTGGCGTTTTGTATGTTATGACTGAGCACAGGTCATGGGGTACTGTTTGTTCTGAACAGATAAGCAGCTGAGTCTTGTTTAGGATTGTTACAAATGTAAAATCAGCATTTAACTTTTGTTCTGTAAGATTTGCTTAGTATGTGCAATTTCACTATTTCTGCCAGAAAAAGTTTTCAGACTAAGCAAGAATGACATGAGATAATACGCAATGAGAAATTCTTTAAAAATATTCAATTCTACTTGGATTTCCTCTGTAGTGTTATCCACCTTGCCCAATTATGAAATGTTTTAGATTATGAAATTCAAAGAAAACAAATTTTGTATTTAAATTAAAAAAGTAACCAAGGATTATCCATCTGGAGATGGCTACAGAAACAGAGATAAACATCACTCCCTAGGAAAAATAAAAAAAATCAATTTAAAGTTAATACAGAATTATTTCCCTGCCATAGGACTTTTCAAATAATCACGTAGAATTCTACAGTAAGAGTATTTAAAATTCTAGATGGATTCAAAATTTTCCCCTCACACTCTTATCTTTTGTGTGCACACAGACACACACACTCACACGCAGTTTCTTGTACAAGGCTATTTTACACAACTGAACAGAAATTCCCTTACGTGCTGCTACCCTACCCTGGTTTTAATTTTGTTATATAAAACTAGTACTGCCCTGTCTTCACTTCTCTCTGAGTCTATGGATGTCTCATGTCTCCCACCCCACTCATCCCTACGCCAGCTTCTCACGCACTGTCTTTCTTTATTATATTTTTTTTCCACACATAACTGGCGGTGTGCTACGTGGATAAATTAGCAGAAACATTGATTTTAGACTTCCCTTTCATATAATAAAGAGAGTTGCAGTTAAAAGGGTTTTTTCCATAAGATCCCCAAGGCTCAGAAAAATCCATTTTTATCAGGCTGTCAGACATGGTCCAGATCTATTACCCCCAGACATCAATACCTCAAACACTGTTTCTAAAGAAAAGAATCCAGTTTGTGCCATGAAAACCAGTTTCTGTTAGGGAAGAAGGTTGTAGCTCTGGGTATCTTCTGGAAAACAGTTACCCTCATGTTGTTCTGACTGTTTTTCATGCTTGGCAGTATCTTCACAGCCTGAGAAGCCCATGCTGCACCAATATGAAGAAAAGCATAAAGTATAGCAGGTCATTGGTTATGTGACTGAACTTTTTCTGCTTTTCTATTTTGTTCTTCTTATACATTAGAGTTAATTTCAAAAGAATGAAATAATGATTTAAGCAATAAAGAGCTACATTCCCTGTAGCCTCTCTCTTCATATGGACATAGCGGAAACATGAACATATGCTCGTGATGTGTAATTTTCTGCACCTCTTCTTTTTTAATTTCCTTGTCTCCTTTCACCCAGGTCAAACATCGCACACGAAGCTGGATGATGAAAGAAGGTACAGATACACCAGTTCTCCACTTTCTCAGCTTTCTTCACCTTGGACCCAGGGGTGACCTAGAAGCTATTTGAGAAAATGGAATGACTTACCTGCATACACAGCTGACTCCAAAAAGTTTTTAATTAGACTGTGTCTGAACTTCTCCTGAATGATGCTCTTACTGAAAAAATGGCATCCAATATTTTGGCATTTGGGGCCAATGTCAAAGGTTCCGGAACAGTAACAATAGCTCGGAAGAGAGAATTCAGATCTGTCTTCTGGCATAGGCAAAATGTGGCAAAATACAATGTTAAAAATAATTTGCTTCTCTTCTGCTGTAATAATTATCAGCTCCTCAAGGAGGAGCTTGTGTGCAAGCTACAGACCAGATTTTCAGTGAGCAAAATATTTCATCTGCATTATCTAGTGTTTAGTACAACATTGAACCTCACATGATTCTTAATAGCTTAAAAACCTCCATTTGGCAAGGCAAAATGAGCATCCAGTTCATATAACTTTTGAGCAACATGTAGTAGACTGCTAAACCATGGAAAGTTTCCTATTTTTTAGTCCCGTATCCCAAGATTTAGTCAGAAAATCATAATTACTGTGGTACTGAAAGAGCAGACCTGAGGTGTGGTTACATAGCTGACAGCCACTGACTTTGAAAAAATCTTCTGTTAAAATCAGAATTTTGCTGTCAGGGTGTGTCTATTATGTTGACAAATAAGGTAGACTGAAAACAATCCTGTTTTTAATATGCCAAAGAGATAACTAAGAACATGGAAGACCCTACTTTATGTTGCTAACATCATGTAAATTATTTATACCACTATTTGGGTTTTTTTGTGTGTAAGGATCAGTCTCAAGTTTGTAGACACTGATCAAGTGTTTGGTTTTTTCATTCAACCACATATACAAAATAGCCATTAACTCCTTTCATATAGACAGATAGCCACATCTGTCACTCAAAATGATTGTTAAAAGTCATTGTTCTAGTCTGACAGAAGGAATACTTGAGAAATGTTTACTTGTTCTCCCCGTTTGGCAGTAGGCAGTGTCCAAGAAAGCTGACAGACAAAGCAAAAGCTCTTTATCTGAAAGCTTGAAGAAAAGAAATTTTATTGAATTCAGCACTTTTCCATGGGAATTTCATTGTCCTCTGACCCCGTTCTCAGCAAACTACTGAACAGATTTGCTGAAACTTCCCAGAGAAATTCAGCCTGAGGCAGACACCTGGTGTTTAAATTGCAAGATGTCCAGTTAAAGTTTAGACAGGTAATGTGTCTGAAAATAGAATTTTAAAGTAGAAAACATAAGGTAATTTAATAAACTGTGATACCAGCACTAACTGTAATCTGCAAATAGTTAAATGTCTGGAAGTCAAAAATATATAGCATGGTGCTTTAGATTTGCATGATTAATAAAATCCATGCCTTCAAATGGCAGATCTTAGCATTAGTTTTTAATCATCAAACCAAATAGTGATAGACCAAAGAATTGGATCATCACTGCCTGACTGTCATTCACTAGCAAATCTTAAGGATTTACTGGCATTTTGCTGTCAATGGTTCCAGAATGTAGGCAATTTTGAATATCCAGGTGCTGGCTTGCACAGAAAACTGATTACATTTTCCCCTACTAATACTTTTTCCCATGTAAGGAATTTCAATGGCAGACACTAATCTGCCTTGAAGAATTATGAATGAAAAAAAAAAGAGCTGTGAAATGTAAAGTTGTTGTCAACACTGCAGAGGTTTCAGAACTTATATATTGGAAAGTACATGGCAAAGAAAAAGTTATACTGTGGGAAGGATGGAGAACACCTTATCTCATATGTATCAAAATGTAAACTTGTGCCAGTTGTTTGCTGTTCAAAGAAGGGAACTCAAAATATGAAGATTTCCTTTTTTCTTTTCTAACTTGAAAATTCCGTTTTCCAAACTGTGAATAAGAGTGAGATTTATTGTCTAGAACCTGTGAGGGAAAGCAGTAACCAAACACTGAGCTGATACGTAGCATGTGCAATTCAAAGTGGGATTTTTAGGGATTTATAGCTAAACTTTTTCAATAATTCTCTTTAAGTCAAGACAAAGAATCATCCACATAATTTAAAAAAAAAAAAAAATAGTTTCACAAAGAGCTGAAGAACTCATCGAAATCCATAGAATCTACACAATACATCACCTACTGAAAAATAGGACCAGGTTGAGGTATTCCTGGTAGGTAGTCAAGCTAAGATTCATCATATACCACTTTTTCAGTACCTCAGCCTTAACTTAAAAGCCTTATGCCCCCTGGTTTAAAATGAGGTGTCCTTCATAACAGTACTGAGCTTTAAAAGGGCCCAATATACATTGAAAAACTTGAATGAAGCTTACAGTAGGAAGGTAAGGCTTTGACTGATTAGAATGAAAGGCAAAAAAAACCCAAAACCCCAACTGAATCCCCATGTAAAGCTGACTAATTCAAAGAATTATACCCAAGAAAACATACCTTCTGTTCTAAAGGTAACTGCAATAATTGTCTTTGTTTTCCTTCTCTTTTCTTCCTTTTTCACTCTCTTTTTTAATTTTGTCTATAGATTAAATACTTTTTTCCCCTACAGTATACTGGAGCTTGTTGCAGGGGCTAGAATCCAAAATCTGTATCCCAGATAGGTGTTTTATGTAAATTTGTATATGCTTGGCCTAATTGTTCTGTTTTGAGTTTGTTGAACTCTTTTGGCGCAGATATTGATTTTGGCGAAGACCAGAAAGCATTTACTGATTTTCACTGTTGAACACTTTGCAATGAGAACTAATCCAGATGCCAAAGCATACCTGAAGTCACTAATGTGTCTTTGGATAACTCGCTCAAAGTAGAACTGTTGGCACACAAGAATCTACTTCAAAGCCTGTGGAAATTAATAGAAAGATTCCTTCTGACTTAATTTGAATCCTGGTCCAACATCAACATAAGTCGATGGGCCAACTCAGGCAACTAAGTGTTACGGGATCAGAACTTGTAGGAGTATTTATTGTTTATCATAAACACAGTCTAAATAGATCTGCTTTTGATGTCTTGCCAGAAGAATGAAGGGGGTAGAAGGATTATTTTGAAGTCTTTTACCATGACCAAAAATATAGAAGTAACAGTATCTTATACTATAGAACAAAAGAAAATTCAAAACTTAACTACATTCTGTCCAAATACAACCCAATTCCTATTAAAAAACATTTGTTTCCAATAAATAGACAAACCACTGCATGTGAAACAATGGGAGAGACCTGTGTCTGTTTATCCTGGAGAAGAGAAGACTGAGAGGGGATCTCATCAATGCTTATAAATACCTAAAGGGCGGGTGTCAAGAGGATGGGGCCAGACTCTTTTCAATGGTGCCCAACGACAGGACAAGGGGCGATAGACACAAGCTGGAACACAGGAAATTCTATCTGAACATGAGGAAAAAATTCTTTACTTTAAGGGTAACGGAGCACTGGAACAGGCTGTCTAGAGAGGTTGTGGAGTCTCCTTCCCTGGAGATATTCAAAACCCGCCTGGACGCGTTCCTGTCCAACCTCCTCTAGGTGACCCTGCTTTGGCAGGGCGTTGGACTAGATGATCTCTAAAGGTCCCTTCCAATTCTATGATTCTGTGAAATATTTATTACTTATTTTTACTTTTTTTAAAAATCACAGATGCTGGAAATAGCTGCATTGACTTTACCAGTATCTGAATTTCTTTGTGCTTACTGTTATCCTATTACTTTAGCTTTGCAGGTCATTTTTATTTGAAGTATGAATCTGCAGTCAGACATTATGGTTATATGTGTACTAGTTAGGGCCACGGAACATCCCTGGTTATAGGTCTAAAATATTAAAATGGTCTCTAACATGGTACTGGTCTGGGACAACTAGCAAAGTGGGCATGGTTTGGGAGTTAACACAGATCAGGGCTGATTCCCAGTAAGGGGTTTGCAAGTATCCAGTGTGATCTGGAGGCTGAGAGTTTAACAGCAGTGGTACAGGTCATCTGATGGCAGCAGGCCACACTGGTAGAGAATCGGCCCAGGCAGATTTCATTTACTAATGCAGACACAACTAATCTGCTGTCAGGTGATACCTCATCAGACTTGTTCCTAGGTAAGAAATGCAGGACTTGCACAAGACATCATGGAGGGACCAGTTGTCACGTGAAAGTCTCAAGAGGTTTGATGAAAGAGAAGAGAGAGGGGGAAGAAACTTCCTCTTGAGTCATTTATACTTTGTTTTTATTTATCTGCCAAGCACAGAATCACACCATAATTTGCAGCAGAGCATGTGCTGTGCAAGCAGTTGTTATAAGCACAAAAGCATCCAAATTTGTCAGTAAAGGATCTAATTTTCATTAGAAGATGTGCACTGAGCTCACTTTGCATCTGGAGCCTATCAGGCTTCACAAGAAAGTTGTGTGTCATATTTAACCTACCAGATAGTGATTGATCTTCATAGCTGAATTCTCAGGGGACAGTTTTATGAAAGATGACAGCATGAAATCAGTAGTCCAGCTTTTCTTTAAAATGTATTTGAATGGGAAATAATTCCACTAGGCAAGTCTCTGATCTCAATCAAACTTTTGGAAATCTGGAGCACCAGATATCTTGCTGTTAAACATCAGCTGCATTATTCTGTTTTTTTAAGGAGTAATGGGATGATGATTGTCTCTAGAAGAGACTACATAATGTCTTGATTCAGACAATAAAGAAACAGAAAAGGATAAAGTTTGTTTGTAGATCATCCCACATTAAACGTAGCAAATGAATCACCATATTCTGAAGTAAATCTTTGTCATACTGCCTAACAGAAAATCCGTATTTTGTTGTGAAAAATGCACAACTTCATCCAGAGTGTATTCCTTGGAAAGAAAAGGTGAGGATTAATGACTATAAATTGTGATAACTTAAAGTGGCAGAACACAGAAATCCATAGAATTGGAAACTTCCTCTGGGTTTTCTGCAAGTGATGCAAACTTTGCTTCATCGTAACATTTGGAAAAAGCCAGTGGAACTGTTTCAGCACCTGAAATCGAGCATTTCCTTTATCCACAGGAGTACAGGAGTTCTCATGACAAATCCTGTTTTGTCTTTTTCCATGTGTCACAGCAGAACAGATCCAAAATCCAAACATCCCAACCATGTGTGTGTTTCCAGAAGAGAATCCTAAACTCAAATGCAAGTGCCATATAGAAAGTCCTTTTCCGTCTCATACTTAGGAATATTTGCAGAAGGATGAACCTGTTCTTTTAAAGACAGTTTGATGATTCACATGTTGAGATATCCTCTGATTTTCCTTTTTAAATGTGTGTGGACTGAACAACTTTAAATGATTCAGCATGAAAGACCTTGGTTCATATTTATTTTCACCCTCTTCCTTTTTTTTTTTTTTAATTTTCTTTTTTATTTAGCAATCTTTGGGTGGTTTGAGTACACAATATTTAATTTTGCATTTTTTTCAGTAGGAAAAAAGTTTTCAAGAGTGAAGCTTAAGAGCTACTGAGAGAGTTAGACTGTAGGACAGAAATTGCCAGACTGTGAAAAGTTTTGTTCATGTGTTTGAAGAAAGCAAGTTAATCTCCCTTTTATATAGCAAGGTGGAATAATGTTTATATATTAGATTTTTTAACTTATTTCTCCACTAAGATTCTTAATAATGGATGAACTTTCAGGTTATGAAATATTAATTCATAAAACAAAGATTTCTAGACCCTGAAAGCTTCACTTTTGATCTTGTTCTTCAGACATATCTCAGATTTCCTTTTTTCCATTTTTAAATCTGGTCCCATAATGAAAAATTCCATCTGATTTTTGTTTTCATACCTTCTTACTTTTGTTAAAGTATGGGAATCATGCAAGTTGCACATGTTTTAATTATATATTGAGGATATAATGTTTTATGAAAATGAAAAACATAGCCTTCCAGTGGTACTTAGGAGTATGGCGAATGCATTGTTTCAAGCTGATAAAACCATGTTGCTTACATTTGCCACTTAATGTTGCACCATGCACAAAATATGATGTTCTAATTGTTGAACTTCTTATTAAAATTATTAAAGCTGAACGCAAATAATTCACCTGCATACATAGTGATTTTTCTGTTTTTTTTCTACTCCAGTTGTTGAATGCTTGCATGCAATTAGAAAGCATATGACCATATTCTAAGAAAAAAAAACTTTTTTTTAAATTGGTCAAGGTCATCAATTGAAGGTATCTCAGGGAAGTGCATATTTATGCAAAATTTTGAATGCAAAAATGAGAAAAATGTATGGGAAATGCAGTTAAAATATAAAAGTTTGACTAGAGTGCTCAAATGAACTTGGACTCACACTGACAGGTTATGCATCACTACGGTGCCACTGCCAGTGGATGGCTTACTGAATAGTGTTATTGATATTCTCTTGAGCATTTATATATGCTCTTATATATATGCTCTTATATGCTGAACAGAAAGAGTACTGGATTGATACAGTTAATATTCTGAGCAAGAAACACCTGAGCCACTCCATATGACACACTGTAGAAACCCATTCAACACCTGTGTGTGTGTTGCTTTTTGTAGATATACAAGTGGTGTGTGTGTTAAACTTTTCAAACAAATCAGTGACGTCTACAAACTTACGTAATGGTCTTATGTTTTCAAGCTTTTTACCTACATATGAAGAGTTTGATGTGTAAAGTTTCTGACTTGAATCTCTTCCACCCCAAGAAACTCCACTAACCAGCAGGTAAGAGGCAAGGCTGAAAGATTATTTCATGAAGTGGGACAACTCTGCTGAAAATCTTGCCATGTTCGAACATGCGAAATCAAAACAGAGGGGCTGAATTCAGAACATTCTCTGTGGGGACATCTGAATGCTAAGATACTATTCATAAATTCTGTGTTAAAGTATCACCAGACAAAATGTGTAAAGAGTACAAATTGTTGTACTAAGCATTGGATTCCCTTTCCCAGGATGTGTCCTAACCACTTGGACTCAAGAGCCTGTATTCCACCCAAGCTACATATCAATGTTTTAAGTGCCTGTCTGGATCTCAACCCTAACCTGAGAATATAATGTTATTAGCTTGAGCCTGCGGTGCCTTGAGTTCTCTGCCAGATCCTCCTTCTTTTCCATTCCAAACATGAATGACACATGCGTACTTTCTGTGGTTTGGCAGCAATTTTCAGTCTGAATCTGAGCCAGGCACATAAACCGTGCTTAAGACACCTCCATATGCCACCGGTTACCTGGCTCGTTGCCAGCTGGACTCCTGCCTCAAAGCTATTGAGGTGGTTGTGGGGAGTGAAGGTATCCTGCCTCGGTGTGGGAGTGGTGCTCAGGATTGGTGTCAATCCTACAGTGTAATCTTAGTCCCATTGTAATTAGCAACAAAACTTCCATTGTGTCAATGAGATCAAAGTTACCCATGCAATGCCAGTTGTATTGGGTTTGCGTGGCAAGGTTTTGGTAGTGGGGTGCGAGGCTACAGGGGTGGCTTCTGTGAGAAGCCACTAGAACCTTCCCCCAAGTCCGATAGAGCCAATCCCAGCCGGCTCCAAGATGGACCTGCTGCTGGCCAAGGCTGAGCCCATCAGCAGTGGTGGTAGTGCCTCTGGGGTAACATATTTAAGAAGAGAAAAAAAGCCAAAAAACCGCTGCAGAACAGCAGCTGGGGAAAAGGAGTAAGAATGTGTGAGAGTAACAACTCTGCAGATACCAAGGTCAGTTAAGAAGGAGGGGGAGGAGGTGCTCCGGGTGCCAGAGCAGAGATTCCCCTGCAGCCCACGGTGAAGACCATGGTAAGGCAGGTTGTCCCTCTGCAGCCCATGAAGGATAACAGTGGAGCAGAAATCCACCTGCAGCCCATGGAGAACCCCACACCGGAGCAGGTGAATACCCAAAGGAGGCTGTGACCCTGTAGGAAGCCCACACTGGAGCAGGCTTCTGCAGGACCTGTGGACCCACGGAGAGAGAGTTGCCCACCCTGGAGCAGGTTTGCCAGCAGGACTTGTAACCTTGTAGGGGACCCACCCTGGATCAGTCTTTTCGTGAAGGACTGCACACCGTGGAAAGGACTCACGCTGGGGCAGTTCATGGACGACTGTCTCTCATGGGAGGGACCCCATGCTGGAGGAGGGGAAGAGTGTGAGGAGTCCTCCCCTGAGAAGAAAGGAGCAGCAGAGACAATGTATGATGAACTGACCACAACCCCCATTCCCCATCCACCTGCACCACTCAGAAGGAGGAGGTGGAGGAGTCGGGAGTGAAGTTGAGCCTGGAAAGAAGGGAGGGGTGGGGGAAAGGTGTTTTAAGACTTGGTTTTATTTCTCAGTACCTTACTCCAATTTGATGGGCAATGAATTAAATCGATTTTCCCCAGGTCGAGTCTGTTTTGCCCATGACAGTAATTGCTGAGTGGTCTCCCTGTCCTTATCTTTACCCATGAGCCTTTCTATTTTTTGTCTTCCTTCGCCAGCTGAGAAGGTGAGTGACAGAGCGGCTGGGTGGGCATCTGGTGTCCAGCCAAGGTCGTCCTACCACAGGAGTGATAGACAAGAATCCATGAGCTCAGGTTTTGAATTGTTGCTATAACATTTATAATGAAGTGGCTCAAGGCTGATGGGCATAAATTACATTTTTAATTCTGTGGTGCGTTCTGTAAGGTGCCTTAAAAATGCAGGATAAATTCTTCCTTTTCTTAAAGCATCGCAAACACTAATCTCCATTTTTATGTACTTTATCATTGTTAGTAATTTGTTGAATGTACAAAGTAAGAAATGGAAGGAAAAGTAGAAAAGGTGAAGTCGTACAAGGAGTTGCTTACCTTTTACTGCACTCTGTTTCAGGAACTTCAGTTATACAGCTGTCCTTGGGCCTAATTCAATGCAGAGAAGTGAAGTAATATTGCTAGATGGCTGTAAACCTCAGGGAAATCCTCTATTAAGGGAATGATGGCCCTTAAGGGAATACAAGGTTTTATTGTTTCTCTGTTTCTTTGAACGCTGTGTTCTTGAACTCTGAAGTAGTATTAGCATCCAGGATTGTACTCCCTAAACTGGGATTGACTAGATAACTTGGCTATTCTTTATAGATATGTAGTGGAATATTAGAATGTTGAATTTCAATTTTAGGAGAATTATTTTTCTGCTTCAAAATTAGTCCAATAGAAAAGGAGAAACATTTCCAAAGTCTTGAACCTTGAGGGAGAAGACACAGAGTTAAGGCTTCTACAAAAAATATTGACAGTGTTGCCCTAGCCTATAGGAGGTACAAGTTCAAGAGCCTGTCTAGACCAATTGAAAGGACAGTAAGGCAGAGTTTTCTTCCCAAACTGGTAATTCAGACAAAAAAAAAATTACATTTCCATTTTCCACATCCCAGGCTAATGCCCCACACCTTGAAATACAGGGACTTCAAATGACTTCACAATTTTCAAGACTATGGCTTGAAAATTATTTCAACTACTTTTTTTTTTTTTTTAAACTGCAGGTATTCTTACATGTCCATTTCCACATTCTTTAGGCATTTCAGATCATCTAGATATTTCTTTAGCGTGGATAGCTTTGTAATATAATACGTAATGCATAAATGCAATGTTTATTGCTAGACCTAGACCAAAATCCATATTTTAGTGTTAGTGCCAAATACCAGAGATGTCCACAATTTCAACTCACATCTTTATAATTTGAAATCCAATGAGGTATTCATCAGATTAGGAACACGTAAGTATAACCCTGAAACTCAGACTCGAAAGGATACAACATGGCGTGGGCAGTTTATTTGAAAACAAAAACAGGAAGAAACCACACACAAAGCACTTAACCATACAACTTAGCCTCAAGTTTGTATGTGTGATTATTTGTCTGCTGTCCATGGGTGAACTTTCTGAGATTCTTCTATAGACAACATGTCCTAGAATAGATCTTTAACTCAGATAGATAGAAATAAACTCAAAGGTCTGAGTGTTAGAAACAACAAGCAAGGAACTATTTCCACCTGGGTCAACCTTACCATACACAGTGCAGCAAACAGTCATTCTACTTCCTTTCAGAAAAACGCATCAAGCAGAAAATAACCTGTTGGCTAAAGTTCGGAGGAAGAGGCAAAGAAAAAAAAATTGCTTTATTTTTTTTTCCTTTTTTTAAGGCTAAAAATAAAAGAAACGGAAAAGGAACATGTGGATCAGGGTGAAATTTTCAAAGACACACCAAGGAGATGTAAATCTCATCCAAACTGCACCCAAAAAGGTTTTTTTCACCCAAGATGCAAATAGTTCTTTGCTTTAGATCACCAAGGTCACCACTCTGTCCATACATGTTAATGCATGGCCATTTGAGGGATCATTAACACATTTTTTTTATTTATTTTAGTTGAACTTGTGTCCCACCTGATTTTCTCCAGATATCCTCAAGAACAAATGGCTTATAACAAAGATACCAATTTTATACTGTGTATTTGCTGTAAAATTGCATTTATGTAAATACTGACTTCACACATTCAACATAAAAAGGGAGCTGATATCTTGCAGACAAGAAGGTCAAGTGCATAGGCTGCCTGGAGGGCTGCCTTTGGGTAAGAAAATCAATTAAGTAAGGTTAGTTTAAATTTTACTCCCTTTTTAAAAGCTTATCAACTAAAGAATGAGCTTTGTTATTTATATTCCAGCCAGTGGCAGGAAAGGGCCGGAGCAACATTGCCTGAGGGAAATTTCAGGAACCTCATCCCCAGAAGAAATCTTTGTGGGCCCCTCTTGCTCTCTGCCATTCATTTCTGCAACACTCTTTACTGAAGAGGGCTTCAGCGCCGCATTGTGAAGCCTGTCCAGACCAGGGATAAAACTCTTTTGTCCCTTTATCCCACTTCCCATGTGTCAGGTCCCTGAGGGCATCAATAGGTCTTAAAATCTTTTCCCAACTCCCCAGGGCTCCCCTTACCCTGCCCCTGGCTGAGGGCTCCGCTCCAGCCTCCCAGGAACCATCAGTCCTTGCCGTAGCAAGATCTTAGCTGTGACACAGCCTTGCCCTGCCCAGCCATGGGCTATGCCAAGCCAGGTTTACCTGCAGGCCAATGTCCCATCCCTGTCCTCAGAGAGATGCCCGATGCCTGGGGATGAGGCTACCCTGCCATTGCCACCTCAGGAGTCCCTGCCACCCCCAGTGGAGAAACCTGCCGCCCACCACAGTGCCCTGACACCATGTGCCCTTGAAAAGGCCTAGTGTTGATTTAGAAATAGAAATATGACAGCTAGAAGCTAACATTTCTGTTTTACAGGTGTCAAAACACAGGCAGTTATTGTTGGTTCTGGTAAGAAATGTAGTTTTACAGTCTATTTTGAATATAAAAAAGACCAGAGAGGTGCCCCCACTCCTTAAACTGTTGCCTTCCCTTGGTGTCACTACTGGCAGACCAGCATTTTACTCCTAGAAGCATTCCCTTATGAAGAAAGAAGTGGATGCCTCCACATAAACATATTATTTTTTCTTTTTTCTGGAGTTGAGAGTTTGATTTATGGTTCGTCTTGTATTTCTATTTTAAAATGGAATTTTCTCCAGTTCCCTTATAATGTTTGACTTATAAAGCAGTTTTGCTACATTTTTGTCTCAACGTGCACTACCTGGCCCATCACTGTAGTGTTTCAGAAGCAACACAAGCAATAACCAATTGCCCTGTCTGTTCTGAATGGTCATTCCCAAGTTTGAAGGGCATTCAGGAACTTGATGAAGCCAAACTTTTTGATTAGAAAATTTCAGAATGAGCATCATTGTTAAAATTATCAGCTTTCACTGGGGACCAAGCCGCAGGCTGGCTTTAAGGTTTCCTGCAATAAAACGCACAATGAACTCATTGTCCTGGCTGCCAAACACCAATGTGAGGCCCTTGACAGCATGATGATATCAAACCTCCAAATAAAATGCAATTCTCCTAGCAGACTGTAGCTTCCGGCAATGTACATAGCTTGATACAGTCATTAGTTTTTATGCAGTTTTAGAGCAAACGTTTTACTAGGAACCCAATTTTCTTCTGACAGAAGAGACTATTAGGCACCCCAAGCATGACAAGTGTCAAGAGCACCTTCCAATTGAAACATGCCGGTGACAGAAGGTGATTTGCCATCAAAGCTGTATACGTATACTTTGTTTGCTTGGTTTGAACATTTTAAAAAAAAAAGAAGGAAAAAAAGAGAAGTATCTTAGCTCATCTACTATGATCTCCTCTACTGTTTACAGTTAATATTTGTTTTAAAAGTTTGCAAAAGGGGCTTCTATATAGGCTATATTCAAAGGATGCTTTGATTTTTGGATAGGTAACAGCCTTGAGTTTTGCATTATGCAAGGACAGCTGGCAAAGCATGTGGGCTGTGAAATAAGCGGGAGGCTTGATAAAATCCATCCTGAAAGAGAAAACAAGGTTAAAAGCAATGAGCTGTGACTGACTAGAGCTGTGGGAGCTTGGAAACCTTCCCCCCAAACGCAAATGCTTAAGGTTACTTATCTGAATTGTCTGTTGAAAGACACTGCGTTCTGCGACAGTGTGAAATGAGGGAAGATGAAGCTCAGCCCTATCCTTTCCTGTTCTGCAATGCCCAGCATCCGTTCCCAAAGAAAGTGCTCAACTTGTAAAAGCAACTTAATTTCAACTGGAAGGGCACATACTGTACTGGAATATAAAATAAGCTGTATTTTGCTCTTTTATTTTCAAGGTATTTTCACACTGAGATTTTTTTTTTCTTAATATAGACAACATAATCTATTTGCAGATAGAAAAATGTCATGGGTGGCTCCAGAGCTCGAGTTCTTGTCCTTTTGGATATTGTGCTGCAACAGCGGTGCCTCAGAAGAGGCATTTTAGCACTGCACAATATACAGGAGTTTCTGTTTGCTGTGTTGGTCCCAGAAGCCAAAAGTAGATCAGATAACTATTTCTACAAAGGAGGTGCTTCTTTCTGTACTCTATTCAGTCATTAAAACAACCCAAACCTGAAACATTTTTTTCTAGAGCTTTTATACAATATGGAAAAACAAACAAGCTAACAAAAAAACCAAAACCCCAACACTGCATTTATTAAGGATTTGATGGCAAAGATGGATTTAATGCAAATGCAGCCAAAAGTCTCAAATCTTTAACATTTTTCAGTATTTTTTCAATAATCAGACACATAATAACAGACCACGTGACTCCGTTTCTCTTTCTTATTGAGGTTGTATCGATTACCTCAGCCTACTCTAGCGCTGCTGGTATTAGCTAGATACAACATTGTTCTCCTCATTAAAAAATCACATTACGAACTGACAAGCTAATCTCAGAATAAATTAGGTGGAATGGACAAAGACATAATGCACCTGAAATGAAAATCAACCCTGATAGATTGGTGGAATGCCAGCATAAAATATCAAACAAAATTAACTTAATTAACCTTCAAAGAATAGTAAAAAGCAGGGTGATTTTGTGTGTTAAATAGCGCGTTACGTTAGTAAGCTCTGACGTTGTTTAGTGGGTGATCACTTACATGAACAATTTTAGAGAAAGCAGCAGCTTCTTTATATATCAGTGTAATTCAAGGATTTGTAATAAAGTTTATTTTGCAAGTCATTCTATTAGTTTCAAAGTTAATTCTCGAGTTGTGCTGCAAATAAATTATCATTCAATAAGAGGTATATGGAATGATAATTCATTGTTCATAGCAAGATTTAATTCAAGGGAAAAAAAATCCTGAAGTTGTCTTTGACTTGCTTGAAACATTTCCGGAGAATGCTAAGTACACTCTCTGCAGTATCTGCACAGATGCTGTGAAAATAGTCAAGATGAATAGGCACAGTATAGTCACAAATCAAGAAGTTACAATACAGATGCCAAAGATGTATGTGAGGAGACGTTAAATGGTACACGGGGCCAGGACAAGGTCAAAAGCTGGAAGGATGAAGGATTGAAGATGAAGCTGCTGCTTTGAGCTTCTGACTCAACTAAATACTGAACTTGATTTGAGACAGGAGCTGCTGCTTCACACAGTGAGGCGTGATATGATCAGTGAGGTAATCAATATCATTTTGTCTCAGCAAAGAACTTTTGCAGGGTTTCTATCAGAACGTTTAATCTCTACTCTGCAAAAGAAAAGGCTTTTGTATTATAAAACTCTGAAAAGATACAAACGTTTAAAAAGTTGTTTTAAAAATTATTGTACTCTATATGAATGCTTTAAGGAAGCCATGTGGAAAGATACTTTTTTATTAAGACGAGACTGAAGTGGTGGATTCACCAACATTGCACACTTTTAAGATTCAGATGGACAGGGTGCTGGGCCATCTTGTCTAGACTGTGCTTTGGCCAAGGTTGGACCAGATGGTCCTTGAGGTCCCTTCCAACCTTGTATTCTATGATTCTATGACTCTATGATTCTATGATTCTATGATTAATCCCTACCAGAGCAGAATGGAAGTGGTAGATAGTGACAGTATTAAAAAATAAAATAAACCGACTCTCCAAAAAAATATTTCATGGTTGAAAGACAAAGTCAATTTCTAAGTATTTTCCCATTTTCCATCCAGGAATAGTGGAAGGGCATGAACTAGGTAGATTAGACACACGTTGGACATTGGAAAATATAAGTAAACAAAATTTCATAAGAAGAAAAGATTTTTAAAATTCCTACAAAACAGGAATGTGTATTTAAAGAAGACCTGGAATTTCATGGAGTAGTTTTAACTTAATGTCGCAGTATGGCAAAACCCAAATTTTTCTCTTAAATGCAGTTCCTGTTTAATTCAATAGGGTCCATAGGCACATTCCCAAAAGCAAATTCTGAAAATTAGGATGATGGTCTGTCTGTAATTGCAGGCTAAATGGCTATCTGCTATGAGGATTTTGTGTATTCAGTTAGAAAAAGTTTCAAAAGAGCTGTTTGAACGAAGATATACTGCACAGTATAAAATAACATGCAAAATTAACAGTGTGAGAATTATAGTGTGTGGAACAGTACATCTAAATATTCACATTGTAACCTACGCACTTGATAATAACTTCTAACTTAGTGAAAAAAGTTCAAGAGAAATTACACTTGCACTAATGTAAGAACATTGCTGCTGCACTGTTCTTGTCCATAAAATTCACCACAACACAGAAGCTGTTGATCTAATGGTGATCTAATGGCTACAGATTAGGTGAGAACCACGTCCACAGAAACCTGAAAAATAATTTCTTCATTACTGAACAGAAATTCAATACCTTCCTTCAGAGCCTGATCTATCTTTTGCTTTAAGTATCTGAAAAAGAATGTCCAAACAATTACTTGCGCTTTTTTTCTATCAACAAGTTTCTTTTCAGTTTTATCTTAGGAGCTGAACACTCATGTCTACGGTTACAAAGGTCAAACCTTACATATTGGATTTTCTACAGTGTTCAAACTCTTCCTGTTAATAAGAATGTACCACAGATTTACGCAGTTAAATAAGCAGAAGACATGTGCTGCGTGCAAATATAAAGGCATATAATCCCAGCCTGCTGAGATACACTGATAGGTTTTCTCTTGTGTAGTCAGAGCAGCTGTTATAGAAAGACACAGATTTTCATGAATGGGAAGGCAAAATTTATTGATGTGGTCTGTATTATGAACAAATATTTTTCTATATTAAGAACAAAAATGATTTTTTTTTTTTTTGGACACACAAGTCTATTAGCTACATTTTGCTAAATATATATAATGTTTCTCCGTTTTCCAGAAAGTTATAAAAAACCTTAAAAAAATTTAATATTTCTGTTAAAAAAAGACATTTAAAAAAAAAAAAAAAGAAATTGAACAAACACCAAGATATTCATCTACATCGCTACAGAAAAGTTTTCAAAAGATGCCTAGGACATCATTGATAAGCTTATTCCTCTACTACCCCAAAAAGGGACACATTTTTAACACCATCAGTTTGTGATTCCCACATTATTTGTCATAGACATTAAAACAGCCGACTTCCTGAAGTCAATTAGTAAAATGACATATATATCCCAAACAGAGACAAGGCCCACTTCTATCCCCATACGTGATGTGGGGGTGTCGAGTAGTACAACCTGTTAGGAAAAAAGTTCTAATGCCTACAGATCAGTTTCCCATTATCTATGGAAACAGGGAAAAATGTCTTCCGTTGTTTACAAATACATTTTAATGACTGTAAAGGACATTGCTTCAGGAATCATTAAATAGTTAAAATGCAAACCTGATTCCTGGCTAATATCATGCAAGAAAGCTAGAAACAACAGAAAAATATATGACTGGCAAATCAAATGAAGAACATAGGGGTATAATGGAGTGCTTTAAAAGCACTTCACTTGAAGACACGAGGAAAGTAACAACAAGGAGTGTATTTTTGTTCTGATCTTTTTTTTTTTTTACATTCTTTTCTTTCTGTCCCATTTTTTCGCTCAATATCCTTTTGATAAAAAAGTGTTTCCATGGTCCATGAGCTATTCATAGTGTGTACAGCTCGTGCAATGGAGCTTGTACCCAGCAAAGAGTCACATTTAAAATTATATAAGCTAGTTATGACTCCGCCTGTTCCTTTGTATATGAGTCTTCCTAGTCCTTCATATTCATGTAGACTCCCTGTTCACAATATCAGCTAGCAAAGCTCAGTAATAATGAAAATGGAAGTCAGCTCTTCTAGATACGTAGCTGACAGGTGGTCTTCCAACCTTTGGCTCTGGAGAAGAGACACATTTTAAAAAATCCTGATTTGCTCCTAAATCTTTGAACTTTCACATCAGATTGACCTTAAAACCACAGCTCACCATGAACTGAATATTTGCATTCACCTGTCGTTTTGTCATGCTGGTCTGTCAATTGTCCTGCACTGTCACAACAGTAAGGAAAGAGGCAATATTGTAGATACCCAGGAGCTTAATACCTTCTTAGGACAAAAGCAATTTGCTGCGCCAACAGTGAACTCTACTAACATTCCACCAATTTTAATGCTATTTTACGGGTGATAGGAATAATTTAAAGTCTCAAGTTGACAGGTATTTCCTTCCCTCCACTGTAAAATGGAGTTTCAGTTCACATGCAGGTTCCTTTATACTTCTTACAGTAATGGTTCAGTGAGCGCAGACAAATATTTTACATTTTGCAAGTTATATGGATTTCTGTGTTCTTTAAAGTACTTGCTTCACTGAGAAGAAATTCTCCTAAGCAAAGCAATGATTGAAAGATCATTCAGGATAAGCACAAATAAATTATTTAAAGGTTACATCCTTTCTTTGAGAGGATGCTGTAAAAAGTGAGAGAATATAAACTACTGTGGAGATTATCAGTCTTGCAAGGATGATATGTGAGAATGTATTTTTCTTTCTGTCATGTTTTCAGTTGGGATAGTGTTAACTTTCTTACTAGCAGCTGGTATAGTGCTGTATTTTGGATTTGGGATAAAAAATACTTTTGATAGAGCACTGGTGTTTTTGGTTGTTGCCAGGCAGTCAAGGCCTTTTCTGCTCCTCATATCGCCCCACCAGCGAGTAGGCTGGGGGTGCACAAGAAGCTGGGAGGAGACACAGCTGGGATAGCTGACCCCAACTGACCAAATGGATATTCCATACCATGTCACGTCATGCTCAGTATATAAAGCTGGGGGAAGAAGGATGGGGGGGGATGTTTGGAGTGATGGAATTTGCCTTCCCAAGTAACTGTTATACATGATGGAGCCCTGATTTCTTGGAGCTGGCTGAACACCTGCCTGCTGATGGGAAGCAATGAATGAATTCCTTTTTTTGCTTTGCTTCTGTGTGCAACTTTTTTTTACTTATTAAAGTCTTATTGTGTTTATCTCACTTTTATGTCACTATATCTCTCACTTTTACTCTTCTGATTCTTTCCTGCATCCTAACCAGTGGGAGTGAGCAAGGGGCTGTGTGGTCCCAGTTGCTGGCCAGGGTTAAACCATGACACTTTCCCATTTTAAACTTAAAAATTTACACAAGACAGGAGAGGTGAGTGCTTGCAGCTCCTGGTTTTTCCTTGACCCTGTTGACCGCATGATGTGTAGTACATTGATGATTCTTAATTTAGAGTTTACTGCCCAGGACCACAGCAAAAAATATGTGTTTTTTTTCTTGACTGGGTCTGTTACCTTGGGCAGATCTCTTGTATGGTGCCTCTCTGTCCTTCTGTTGAAGGATGAGAACTAGGTGCTTGGACAAATATTAATGATGTAGAGCAGTTAATATATACCATGCTGTAAAATTCTTTAGAAGAAATCGTGTATTCACCACACCTGTTTCATGTAAGGAGTATCATGTCTTCAAGGGCATGACTCAAACTGGTATGGTCTTCAAAGTGATATGGTACTGCGTACTTCCTGCACTGGCTGGGCTACTCCATTTTTAAGGAAAGCCAGCACATTTTGGACACCTGCAGGAATATAACATTTTTGCTGCCTTACACAGTAGTTCATCAAATCCAGTATCTTCTCCCAAGAAGTACTCCTTGCTCCATTGAATTCCCCTGGGTGCCATGGGGAGGAGGGGACAAGGGGCTGCCATGTGGCTCAGCTGACAGGTGGTAACATGCCAGAGACAACATGCTGCATAACTGAGATAGAGCTGGGGCTCCTTCCTCCATGCAAGGAGATGAGCCACAGCTCCTCTTTCCTAGGCAAGGCATAGGCTCCCAGTTTCTGCTGGACTTAGTCCTGGATTCTCATGGCTTTCCTGCACATGGGCAGGAAGAGGGACTGTGGTGCCAGGATAGTTCTGTGGCTTCAGCTAACCTCACAAAGTTAGGCTTGGTATCTTGGTGCCAAGACACCTAATTGACATTACTAATTGACTACTAATTGACATTAGTAGTAAAATCCATGTAATCTAAGACTACACACACAGACTTTCACTGGTGACATTAAGAACCTCGTTTTAGTCTTAGTCTATTTATTTGATTCAAAAGAGGTTTTCATAAGCGTTATATGTTTTTAAGAGTCTCTTCCATCTCCTCAAAGACAGCTTCTATTTATACATCATTTCCAAAATAATTAATGTGTTAAATGATGG
Source organism: Dromas ardeola (assembly GCA_013398915.1). Taxonomy (NCBI): domain Eukaryota; kingdom Metazoa; phylum Chordata; class Aves; order Charadriiformes; family Dromadidae; genus Dromas; species Dromas ardeola. Next base: position 35,632 of record VYZM01016014.1, read on the forward strand.
AAATATTAGAAGAAGTGAGACTAGTAAAGAGCTGCTTTCTGTTTTTTGAAATATTTAACTAGTGACCTTCTAGGGACTCCCATTTCATCAATAAATTATTTCATCAGTAACACTTAAAAGTTTAAAGATAAATCCATACCGTAGATAAATCCTGTGTAAGAGGAAATAGAGTTACAGATGGATTTAGAGTACATTTTAAAACTAGTTGTCTTTGTTCACTTTAGTATAGGAGTGAAAAGTACTGATCTTAGGAATGTAGTTTCTTGATTTAAAAGGCAGCTATGTCACTCAGATCAAATCAATTTAAATTGGTTGAGCCTTCTGTCTCTCTTTTAATTAAAAAATATCACTAGATTTCATAGGCTGATGAACATTGGCAATTCACTCATTCAAGTTATTATTGTTAATAGCAATATCTTTCCTTCACAAATCGTTATTAAATGTGCCTGGGGATCTTGAGACCAACTGTGTAGCCAGAGGGAAAGATCTTGTCCTGGCTGCACGCATGCCGATCGCTGGAGGTGTCCCTTCCACAGAACGTGCTTTCTGAGGCAAGGGATATTAATACAGGAGTGGTGACAGTTGTATAGCCGTGAGTCAGCCCCATCTCAGGAGCCTAAAGCCAAAGCTGCCAGACACACTGATGCAGAGAAAAAGTGAAAAATTCAGAAATTTAATATTCTAATCCAGAAGAGCAAAGTATGGTTCATGTTTTCCCTCAGGACAAGGGGGACTTCAGATTTTGCACAACTTAACTTTATTGAAAACTATATCAGTAATTTGAAGTTCCAGAAGTAATTTAATTCAAGTATCAGTAAATTCACAGCTAAACAAAACTTCAGATTTGGCCCATCAGTTCCTCATGAATACTGAGTTAAACTTTCTGAGCGCCCTTTTAAAGCTTTACCTCCAGTACTGTGCAGTTTTACAGCATTATTTTTCCTTTTCAGAACTGACCCTTTACATTTAAATTGGGAAAGACAATTATTTTTAATACACTGCTCTACACTGTGACAATTTAGTGTTGAGAAAGTGATGAGAATGCCATGGGACATTGGCTTTTATTAGAGAAAAACAACAGCCTTAAAGCCTGAATACATTTTTCTGGTGTACCAATTCAGAAAAGTATGCTCATTCTGGCTTAGACTTTCTGAAAGCAATTGAGATAGATAGATCACATAAATGGAAAAAAAAGATGTTGAGCTCTGTTTCAGTCTTATTTCTTCTACTCTTTTCCTCTCTGTTTTGCCTCTGCCTGACCATGGAAAAGACAAGATCTATAGGGAAGTTGTGATCTCTAGTGTTACAATTTCTAATTCCATAGGGCTTAATTTTGCTTTACTACATATTTACCTCATACTTTTGAAATATTTGAGGTAATGCAGACCTTTTGCTGATACAGTTTATTTCAGGAAATCAATGTAAGGTGCTCATTTGAGTCTCTGACAGATACTTCTGACTCTTTTCTGGTGGAAATAGTAGATTAAGAAGGCAAAGAAGACTAGGCGTCATGAAATAATGGTTCAAAGAAGATCAAACTTGATTCAGTACTTCCTGCCCTACTTCCATGTCTCTTGAAATAAAACAAATTAAAAATCTCCCTTTTACCCACTAGACAGTAGCATAAATAGTACGAGGGTTTCATAACAGGAAGCCGTCACCATCCCATGACCCTTCTTGTGGATCTTGTGATTCTTGGATATGTTGTTCTGCACACATGTACTCTGTGGACATCTAAGAACTCCACTTAAACATGAAGATGGCTTGCATTAACATAAATGAAAAATCAGCATGAGTGCAGATTTCAGGACTAGGTTTGAGCAGGTCCATAGAAGAAAGAGTCATCAGTCTTTGAAAAGTTTCATGTCTACTCTTTCCTTCGTGAAAGGAGAGGATTTTGATGTGCACCTTCCAAAGGAGGTTACAAAACTAAAAGAGACATTTCCCTTGTTGTTGGAATATTGAGATTTTCCTGTTACCTGCAATCAATATTTTGAAAACCATCTTCTTTATTACATAGCTCCTTTGTGTATCTCTTCTTGCCTTTCACAAGCAGGTTACAAACATATAGCTGTGTGTTGTCATAAGGCAATAGGAACATTAGATACCTTTTAATTCTAATTTTCATTAAGATTTACAGTAAATAATGGAGAGGGGAATCTTAAGTGCTAATTCCATAATAGATTTTATAGGCTATGCACTCACAGCAATAATAACAAACTTAAATAGACATACCAGTTAAAGTCAGTAAAAATTTTAATTACCTGCAATTAAACCAATTAACAACAATAACTTAAATTAGTATATTAATCATGTGTTATCAGGTTCTGTCACCATTCTTCATGTCTATTTGTGTCTTTTCCCTCAGAAAGCTCTGTTATTATGGGACCAACTACACTACAGTTATTCACTGTTCAACCTTAACCTGGATGGTAAAAAAACAAGAAAAATAATATTTAATCACTTTTGATACACAATTGCAGGCACCTCTATACTGTAATGCAGGTTTTTAGAAACAATTACTGATACCTTTCACTAGGAAGACCAAGAGGTAATAGGTTAAATAGTAGTAAAGCTTAGGAGATGTCCTAGCTAAAGCTCCATGTGTCTGTTTAATTGTATAAATTTGTAAAGAGTGATTGTGGAAGAAAGAAAAGAAAAGTGAAAAGACCTGAAAAGATTCAGCTCTTTCTTAAATGCTAAGGAGTTATTGAGCTCAGGTTAAAAAAAAAACTGAGAGGCACAGAGTCCAAAAAACTCAGAGGCACAGAGTCCAGTTGGAGGCCTGTAGCTAACGGTGTTCCCCAGGGGTCAGTACTGGGTCCAGACCTGTTCAATATATTCATCAATGACCTGCCTGAGGTGACAGAGTGCACCCTCAGCAAGTTTACTGATGACACAAAGCCAGGAGCAAGTGGCTGACACACCAGAAGGCTGTGCCGCCATACAGAGAGACGTGGACAGGCTGGAGAGTTGGGCAGAGAGAAACCTTATGAAATTCAACAAAGGCAAGTGTAGGGTGCTGCACCTGGGCAGAAATAACCCCATGCACCAGTACAGGTTGGGGGCTGACCTGCTGGAAAGCAGCTCTGTGGAAAGACACCTGGGAGTCCTGGTGGACAACTGGATGACCAGAGCCAGCAATGTGCCCTTGTGGCCAAGAAGGCCAGTGATCTCCTGGGGTGCATTAAAAAGACCGTGGCCAGCAGGTCGAGGGAGGTCATCTTCTCCCTCTACTCTGACCTGGTGAGGCCACATCTGGAGTACTGTATCCAGTTCTGGGCTCCCCAGTTCAAGAAGGACAGGGAACTGCTGGAGAGAGTCCAGTAGGGGGCTACGAAGATGATCAAGGGGCTATAGAGCACCTCTCTTATAAGGAAAGCCTGGAGAAGAGAAAGCTGAGAGGGGATCTCATCAATGCTTATAAATACTTAAGGGGTGGGTGTCAAGAGGATGGGCCAGACTCTTTTCAGTGGTGCCCAGCGACAGGACAAGGGCCAAGGGCACAAGCTGGAACACAAGAAATTCCGTCTGAACATGATGAAAAGATTCTTTACTTTGAGGGTGACAGAGCACTGGAAGAGGCTGCCCAGAGAGGTTGTGGAGTCTCCTTCTCTGGAGATATTCAAAACCCGCCTGGATGCATTCCTGTCCAACCTGCTGTAGGTGAACCTGCTTTGTCAGGAGGGTTGGACTAGATGGTCTCCTGAGCTCCCTTACAATTCCTACCATTCTGTGATTTTCTGTGATTTTGTGAAAACCAGGCTTCAGTTCACACTTGGGTATGAGGAATGGGGTATTAGCTCAGCCCCACGGTCCTCTGGTGAGAGCCAACATCCTTGTAAGCAAAATTTCTAAATACTTGTTCTGAATGCCTAGATTCGTTCTTGATTTTCAAGGTCAAAATAATTTTTTTTTTAAAGTAGGGTCATTTTGCAAGTGCAGTGTCTGAACAGATCCCAGCACTGTGGAACTTACAATGTGTCTCTACTCCAAAGAACTATGGTCTCCAGGTTCCAGGTGTTATGGAACACCAGCCAAGAGATGTCTTTCACAGGTGATGCATACTGTAAAGAATGGTGTACAAATAGAAATTATTGCCTCCACCTGAGCCAGTTAACATCATTACAAACACACTGTGTTTGCCAGATATACTGCTTAAAGCCAGAAAGATCTCACCTAAATCATCCTCTTTTCGTTACATTTCTGCTAGCTGATAGGCTTTGTTGAAAAAGTTTTTTCATACCTTGGAAAAAAGAAGTTGTAGCAGAGTTCAGAAATATCTTATAAATTAAATAGTGAAGTGCCTAGGAACTATCAAAACTGAGTTAATTAAAACAACATTCAGTCAGCAAAAAATATAGTTTCATAAAAAGATATTTTAAAAAATTGCAAAATCTCTTCTTTCCATATGGTTTGACATATCCTGTATCCAGGCTTGCTCAAAATGTGTCAAGAATTACTATTGTGGGCATATTATACAACTTGACTGTTACGTGTTTAACCTTAGGAGAAGACAGGGAGACTCTCTGGGGATGAGAAGTGAACAAGAGCTTCACATTCTTTTGAGATGGATCAACCAGCAGTCACAAGACATCTGAGAATATTCACACACACACAAATACATACTTTGAAAATTCTAACTGCTATAAGTCAGAAAACACTGCCATGAGGTCTGACTTCCTTGTGTAGTGGCTACTTTTGAAAAATTTCTGGCCCTCTGGTTCTGGTCAGGGAGGCATGAGCCCGTCTGTACCATTTCAGGATCCTCACTGTGCTGAACAACAAAGAATTATGATTTACCTCTCTACTTACGCAGAGACCTCTGCACCACACCCCAGTGTGTGCAATAAAGATATCCTCAGCTCTCGCTGCATCTTGTCCCAGGTTCTCACCAGGAAAAACGGTTAAACATAGTATGACATTTCACAGAAGTGTGGTGCAGTTCTTCCTCAACTTCTAACATGCTGTCCGCTGAAATGATGAACTTCCCACGCCTACCACAAAATCCACTGACAGGAACTCTTTTTGAGGGATATTTGTACCACCTCCTCCACCCTGTTCTTGTCTTCAGATGGGGTAGAGAAAAGGCTAGACTTCTCTGCTTCATTCTGCATCCCAGCATCTATGCTCACTCCAAGGAGTCTGAGACACCCTAATTAAACTTACATAAGTGTCTTCAAGATAATTTTACCAAAGGTTCACAGTCTCTCAGTTGCAATCTCTATTGTGTCTGCAGTGCAGCACAAAGAAACCTGGCATCATCTGGGTCCTGTTCAAGCTGCAGCTCTCTGGATCTGCTTAGAAACTAACCGCGTAAATAGGTATCAAACTTTTCAAACATGAATTGTAACCCAAAATATGTGGAGCTCCACAGTGCTGCAATGTCAGCTCTTTGCAGAAGAACTGGTTAATTCAAAGCTTGCTTGGATAAAACAGCATTGCAGTTGCTTCTATGAAATTCTTGAGTTATGGATAACCAGCTTTGGTAAGCTTTTCCTGTGACTGCAATATAGGCATACTTTGACACGATAATATTCTGCCACTTCCTGATCTGCATAATCTGTCCCAGCCTAATACTATTTTTAATCTTTCGTCATCACGCGAATGGATAGTGACAAAATTCATCAATATCATGAGTGTTGCTACTGAGACTACAAAAAGACAATCACCTCGGTTTTAATGTTTTTTCTATATTACTTTGAATATATCTAATAATTAGAATATATAGAATGCTGTATTTATTTGCAAGTAAATTCTATACAGTCTTGGTTGTCTTCTAACACTACAAGAATCCTGCCCTCAGGCCCAAGTGAATAAAGAATCAGTAATCCATCCTTTCCACTGCATCCAACTCAGAGCTGCTTGTGTAAGTCAAGGCTTCTGCACTAATTTAGCTCTACCTATTTATGGGGAAATGAAACTAGCACAATATAGTTTCAATTTTTAAACCAAGGGGCTAAACATAGACTGAATGTACAGTGTGTGGTCTGGTGTAGTGAGGATCAACATGTATTTCAGATTTTTTGCATTCTCCTATTTATTACTTTCCTGCCATACTACGGTATGTTGTCTTAGTTTTAGTGCCTGCTTTAATGTGGCAAATTAAGGAGTTCTGGATAGATTATGTATTGAGAAATGGATGGGTGTTTGAATGGGTGTGACAAGTCCATAAAAAGCTTGAAGAAGGATTTGTGTATACCTTCTTAATGGCCTATCTTTTTAATTAGATTAAGCTCTGAAATTTGATGCATTGACTTTAGGTGTTCACTCCTCTGGAGAAAGCATGCCAGTAACTTATTCAGTGTATACTGCAGACGGATGTATGGAGAAAGTTATATTGCAGTATTCACGGATCTGTTGCTATGCCACCAGCATTAAAGCAATTTCGTTATCCAACCAACGACTGTTACAGGAAAATTTTAGTCTGTGACTGGTGCACTTGAACGAAAAGTTATTTTTAACTGCTCAGACCATGGATTTTCTACTGGTTTACCAATTAAAATGTTAATTTCTTAAGCCTTTGAGGATATTTTTTTTAATGCTAACATTTCATAGTACGTTATCCCCAGAGAACTCTGAAAACTATTGCTAAAAACCTAGTACTAATTTATATATAATTCACTCACTACTCTAATCTTCATCTATTTTGCATTTTCTGTTTTTTGTCAGTATTACAGACATACAATTACAGTCTTTTTCTTTAGGTGACAGCCGTATGTAAGCTCTTGCCTTTTAATACTGATGTACAATTAACTCATTTCTACTTTACAGGAGCTATCCCACAGAGCTGTTCTCTGTTTTGGAGCTTCTTTATGCCTTTGACTTCTCCCATGAGTCTTCCCTCCAGCACAGTTTGCTCTGAATTGTCACTGGCAAAAGCAAAGACTGGGACAAATCTTTGACAAAACCAGTTGAAATTATCAGTCCATTTTAAGCAATCCACGGAAAACTGGTTAAGCCATTGATCAAGCTGACTTGTAGACCACTTACGGCTTGAAACTTGCAAAAGCAGCCACCAGAGACCCTGGACCTAGCATGCTTGACTGAGAGTTTGGCAGCAGTTGATTGGTTGTACTTAGGCCCCAACACTTAGTTAAGAAACTAAAATTTTTGTTTTCTGGATAGTCTAAATTTCCACTGAAACTAATTTTTTAATTTTTTTGAGTTGTGCATCTTGTTTCCATCCTCCTCTTTGGACTAAGCTGTTCATCTGTACTTCAATTTCTATAACATATAGTCTTCCTTGTCTATTTAAAGAACGAAGTACCAAGTTGATATATTATCTCAGCAAGTCACTGTTTCTAAACCATTACTTGTGCTATAGTACCTCACAGTTCTCTGTATATTATCATCTACCCCATGTTTTATGCCTGTTATGATAATGACTAAGTGATTATTAATTATTATGACACTTCATTTCTGTAAGAAGTGCCTAAAATATAAATATAATAATTCTGAAGGAGACATCTCTTGAGAACAGCCTCTAATAGCTACAGCTGACAATATCCTGTGACATGTCAATGGAATTTTATGCTATACAAAACAATTATCCAAGAAACATGTAATGAAAATGTAATTTTGTGGCAGAGACAAACTAAAATATTTTAAGCACAGTGTTCACTAGCAATATAAAGCATGTGTATGGCTTGCTAGCTCTCTCAAACATGGGCTGTTTCTATTGTCAGGTGTACAAGGTTTTATTTTTGGGTCTTTTGTTTCCACCTGCTATTTCAATGCCTGCACAAGAGTTGAAAGTATTAAGGCACCTGCTTACCTGATGGATATTTTTTTAGTGAGAATTTTGAAAAGCAGCCTTGTTTCCTTTCAATAATCTTCTGTAAAGGTGCTTGTTAAACACCCCATTATCCACTCTGCAGGCATACTTTTCTATCTCTATTTAGATTATAAACTAATGGGGCTGGGGGTTACTTTATATAATTCTTATAATGCAGATTTTGAAGGTTTGGAAATTTAATCAGTTGAGAAAGTACCTATTTGGCTCCTTAGACTGGGATTTCAACTAATGTTATTCAGAGTGGCACTAAAGAGATGAAAAACAGCTGTGCAGATCTTTTTCAGCTTTTTGCATCAAGTAGAATACAGGTAGAGAAGGAAAGAGAGGATAATTTAAACAGAGAAAGATGGCTGTAAATGTGACGCTCTGTATTTAAGTAGTTATCATTGTTACTAAACCTACAGTTTGAATATGTAACATGACCTAAATGTGCCTCTCAAATGTACTTTTAAGAGAGTTTATACAAAACTGCTGTACCATTTTTATGTTAATACAATACTTGAAGTTTAAGACTCCTATTAATCATTAAAAAATGTAACTTTCCCTTGAAAGCTGTCTGCAAGTGAAATCCTACCTGAGTAGGGATACTTTCATTGTCTACTTTATTCCTATCTACACTAGAAAGGTTTACCTAATGTAGCTATTTGAAAGGGGGATGGAATATTGTACTGAGCAGCTGTGCTACTTTATAATTTCCTTTGGATACAATTATAGGAGGAGAGAGGTGCTTCTTGAACTGCTAGTAGAAATTATTTACTTTGATGTAACCAAAAGGAACATAAAGGTATAACTGTATTAATACGTAGCTCTGGAGTGGCAGTGAAGAAGAGCACAAAAAAAAAAAAGAAAATGATTGTATAATTTGAACTGTACTAATACAATTGTTTTTCTAGGACAGACTATACTCAACTGGTTCTCTCTCAGCCTGGTACAATGCAGATCTTGCTGCTTTAAGGATAGATCCAGGGCTATTTTCCTGAAGCCATTTTAGGGCTGAATGCAGTGTTTCATTCAATATTTCTTGCAAAAGAGAAATGTATTCAGCAATGCTGAAATGTACAGAATGCATACTATATAGAAACTAGAATTTTCCAACATAAAATATATTATATTTTATAATTCATAAGCTTTCACTCAGAAAACACAGATGAAACAGCTTTTTATTTTATTTTTGAAATGAAAAATAAACTTGTTTTTAACCTTGAATCAAAATATATTTCTACTTTTTCTGAATTGACATGTCCCTGTCCTTGTCCCCACTGAAACAAAATATCTGCACAACTGCACCATAATCTGTTCAGCAATACAAGTCTTACATTGTCAGTGAAGCTTTTGGATTTTAGTACCACCATAAAGACAGCAGCTCTCATGATGCACATTTTGGTTGAAAGCTGAATGAGAACTTGAGCAATATATTTCCCTCAGCTTAATCCATCCTTCCTCCTATTTCTGCTCACTCCATTTTCCTAATTTCACCTCCTTTTCCCCATTCCCCCCTCAGCTCTCTTGCATTTCACTGCTCATTTACACACGTTGCTTTGCAGTTGGCACATACGGTGTAAAGCTAACTGTCAGTAGAAGCTGTGAATGCCCAGTCTAAAACTTACTGGATGTGAAAAGCCATGAAAGAGCTTTGGACCAGGACCCTGTGAAAGAACAGTACTAAAACAGCTCCTGAGTAAATTACAGTCTCTAACAGTCTCTAGAAGACCCTCTGCTTCCAAAATTAACTTCACCTTAACTTCAGCTCATTATCTATACCCAAGTCAGTGAAGAAAGTCGACCAAAGAGAACATTTTCATGTTGGCAATCTTCTGATAGTTTCCAGAAGTTCACCAGACTTATTTTAATCTTTTAAGGTTTTGTTGTTTGTTTTTTTGTTTTGTTTTTTTTTTTTTTTTTATGCATGACAAACTGTAACTTGTTCTATTGCAGAATCATTAATGAACTACTATTACTAGATTACAGCTGCAGACAACCCCACACATTTCTCCTTTACCTTGGAGGCCAATTCATGAGCTGTGTTAATTTCAAATGTTCAAAAAGTGAAAGCCGAAATGAAATGTTGTTGTCTCTTGTTCTGCAGATAATCTCTGAGTTATATGTCACGGGAAACGTGGTGAATACAGAAAAGGTGCCTGGCCTACGTCGTTCCCTGATCGCATCCCAACAGTGCTGACTTACCACATTGAAACTCCCTGCTTTTTTTTTTTTTTTTTCCCCCCCTGTAGAATTTAATGCCTTCTCTTGGTGTGATTTTTCTCTTGAATCCTGAAGGTGCTACCTATGTCTGTCTCAGCAATGTTATTTCTCCTTTCAGTTTTGCCGCGCTCATTTTACCTGACTCTGCCCTGTGAAATTTCTCAACTGTTTAGCAATGTCCTCTGAAGTGTGAGCCACAGCTGCCCAGCAGTGTTGTGTCACCAGCAGTTGAGCTGGGGCTTGGGGAGAAACTGGGATCCCTGCGGGTCAGATGCTGCATAGGATGCAGGAAACTGGAAACACAACCACAGCTTGGAAAAGCAGACATCAGGAATAGGGAAAAATATTTGAAAGGTATTGTTAGGGAATGGAAAATAGTGGCAAGCTTTCTCCACACTCCTTTTTCCTCAAGATATTCTTAATGATTCTATACTTATTGTATTAATCCACCGATGATGAAGATTGGTTTGCCCAGAACTTAAGAAACTATTCCATGCTGGGTTTCTACAACTGAATATCATCCACGATATAAGAAAAGTTGCCTGTACACTCTACCACAAACCTCTTAGTTCAGTTATACAGTGGCTACAGTATTTGTATAAAGCCTAGCAAAATAGAAGTGAGATCTCTTTGTTTCTGTGAATCACAATAAAATAAATGAAAACCACAATCAACTTGAAACTTTTGGAAAAAATATAAAACCCACAACTTTTAAAGAGAAAAGAGTATCTGAATAAGAGGTTTGACAGTAGACATTTTGGCGGTATAGTCTAGTTTAATACACTGTGATCATACAGCCATTTTCAATGATAAAACACAACTTGAAAATGTCATTATGTAAAAAGTTACAAACTTTAATCAGTTTATTTTTTATCAACTTAGATTAACAAATTTAGCAAAGCAGAAAAATAAACAGTATTTCTGACACAGTTAGGTTTAACATCCAGAATTTGCTTTATAGACTTGGATAACTTAGATCATGACTAGCATATCAATCTTCTTTGATTTTTAAAGCACAAGCATATTTCACAACCACATAGAAACCCTGCACAAACCTTCACATCAGAAGTTTTAACATCATTTCCTCTGCTGAGTCAGTTGTTTCTTCTAAAGTGGTTTTCTTTTCTATGAAAGGAAAATAAACCTGCAGAGAAGAATCTAAATGGGAGGAAGAATACAATCCATGTTTTAGCAAAAAAGTGTAGGCAGAATAAATATAATCAGTATTTTTTTCTTTTATATTGGGCTGGTCATCTGCATATGCATAAGGGATCAAAGTACTTCTTTGGGACACAACACTCAACAGTTCTTGCCTCCAAACACAGCTCCCTCTTGGATGGAAGTTGCCATCCATATTGAACAATGCACATATTCGTTCAAAAGGCTGAGCAGATTCCTGGGAAAAGTTGGGTTCGGTTTGTTAATTTTTTTGTTTATCTTTCAGTGTGTTTGCTGGGCATAGTCTGCCATCTGCCAAATGTCATTCAGACATTGCTGCATTTTAGTAGTGCATGAAATTTCATTCGTCTGTAGCTCATATTAGCCTATTGGTTTTTCAAAATGATTGGGATTTCTTGAAGAAAAAAAGCAGTATGTGTTAGTGACAGTCTCTTTTATTCATCTGAAATACCAGGACTCCTGAGTCTAGTTATCTAGCTCATTTGACTACATCTCTGCTTAAAACTGGTTTCTTCTCAATTGCCTAATAAAAGATTTCTAGCATAATTTACTGAAAATGGCACCTGACAGCCTGTGATATTTGATATTAGACAATCCATTCTATCTCCTAGCTTAGTGTCTTGTCATGAGGGATGAGTGTTCTCTAAACCCAACATTTAACATGTGTGGTCCTCAGGCTTATGGTTCCCCTGGGTCAAACAACAACTGTTCCAGTACATGGCCCACTATTTCAGTACTCACATCATAAGGACAAACACTTGATAAATTTTACTAGTCCTGTGTGGGTTTAAATGTGGTGGAACAGATGCAATTCTGCTGCACTGGTGCAGTCCCTGGTCATGGCCAAGGGGATTGCTTCTGCACATCTCTGTTTCTATAAGTGATTTGTCACTGTAATGGGCTACACGAGAAGGTGTTCAAATCTGGAAAGCCTGATGGAGAGGGAAAGGCAATGTGTTTCAGTAATGCGTAAGTTAAAAGAACAGATCTGATGATATTCTGCAGGTATCCACACAAAGGGAATGCTTCTCTTGGTGGAGCTGTCTAGTCTAACAGATGAGGTTGGATAGTGACCAGAAAGAAATCACTCATTTTGAAAAAGGAGTAATGAATCTTTGGCACAACCTGCCTTGGGAAGGAGGAAAGCTGGGACTCCTCAAAAAAATGAAGGACCGAATAAATATATATTTTTTTTTAAATAATTAAATCTAAATAAAAAAATCTAGTTTTGAAGTAAAAAAAATTAAGTCTGAAGCAGGATCTCATTTATCTTACTGTTAGAAATAGATCAACTTCGTTTTTAGAGTCTCGGTAGCAGTTAAAGTGATGCTTACCGGCTTCTTTTCTTTTCTTTTCTTTTCTTTTCTTTTCTTTTCTTTTCTTTTCTTTTCTTTTCTTTTCTTTTCTTTTCTTTTCTTTTCTTTTCTTTTCTTTTCTTTTCTTTTCTTTTCTTTTCTTTTCTTTTCTTTTCTTTTCTTTTCTTTTCTTTTCTTTTCTTTTCTTTTCTTTTCTTTTCTTTTCTTTTCTTTTCTTTTCTTTTCTTTTCTTTTCTTTTCTTTTCTTTTCTTTTCTTTTCTTTTCTTTTCTTTTCTTTTCTTTTCTTTTCTTTTCTTTTCTTTTCTTTTCTTTTCTTTTCTTTTCTTTTCTTTTCTTTTCTTTTCTTTTCTTTTCTTTTCTTTTCTTTTCTTTTCTTTTCTTTTCTTTTCTTTTCTTTTCTTTTCTTTTCTTTTCTTTTCTTTTCTTTTCTTTTCTTTTCTTTTCTTTTCTTTTCTTTTCTTTTCTTTTCTTTTCTTTTCTTTTCTTTTCTTTTCTTTTCTTTTCTTTTCTTTTCTTTTCTTTTCTTTTCTTTTCTTTTCTTTTCTTTTCTTTTCTTTTCTTTTCTTTTCTTTTCTTTTCTTTTCTTTTCTTTTCTTTTCTTGCCTTGCCTTGCCTTGCCTTGCCTTGCCTTGCCTTGCCTTGCCTTGCCTTGCCTTGCCTTGCCTTGCCTTGCCTTGCCTTGCCTTGCCTTGCCTTGCCTTGCCTTGCCTTGCCTTGCCTTGCCTTGCCTTGCCTTGCCTTGCCTTGCCTTGCCTTGCCTTGCCTTGCCTTGCCTTGCCTTGCCTTGCCTTGCCTTGCCTTGCCTTGCCTTGCCTTGCCTTGCCTTGCCTTGCCTTGCCTTGCCTTGCCTTGCCTTGCCTTGCCTTGCCTTGCCTTGCCTTGCCTTGCCTTGCCTTGCCTTGCCTTGCCTTGCCTTGCCTTGCCTTGCCTTGCCTTGCCTTGCCTTGCCTTGCCTTGCCTTGCCTTGCCTTGCCTTGCCTTGCCTTGCCTTGCCTTGCCTTGCCTTGCCTTGCCTTGCCTTGCCTTGCCTTGCCTTGCCTTGCCTTGCCTTGCCTTGCCTTGCCTTGCCTTGCCTTGCCTTGCCTTGCCTTGCCTTGCCTTGCCTTGCCTTGCCTTGCCTTGCCTTGCCTTGCCTTGCCTTGCCTTGCCTTGCCTTGCCTTGCCTTGCCTTGCCTTGCCTTGCCTTGCCTTTTCCTTTGCCTTTTCCTTTGCCTTTTCCTTTGCCTTTTCCTTTGCCTTTTCCTTTTCCTTTATCCTCACCCCTCACCCCTGAGCAAAAAAGTCATCTGTATCCTGGGTAATGTGACACACTCCCATCACAAGAAGCTTTTGCACCATGTTTTGTTTATCTTTCCAAAAGATACGCAGTAATACAAATACAAATTATGAAGCTGATCTAGTAAAACCTATGGGCATCTTTGGAAGGATGTTGCATTGACTCAATCAGTTGGTCAAGTCTGGCCTGAAAACAGAGGAGTTCCTGGTTGGTTTTTTGTCTCTCCTCTGTGAAATCAAGCATTGCATGGCACTGAGCTGAAATGTCGTCCTTCAATGAATAGATTAGATATTTGATATGCTTATTATCCTCTCAATTCTCTCCTTCACTAAAAATGTTGACATATCCCTATTATTACATACATATTCACAGTTTATTTGTCAAACTGAATATATCTCTCATATCAAGTCAGAAATGCAACATCTGAGATGAATGACAGTACCCGACATGTATTTCAATATCAAGCATCAAACAAAAGTCTTAAATGCTCATCTACTTTTTTTATCCCAAGGAATTACAGAAGTTTTTTGCCTTCAAACAATTGTTGCTTTTTGTGTTCTAAGGGATTCAGTTTTTATTGTTATTTTTCTAATTTCTGACAATCGTTTGTTCCTTCTAAACCACTGTTTCAAACCTGCCTCTGAAGTAGTGAAAATTCTTCATTCCAAAAATGAGAGAGCATTATAATTGATTTTTGTTATCTAAGTCTTGTTTTGTGTCAAAACGATAAGCCTGCTTTTGTGATCTCATTGAAACTTCATTTATCATAGCTTTGCAGTAACAGATGGGAAAGCTGGAAGTGGCAAGAGAATGCAATTGTAATCCCTCGTGCTTGAGATGGGGTAGAGAAAAGATTTTTTTGTTTTCAAATTAAAAAATGGTAAATAATGAGCATATAGAATTCTAATCTGTCTAAAGCATTTAAATGTAGTTGTGCATTGCCAGGATTGTTGGCAACTATTTTTACTAACTGCCGTTGAATGTATAAGTAGTGTGACACTTATGGCATTTTGTAGCATGGCTGAGAAAATAATAAAATGTCTGCTTGAGTTCCTCTATCCCTCAGCTCCCATAGTGGAACAAATGAGCAGCAATTTTGGAGGTTTTGTTGATGTAGATATTGATTCCACTGAAAATTTCAGTAACAGAATCAATTCAGGTCAGATCAATGGTGAAGATCACTAGAGTACCTTTTAGGTATCAATCACATTATCTGCTTTGACTCTATACCAAGCTGTCAGGGCCCAACACTCGGGTTCTCAATTGTAGGGATTTTTTTTTTTTTTAAATCAATGATGCAGCAGCTGTGTGTTTTCTTAATGTAATTTTTTTCATTTACTAGTTTACTTCATCTATCCTGCAACAGGTATAGATAGAGCATGCACAGCCTTACCTTCTAGTCTAGTCTAGTCTAGTCTAGTCTATTCTGTTCCATTCTGTTCTGTTCCATTTTGTTCCAACCTTGCTTTTAGAATTCTTATTCTGGTACATTATATTTAATCCCAGGTATCCACTTTCTCCTCAGATGTGTTTCTGGTTAGAAAGACAGAGGCAGTGAACAAATGCTCTTGCTGCTTACTAGCTCTTTCTTCTAAGAAACTGTATCAACAATCCACTAATGCTTTTGTCCATAACTATTTGTTCATGGGAAATAAAGTGTATAATTGTAACACCCATCTCATGAATCCTTCTACAAAAATATTGAGGCTTTGGATCTCCTGTATGGCTACAATGTAAATGCAGAGAGGAGTTAAAGAGAGAATACTACTGAGCCACCGCTGTTGCGTATCGCATGTGTGTGTGGTAATCCAAGAGCAGAACCAGGTTTGACATCTGCACATAGGGACAGAAACCTGTCAAAAGGACAATCAGCAGAAGAGTAGAGGTTAAGACAGCCAGATTGCACACTCGGTGAACCACATCTGTTTTTTTCTGGAAGAGGTCCCATTACTTTCAGAGCAACATTGCACATTATGTATCATTCTGCGAGCACCTGCAAATGAATAAAAAGGAAAAAAAAAACAAAAACAAAATAGTAAAATAGCACAGAAGTACTGAGTCTTCAATTATCTTTTTGTGTAAATGAGATATCATCTATATCTATTTATTAATAACTGATTTCCTACCCAAATGGAGGCCCAATGACAGCATGACAATTGATGGAATACTATCTATACATAGTACTCATATACATATGGTACACATAGTATTCATATTGTGACATATGTATGTATATGTGTGTGTGTGTGTTTACAGACTATGCTATAAACTATTTGTAGTTATAGTATCCATTGTATATCACAAATCATACTATTGATACAGTATATTATGCAGTTCCAAGCCATGTAGTAAATTGGCACTCACAGGGGAGGGTATTACTTGCAGTGAGTAAATTGAATATCAGCCAGGGTCTTTGATTGCAAATGGCTGGATTTTGCTTGAAGTCTCCTGCAATTCTTATGCCAGATTTGCTGTCAGGGTTGTGCCCAGGAGACCCGTCCTCCTGCAAGAGATCCTGCTGACTTCTGTGGCAGAGAGGGATCCCCCGGCACAGGGCTCAGCACGGGGCGAGCGTTTGGAGGACCTTTTTGATAGAAAGGACAGGTTTGGTACTTGGTAGACATTGTTTTCTCCTTCCACATCATCCATTTGCTTTCAGATCTGAGCTGATTCTTTACTTTTTAATAGTCCCTTGCTCTGTTGTTTTTCTTAAATTCTAGACAGATCATCTCATTGGGATTCTTTTATTTATTCTGAAAGGTCTTGGAAGAAATTCAAAATCCTCTTTATTGTATCTGTACTTTCCATGCCAAGCTGTCCCCTGGCATCCAATGCCCGCCTTCACAAATGGACTTTGTAACCCAATTTTTGTTACTCCCCATGGTCCACAAATAAGTCAAAATAGGTTCATAGGTGTAGCAGTAAACAGGCATCTTCTTCCCATAGCACAAACATAGCTGTTGTTTGTATAACTACATATCAAAAAATGACATTTTCCCTTTCCAAGTAAATTCGATGCCAAGAAGGAAGTATGTATTAGTTGACATCATGGCTCAAAGGACTTTGCCCCAAGACATCTACAGGTTATGGCAAGACAATGAGCAGTTTGAAATATCTGGCCAGTCAAAAAAACATACTACAAATGGCAGTGTGTGTAAATAGCTGGGTAAGTGTCTCCTGACCTCTCCATCCATTTAACAAAACAACAGCAGAAGACAACAAGGAGGATGGACGATTATGGAAGAAAGACAAAAAAAAAAAGAAAAAAAAGGAGAGGATTTCTATTCTTTATATTGTGGGTGGTTTGAGCATAGAGGAGAAAATAAGAATGTGGGAAAAGAAAAAGAGAGAGTAAAACTCTAAAGTCAGTTCCTCAACACTGATCAAGCATTACACTCTTTGAGGTTAAGAAGTGCTCGATAACCTGTGTTTTACCCTCCTGTACCACAACCACACACTCTGTCTACATCTATGCAAACTGAATGCAGGTGTTTGATACTATGTCAGAAGCTATTATCAGTAAAAAGGTTTTATTCACATAATAAATTAGAATGCAATTATCTCTTTATCATTTAGGAAAGAGATTATTTGAAGTGATTTTTATATTCTCTGCATGTGTAAATATCTGTCAAACAAAGCACTGCTTCTACATGATGTCTGTACTGTACCCCTTCCTCCATTAATACTTGGTCAAAGCTGAGCACATTTGAGGAAATGGGTGTAATACCCTTCTCCTATTCTCCATAGAGAGAATTGGAGTGAGCAAATTGAGTGGAGCCTTGTTTCTGCTCCTTTTAAGGTTTAGGGGATGCCTTAGGTTTAATGGTTATCAATCAGCTTCCCAGTAAAGACAAGAATAAAGGAGAAATCAGCACAAGCGGAACATTTACCTGCATTATTAATTCCTCACAAGGAATTTTCAAGCAAGGAGCAGACACAATACCATTTGTCTTGGGCGAACGGCTGCAGGATAAGAAAGAGTGGGAACTTATACAACCCCCCCTCCTGCCTCTTCTCAGCCTGGCCACGTTAAGCACATCAGAAACTCTGCTGGCAAAGGATGTTAGAGTTTAAATCACAGGCACAGGGTACAGCCCATTCTACTGGGCTATGGGAACTGGGAAACACTGTCTTGATCTAGACCTTACAAACACGCTGTGGGTGTAAAATGAGTTACAGCTGCAGATTTACGAAGCAGAGACTGAGACCACCTCCTTCCTCTGTTAACACTAAGGCTCTTACTGCCTGCTGCCGCATCCCAAGGTGCAGCTGCACCACCGATGCTCTGCAAGAAGGCTGCCAGCACTTGCCTTCCACAAAGGATCCTTCACCCCTGCCGGTGATGCCAGCAAACACCTTCCTAATGACTGCTGAAGAGGAAAAGGTGATGGATTTCACAATGAACATTATGTGTGACAACAGATGTAATTCGAGAGGTTTCTGGTGACTGCACATCAGTGTGTCAGAAAGATAAATTCTGCTTTTAAAAAGAATGTTGTGAAATAACCAAAACAAGCCTCATTTTTTTTATTTTGTTTTTTTTTTAAGTTATTGATTTTAAGTGTACAATGAAGGGAAAGAAATAATGTTTGTTCTCTTGCCACTGCTAAACAGACCGATCACAGTTTTCTGTACTTCCCAGAAGGGCAAGTATATAAAGACTCTCTGAAGATAATAAAAATGTAGTCAAGATACTCCTCAGCTTTTATGTTACGCCATATGCTCTTTAGGAAGCAGGTAAGTATTAAATTAACAGATGGGGAAACTGAGGCAAACACCCATACTCAGCCCCGCGCACAACATCACAGTGCTTTCATCCAGCATGTACCACTGCCATGTAGCTATTATGACACTCCCCTCTGATTCCTCATCAGAATGCCTCTGTAAGAGGCATGGTCTGGACAGCATGTCTATTACTGAAACGCTCCCCACAAAACCTTAATGACCCAAAAGACTGTGTTGCACTATAGATGTTGTATTTGGAAATAGCTACATTCAATAACCTTATCAGGGAAACATTTTTTCCTCTTGTCTGTCTGGTATGCTGAGGGGGTTGTCAGTGATGGGAACAAGGTCATACAAAATTTTTTCTTTACACCTTATAGCAAAATTGTTGGAAGGAGAGATAGGGATGATTTAATCTTCCATCAGACCAGGGGGACCATGGCATCAACTGGTGGCTCCACTCTCCAGCAGCAGCACTTGCTAAGGTAGTGCAGACAGGTACCAAAGGCAGTGGCAGGGGAAAGTGATTCCCACCACTGCCAGATGATGGACAAAGACAAAAGGAAGTAATGTTGGGGAGTTTACAAACAAATATTTAAAATCAGAACAGCCCTTCTGGGCATATGCCAGCCCAGGTCTCTGCAGGAAATCCTGGCAGCTCCTCTCACCCTTTTGTTCTCCTTCTTTCCTTTCTGCAAACACCCTTCCGTTACTTCATAGAGAGCAGGAACAGAGACCTTAACACCTGGCTAGATGTAACGCAGCACATCAGAGACAGATGAGGATTCATTCAAACCTTGGCACTCACAAGGCCTCCCTGCCTCCCCTTACATTAGGGCAGCTGGTCTGATGCTCTTTTGCCTCACACTTGGGAGAGCTTGTTCTTCTTCATCAAACCTTGCAGAGATCTGCTGTCTCTCCTAATCTTAATTATAGCCACATCTGTCTTCAATATCCATTAACTAGACTCTGACACTTCCAAAGTAAAGTCCTCACATTTGTTTTAATAATCCATCCATATTCTGCTTAAAATGGAGGGAATCCCTCCCTGGCACAGCCAGTACCAAGAACGATGAATAGGCTAACAGGGATAGAAATGTGGGCTGTGTTCGTTTTTCTTTAAGGTAAGAAGATAATGAGCTCAGCCATTCAGACAGTGGAACAGCAGCTTCAGCTGTCCCGTGTATTTCACAGACTACATCAGTGTACTTTGTCATGACAGCTGTCACCAACGAATCCATCACCAGTCAATCACTGTGCAACTTTTGTAGAAGCTACGCTAACTTGTTATACCATGGACCACACACTGGGTGTCTCATGTAATGCTGAGACTATCACATATGAAAGAGAAGAGCAGCCCAGACTTTCCATTAGCACCTTTATTGAATTCTTTTGCATGAATGCTAGATAAAATATACTTCAATGGGCTCTTGAAGGCATAGGCTCAGGTGTGGTACAGTAGGAACTTCATATGTTCTTGACGACTCAATTAATACACAAAGAATGTGAATACTTGAATACAATAGTAGGAAATATACCTCATGATTCCTCTCCATGCTGTATGGATTTGCATACTAACTGAAATCTGACCAAGATACTGTAATGATCCCACATCTCTTCTTACGTTTCTAAGTGTGTTTGCTTCACAGATCTGTTGAAAGAAACATGGTCCAAAACGCAGGGTTATTAACAATTTCTACTTATATGTCATTTTTACAGTTGTTTTTTTTTTTTTGTTGCGTGCTTCTTACTCACAACTCAAACCAGCACCAATTTCAAATTGAAAAAAACTATAGAAAACTGATAGAAAAAGCATAGCTGAAATTGCTCTGGGACTTTTAACACACTTATGCATCACATCTAAAGATGTGCTCACAGATTTAATAACACAGAGTTTACAATGGAGGATCACCTGAACTTCTTTCAACAGACATTGCTTTTTCATTTGATTTACATGTTGTCATGTGAAAAGCAGTGTTCATAATCCATCTGATCAGGGGGGGCTCCTTTGAATGTTATGATCAATAAAATGGACTTAAGCTAAGGCAACTTTGATAAGGCTCCCACAGCATGTTAGGCTATTGTTTGATTGTGGTTGTAATGGCTGGAAAGTCTCAAGTTGATTTAGCTGCTGAAGAAAAAAGAAGTCTATTAGATCCTCCTATGGGTAGAGCTTACGTAGCATGAGTTTTTTGGTGGCATTATTAAGAGACTGACTGGAATGCAATACAAACTGTGCTGTCAGGAACGTCAAACGCCCTCCATCTAATATGTTCTAATTTAGCTTTTCAAGACAGAAGGCAGAATGACAGAAAAATGGATTTTGTTGTCTGCACCAAGTCAATTAGCTTCAGGCAATGAGAGTAAATCATGCTAGATCCACCTTGCTCCATCCAAAAGAATTTTTCCATTATATTTCACAAAGATCATCTTGAAAAGAACTATCATTTTGGCAGCTGAAATGCCAGTTGTAGGTCCCAGATTTGATAAACAGCATTTGCCAGAGAACAGGAAATTGCTGTTTAACCTTCTATCTGGGTTCATCTATTAAGGGTCAATTGTCTGCCAATCTTGTTATTTTCAGGATAGTGAGAAACTAAAAGGATTCTGTGTGTAGAGGCTTTTTGCAATTACTGGGGAAGAGGAGAGAGGTGGAAGTCACCTGGCATGACATCGTGAGCAAGATGGCAAAAGGCACTTGAACTACTAAAACTGTTTCTTCCTAAACTATGAAGATCTTTCAGTTACCATGAGGAAAAAGGGGAAGAAATACTGTGTGACATCCTTCCCCTCATTCTGTTTTCATGCAAGACACAGGTAAAACTTGCATGTTTGGCATTCAATTCAAAACACTATTTTGAAACAAGTAGAGTATTTTGATAAAACTTCTTGAACTGAGATGAGCTGCGTTGCTGATGCCAGAACATTTCATGGAAAGATATTTTTGGTAACATAGTTGGCATTGAAAGTGATTTTTAGGCCCCTGGATTCATTCGTTTCTAATAA
Organism: Dromas ardeola; assembly: GCA_013398915.1. Classification (NCBI taxonomy): domain Eukaryota; kingdom Metazoa; phylum Chordata; class Aves; order Charadriiformes; family Dromadidae; genus Dromas; species Dromas ardeola. The sequence continues at coordinate 57,135 of VYZM01016014.1, forward strand.
CAGAGAAAGACGGGGGCTGGGAGAAGGGAAGGAAGGTATAGAAACCCAAACTTATCAATCCAAAAAAAGCCATTTTGACACAGTTCTGTTCTGCATGGTGAAGCCTTCAAAGACTCAGAGAGAGAGAAGAAAAAAAAAGCAAAACTATTTAGGACTTTCCATTCAATAAATCCTGGTCTAATAATGCTTACATTTATTGGACAGATGCGCTTTGGTGATAGATTTTGCAAGAGGTCACATTCAAAAAATTTTCTGAATCAATTATGATGGCAAAGGTGGTATCTTGATTATGCCCCTAACCTTTGGCTTTCCAGCTGTCTTTTACCAAGAGCAGGAGTCATACAGTTCTATACTTTTGTTTTGTGGGGAGGGAATAATAGCAATATGTCAGACACAGGGAATCTATATCCAACTGCTCTTTCAATAAATTCTTTATTTCTTAGACGTAAATGTGAATGAACATTGGATATAAATGTTGACCTTCATGCTACAGTTATTTATAGAGCTGGCTTTTCACCATATCAGGTGTTGAGAGAATGAAATCACTCTGTCATGCTTGAACCTAACATCATTCAGGTAACTGCAGTAGAGATTTTTATCTGAATTATCCTTGTTGAGGTTTTTTGGCTTGTTTTTCCACTGAATTCTGACCTTGGTGTTTCTATCAACGCAATAAATGAATACCTGAGTTCAAATTGTTGTTGTTTATAAACTTCTCTAAGCAGAATTTTGGGATAGAGAACCTTTTTTTTTTTTTAAGATCTGAATTTTAAGAGAACAGCCCTGCATAGCATGAACTACTGCACATCACAGAAAACCGCTTTAAATTCTTTAAAAGCTGTTAAAACCTCTTTAAATAAACCTCTTTAAATTTAAATTTAATTCTGCACAATGTCCTTTCCCAGCCAAACTTTTACAGCACTAAAATTGCTAAGTATAATGAAGGTTATCAGCTACATTTAAAAAATATAGTGACAGTACCGGTCATCATCTAAGGCTATACTATTTATGAAAATTTTGAAAATTTATGAAAAGAGAGAAAAATCCTTCTCCAGTTTAGGTAAAGAGGAACCAGTAAGTTTTGTCCATAAATCTTCACTGTGAGTCTCCTCTAGACCTCACATCACATTCCCATCATCCTACGACATAATTAATATTCATTTAAGGAGTCTGAAATAACGTGTGGACAGTATTGTAGCTTCAGGGACTGGAAACCAGGGGGATGTTTTGCATGTGCTGGGGGTGATGCAAATCTTGTTAAGATATTTGGAAGAATAGCATACAGTGATGGGACCCAAACTTGGTGCAATCTTGTCCCTGCTGAAAAAGGCCCTGAAACATGAATGTCCCTGAAATATGCCCAGGCGTTGCCAGGGAGAGTGATAATTGACACAAGAGCATGCTAACAATTAAATGTTACAAGTACCAGTTTCTCTTTCTGTTTGAAGTGATAACTACAATCAAACAAAAAGCCATTCTTTGTGATACTCCAGCCATCTGTCACGACTCTCCATATCACAGCTACACTCAAGGTTTTTACATGAAGGTGGGAATCAATAGATTCCAAATTATAGAACTGATTTGTTTGTCTTTATCTCTCTTCTTGATTTTTCCAGTGATTCGTATCAACTCCTTCTCAGTTTTCTATCAGAAACAATATAAACAGATGGCTACTCCTTCCTCATTTGTGCTGTTTCATCGTGCAATAGCTCTGCATTTTAACAATGATAGTCACATCTCAGTGTCTAGCTTGGCAAACTTTATCTTGACATCATTTTCTACCACCCTTCACTGAAGAATGTATCTTCTTGATGAGACGAAGAGCTCAACAGATATGAGCACCGCAGAAGACAGCTTTTCTCATGCTGTTGTCAGAAACTGGATTTTTCTTCTCCAGTGCAAATAACTCCGTAGATACTTAACTGATGTTTAATTAATAAGGCCTTCCCCATCATGACGTTCAGGGTTAATGTCTACTAAAAGATGAATAAAGGATCCCCGGTCCACTTACTTCCTGCCTCTTCCTGTTCCTCCCTACCAGGCTACACCAGATAAAATTAAAAAGAGGCTTTCTGAAAACTGCTTCTCTCTGTATAACAAAAGTGGGTCCTAAATTCTGCAAGGAATTTGGCTGTGCTTCATTATCACATTTACAAACTTAAATGAGTTCCCTAAGAGTGAGAGATTTAATATGCTTTATGTCACAGTATAACGATAGCAAAAGCTAACAAAAACTGACTTGTGCTAGGCTGAAGACAAGCTTTCTATGTCAACCAGCCACTTTAAGGGCATTTTTTATGTTGTAAGGAAGCCATTACTGTTTGGTTTTGGTTTTTGTTTTGGGGCTGGGTTTTTTGTTTGGTGTTTGGTTTGGTTTGGTTTGTTTGTTTGGGGTTTTTTGATTTTATTTTTTTCCCAATAGTCTATCTGGGACTGAATATTGCAGACTTCAGTTAATTCCAAATTGGATTACTTTCCCATCTTATGTTGTTGTTCTATCAAGCCCATACCATATCTACCACCAAGTACACCACCATTAAACTTCTCAGACCCGATATAATCTTCCCTATGCGGCAGCAGGTGCTTTATAATCTGAAAAGGAAATTCTGCTTCATTAAAAAGATTCTTTTAGTCACCGCAGCACAAAGCATGTTCTTTCAGAAGGCTGCCTCCCAAATCTGTAGTGTTCAAGAAAGATTTAAATGGGTGCCTGAAGCATTAGTTTTCATTAAACCTTATAACCCTGGAACAAAGGCACTCAGGAGGAAGCTATTGATAAGAATAGGAAAGACTTTTCAGTTACAAATACTGTGCAGCGGGAACACAAGGAGATATTCAGCGATTTTTCTAGCAAAGTCTAATTTATTTGGAGACAGAAATGATATTAGAATATAATGTGATACAGTAAAAAGGACATTCTGATGTATGCATAGCCAGCATGTGATCTAACACAACAGAAAATTGGAGGATGGTTTCTAATATCCTGGATTATTGCTTCTTTAGAGCAATGAGAAGACTATATAGGAAATAACTAATGGATTTCCACTTTATACAAGGCACTTCAGAAGGAAGAACCTGATGTAAAGTCCATTAGAACACAGGGACAGACAGAAGGGCAACTTCAGACAACACTCTAGATCTTAGATTCCCATTTTCAAAACTGACTGCAAAAGAAGCTCATGGAGCCTAGATCCACATCTTTTTAGATATTGTCATGAGGTGTCTAAAAGTAGGTGGAGAAGTCTGGAAATTCAGTCCCAGATACTCTTTTTTTTTTTTTTCTTAATCTGTCTGTTAAAAAAAAAAGCCCTCTTTACCACTCAGCAAAAAAAGGCTTCTTTCTTGTAACCAAGATCTATAGTCATGTTCTTCACAAGGACTATGGACTGCAAGGGTAAGGTCCTGCCTGGTGTTAGTACCAATTGAAAAATCTCTTGAGCAAGACCCCATTTGGCTGCACCAGCGAATCTCTGCTCTTCAGCATTATCTGTACTGAGAGCAGGGCTTTAGAAACCACATTAGGTTGATATGACTATGCCCATCCTTGGATCTTGCACACCTTAGCCTGGGGATCACTGTAGCCATGTCCTTGTGCAGACCTTGTGCACGACCTTGTGTATGGTCATGCAGAAACAGACTCCAGAACTTTCCACTCTAGTCTTCTCATATTCAAACTCTCTGTAATCACATATGAATTATTGCTTTGTGTGACCTCTCATTCTCTCATTTATGTGCCATGGAAGGAGCAGACCCAGTGCCATCAGTTACTTTAACTGTGAGGAGAATCATACAACCACAGAATCAGATAATCATAGATTTGATTTGGTTGGGACAGACCTTTAAGATCATCAAGTCCAACCATTAACCTACCACTGCCAAAACCACCACTAAACCATGTCCCTCAGCACCACATCTACATGTCTTTTAAGTACCTCCAGGGATGGTGACTCAACCACTTCCCTGGGCAGCCTGTTCCAATGCTTAACAACCCTTTCACTGAATCTAAACCTCCCTTGGTGCAACTTGAGGTCCTTTCCTCTTGTCCTATCACCTGTTACCTGGGAGAAGAGACCAACACCCAGCTCTCTACAACCTCCTTTCAGGTAGTTGTAGAGAGTGATAAGGTCTCCCCTCAGCCTCCTTTTCTCCAGACTAAACAATCCCAGTTCCCTCAGTCACTGAATTTGGTGATTTAATGCACAAGGAACTTAATGGAACAAAAATTTTCAGCTTGTACCTCTTCTTTAACCTAGAATAAAATCTATTCTAATTTTTGTTAGAAAATATTTGTTAGAAAATCCTGGAAATGGTATTTATCAGTCCTCAACACTGAATCTTAAATCTCCATATGTCAATAGATAGACAGTGGTGGTAGTGAGTTCGATTATGTCGGTATGCCATATGGCTGAGCCATGCCTCTGACAGAAAACAAAACGGAGTAACAACATACAAGGATGTGGTACATAACAGTACTTCTAATTGCTCATTCTCATACACCTCAAGTCCCCTTCAAATACTGTTTTTATCTGTGATGATAAGAGTAGTCCACCTAAGTGAACCTACACAGGAAATTCAGGACCAGATAATACGAAGAAGCAGATTTAATCTCAGAGGTATCCACAATATTATACTTAGCACAAGGAGAACAACAGTTGTCAGAGAGAATGAAGAGAAACTGATAATCTGAGGAACAGTGGTTTTGAATTTTTTATCACCGAAGAAACTTTTTTTGCAAGCTCAGCTTGGTAGAAAGGACATAATGGATGCTTTGGAGAATCCCAAGATATTTTATAAATATTGGTTCAAGCACTTGATCTATTATTCTTATGCACATAACTCATCTGAGATGAAAGGAAGAAGACAGAGGGATGTCAACACAGCTACAGCTGTCTTTGCTAGCACTATTTCAACAGAAAATTTCCTGGCTACAGGATATTATTTCCCGTGGGGCTTGCATCCACTGTGTCAGGTAGTAAGGGGGAAAAAATGTAATTGAAATAGATGAGACTACTGCTTTTATGTGCCAAGGCCCACAGTCAGACCCAGGCATGAAAACCTCTATGGATCTCACACACACTGACACACGCACAGGACTTGATTCAAGTCTCACCGTTAGCACCAGTGTCAAAGAGGCTACCTCGTCTGATTCTTGAAACTGCTGTGGATTCTCCACCCCTGGAGATATTCAAAATCTGACAAGACATGGTGCTGAGCAGCCTACTCTAGCTGACCCTGCTATGAGCAAGGTGGCTGGGCTAGATGATCTCCAGAGGTCCCTGCCTACTCTGTCTGTAACTTTCACAGATAATTAAATATAAAATATAAAATATTTTTCTTTCTTCTGGATAAAAGTAAACAAATATTATACTCATAAAAATATTTAAAAATATTGATTCACCTTGTCCTTAACACTTCATTCAATAAATAAATTTCAGAAATGAAATACATTGATGTATAGCATGTACGGTTCATGTATTTGGGTTGTAAAATACAAACATGAAAAAAATGAGATGCCTATGTTATACAGCAATCATTTGCCCACAGCTTCCCATTTGTAATACAGGCAGGCAAGCTTTGTTCAGAGTCATTTAGCAAAGTCTGCCAGTGCTTGAGCTCTTTTACATTAGCTGGTACCACTGAATGGCTTCAGTGGATTTTCTCTTCATAACATTACTTATAGTTCTACCCACCTTTAAAAAACTTAGGTCATTTTCTACACAAATCTGCACATGTTCTATTAGATTTGAGACTGACAGGGGAAAAATTGTGTTGTGTTTTGTTGTTGTTTTTTTTTCTCCCCATAGACTTTGCAAAGGAAAGTACATTGTCTCAAGATTCAATTTCATTTTTAAAAGGGGAAAAAGTAAATGGGAAGCTTCATCCTAGTTACTTTCAATTTAGTTGTTTCAGATGTCAGTAATATGAGAAAATGAAATCTCATTGATAACTAGAGAGGCTTCTGAAGGACCTGGTTTCGACCATTGACTGTTGCACACGTGGTCATTCACTTACCTAAATATCAGTCAACACAATCACTGGAACGAAATCCAGAACTGTCGATTAAAACTGGATCAAAGCCCACAGCACGGTTCAACCATATTTAAACTCAGGAACTGCAGTTTGTCAGAAGCGTTGATGAAATATAGCCACCATACCTTCTTCAATAATATTACCTAACCAGATCTTCAGACAAATTCCAGTCTAAATCTGAACCCTTAATTTTTAGCAGAGAACATATATAGCAGAACCATTAAAACGTATTATGAGGCAGACCTGACTGTTCATTGCTTGGAATCTCTCTTCAAAAACAGCAACAAAGAAGTTGTACCAATACTTTATTCTGTGTGTCTCTTGAAAGATAAAATTGAAGAAAAAAATTAAAAAAGCAGCTCCTTTTTTTAAAAAAGTATTTTAGTTTAAGACTGGTCAGTCTGCAGTTCATAGGCAATACACAGTCCAGGTAGTAAGCAATTCAATCTTTATTTATAGACTGTTTTATGTCCTGAGATGGTTTGAAATGAGTTTGTCGCAATGTGGCGCAGCGACCAAAACAAGTGCAGTATTATTAATATCTCACAGCCTATCAAGCTTTTCATCTCCCAGAAGCCTGAATAATCTTATTCATGCTGAATATTATCCAGCACATTAACACATTGATATTTGCCCACAAATTGTAGCTGCTGTCTTGCGGCCATAAACCTGTTGGATTGTGAAATGCATTCTAATGGTATTCCAGCTTCTGAGGAAGAATTAATTTTTTAAAAGAATAACGAAAAAATATTTCTAACTATTAATAAAGCCTGGGGTTGTTTTTGTCTTCCTTTGTGTATGCATGTGGGTTAGCAATGTCGTAAAAAGTGGTTGTGGAAAATTCTGTGTTTTATCATGTTCTTTGACCATACTGTATATCTTGTACCACTTTAAGACTGTTAATCATGATGTACGTATTCTAAAGGCATTTGCTTCTCATCTGATATAAATTTGGTTGATGGATGTAATAGATCTGCTCTCAAACTTTGGCTCATCTTCCCAGACAAAATGCTACATGGGTTTTCTGAAATTCCTTGGATTTAGGAGATTAGCATGAATAATACCGACTTCCTGAAAGAGCAATTATTAAGGACAGTTTTGCAGCGTGAGCCAGAAGAGAGAAAGGTGTACGAGAGAAGATAACCCTGAAAACTGGAATGATATTAAAGCCAGAATAAATGTATAAACACAGTTTATTATCTGATGGTGAGGAAAAGAAGTTAGAGATCAGAAGTCCTGATAAAAAAAAAAATAGCCTTATTCTTCTGAAGTTTCCAAAAGTAAAGTGAGTAGCTTAGAAAAAAGTAAGTCAAAATGGGTAAAAAGGGCCAAGAAATCCTATGGGAGTAGATGTGAAGAATTATTATGGTTGAGAGTTGGACCAAAAAGCAGAAAACGCTTTTCTGTCCCTTCCGCCAGAAGTGCTTTGGCAAACTGTCTAGCTTTTTTACTCTTTACCAGTTCTGGAGATAAATCTGCAGAAATTCTTAACATGAAGTCAATCATGTTGATCATGATAGTTCTTTCTTGTTCTGGAGCCTAGAGAATAATGAGATGATCTCAGATGAAGTAAAACAAGCTTAGATTGAGTTGGGGATGTGTAACCTCATTTTAACCATGTCCTGTAATTCCGCAAGTGCTGAAGAATACTGAATGAGAAAAAATAATTTTAACTATTTTTATTTATTTGAGAAAATAAATGGAGATGTTGGAAATCTGGTCAATCTATTGTTAGAAATAGATCATTTTCGTGCACTTTATTGGATTTTATCTCCCCTATTACTTGACTGTTCTATAGTTATCTATTGAATTTTATTACTGACAAAATATGCTGTTTAATAAGAGGTGAATTGTTTGAAACTGGAAATGTTTCTTCAGCTTCTCTATAGGAACAGCCCTGGATTTCTTCCTAGAGAAAAATGATGAGAAGAACTGTGATGTGGGGGCTCTGTTATTTGCTGTTCCACCAGAAGATATCTTTATATGTTATACTCACCAAGTTGGAAGCACACTACCCATTCCTCTGATGTGAATTACAGTGGCTGTAGTTCACTTGCTATAATCTCTACTGTAGTGACCCCCAAACCAAAGGACAGGCAATAAATTATTAAGAAAATCACTCTGCAGCATCTTCCTTACGATATGAAGGAAGTTTTTCTCTGTGTCCATTTGCAGTATAACTTGTGTAGTTGCAAAATTAACAGATTTTTGGAATTTCTGCCACAATGAGTAGGTTCATCACCTCCTCCACCGTTTCTTCTGTATTTATATAGGCAAAGTGTCTGGTGATCAGCAAACTTTTCCTCCAATTTTCCCTGCTTCTGTATTCGTATGATTTTCACAACTGGGGCATCCACAACTTCTCTGAGCAGTCTGTTCCAGTGTCTTACCACCCTCACATCTATCTAAATCTAATATCTAATCTAAATCTACCCTCTTTCAGTTTAAAACCATTACCCCTCATCCTATCACCACATGCCCTTGTAAAAAGTCCCTCTCCAGCTCTCTTGTAGGCCCCTTTCTGATACTGGAAACCTGCTATGAGGTCTCCCCAGAGCCTTCTCTTCTCCAGGCTGAGCAACTCCAACCCTCTCAGCCTTTCCTTATAGGAGAGGTGCTCCAGCCCTCTGATCATCTTTGTGGCCACATCTGGACCTGCTCCAACAGGTCCATATTTTGATTCTTGTATTGGGGGCTCCAGAGCTGCACGCAGTACTCCAGGTGGTGTCTCACCAGAGTGGAGAAGAAGGGCAGAATCACCTCCTTTGCCCTGCTGGCCACGCTTCTCTTGTTGCAGCCCAGCATGTGGTTGGCTTTCTGGGCTGCAAGTGCACCCACAAAGTCCTTCTCCTCAGGTCTGTTCTCAATCCATTCTCTGCCCAGTCTGTATTTGTGCATGTTATTCTTAGGCATAGATAAATTTTTATCCCTCATAGCTTCCATCCTAAGTACAAGACAGGCTGACATTGCAAGACTTGGCAAAAATAAACACAATTGCAGGGGCCAGAGGACTGAACTGCATCAGTCTATCCCTTGTCCTCTCTCTGATCTAGGAGATATACCCTGCTTTCTGTTTATATTTTAATACTTGTTGGCCAAGAGCTAAAAATTTCTATCCCTAAAATTGCCAACAACTCAAAAATTATTCAGGAGAATTATCAGTGCATACTTGCTTTGTATTTATATATTCCTATACTCTCTTTCTACTTCTGGTTGCAACTGGAAACAGGCTATTAAAGGTGGACTTTTAATCTGACCCAGCATGACTGTTTATATAGATCAAATACTTAGATTTAGGTAGATCTAAAAGAAAGTTTCAAATACAGAAACAATTCATATGACTGTGAAATGTATACATTCTGGAGTTTCCACCACTTTTTCTTTCTTACCACAACTGAAAAAGAGTGCTATAAAACAAGATGAAGCAACTCTGCTAAGTGCGCCATCATTATAATCTTGTTTACAACCACAGATAAGAATCCTAGGGCTTCAGCTTTTTCCTACTGTCAGCATGTTGTCACTCCTATGTTGACAATTTGATATACATTGTTTTCTCACTCTAAAATGCCATACCATAAACTAAAACACTTTTTTTATGGGGACTTTGGTCTTCTTTCATTCTCTGATCTTTTCCAAGCCTTTTTGAACAGGAACACCATCTGAAAATGCAGATAATAAGTAACCATAGCTGTTTCCCTCCTGAGGGAAGGGGAAATAGTTACTTCCCTCCCTCTCTTTTTCAATTTCATTGTTTCCTTTCTGGTTTTATTCAAAATCATAAATGACACCTGGATGGCTTGTATGCTTAGCTCCCCAGTGTTCCTTAATATATCCAATGGGCAGTTCTGCAAGTGTGATTTCTATCATTTCATTTATTTATTGCACTTACTTGGCATAAAAAAAATCAACATTTAAAAAAAGGGTGAGAAAAAAGATTAACAAAATTATTTCCCAAAATACTTTCAATCTGTTCTCAGGAAGAAAATAGCATAACAGTTTATTGCTCAGAAGACTGTTGGACTTACCTTAGAAAGAAGGCCAGCCTACAATTACTGTAATTGTACTGTTACTCTTTTTGGTTAGTATCAATAGCAGTAATATGAATAAGGTATATGATTTAGATTGAAAAACATTCAAGAATAATAGTAACCCAAGAAAAAGCTATTTCTAAAGAAAAGATCCAATGAACATTAACAACCTTTAATGATTTCTACTAAGAGGAACCGGCCAGTGTGCTTTGCTGGGCTCCAAAAATGAGGCCTGGGAGCTGAGGTAAGGCTCTGTGTTAACCACATGAAGTGACCATGCAAGAGCAGTTTCTATAAAGCAATGGAGTGAAGAAAAGGCAAAAAGATAGCTGCTGCTTCAGATAAGTGTTGGCATGTCTTATCTGGGATTTCTTCTTAAGTGTTATGATATTGGTGATAATCACTGAAGTCGAATAACCTAACATTTATAGAAATAAGAACCATGAGAATACACTGGCTCTATATCAATTATTATACAATAAAAACTTTCTCAGATCGTCCCCAATTCAGGCTGTGCCTTGGCTGAAGAGGCACATTGGTATTCATGCAACACTTAAACAGGTAGGATTTGTTTGGCAGATTTTAAATATTTAATTTTATTTTAAAGTCTGTTTCTTATAACCCCTGTGCTGCTCCTGACTATGTACTTCATACTAGATATATACATAAAATACCTTTATTTTAAGCAGAGAAAGGAGGTTTCAAAACTCTATGATGTTACAGGCCACTCAAATTGTACAAACAAAACATGTCCAATGGCAATGACACATTAACAACTTTGCATACTGGAGTATAAATTTATCCTTTTTCGAAGAATCTTATGAAGGACTTAGATGCATTGGAAACCTCAATAACTCTTAATGATGCAGATGATGTGCTCTCGTCCCCTGTGAAATGCAGACTTCACTCCCAGTTACTAAAATATGCTGGGGAGGGAAAATGTCTTTTCCATCTATCGATAAACTGTCCATGACAGCCCAAGGGAAAGTTGTGTGTACGTCAGCAACGTTTGTTCTGCTTAACCAGCTAATATGTACTCTCTGGTTGTTAAAATATACCAGTCTGTAAATGACAAACACTCCTCCATTGCAGAGACAGAAAAAATATATATCTCATTGCATGATCCTTCCCTCGAGACATCTCTGCTTTCTAGAGAGCAGGATTCTGGCAGCAAAGGTTGTTTTCTTCTTAACCAGTTTCCTCTCCAGAACTGACCAACAAACCTCCCACTTATAGTAAAGGGCTACGGATCAGACTTGGACCTTCTGAGGGAATTTTCAATGTGTGTAAGTTTTGCAGGACAATTGCCGTAAGAGATATTTGAAAACTTTACCCCAAAAATCATGTTGGCTTAGGGGATGAGACATATATTATCTATAAAAGTGAGGTGTCTCATCTAAAAGCTAGGTGTCTTATTTTAGTAATTTATTTATGAGGAACTTACTTATATAAATGGTTTAGACCGCATACCTGTGGTGGGTTTCTTCTGGTCTAAACCAGACATTTAAGATGTGGTTCAGATTGAGATTCAGGTGGTGGTTTCAGACATCTAAATTTAACAATCTAAATCCACAAATTTCAGACATGTAAATTTAACAATTTCAGTTTTACCTTAAAAGTAATTCCCTAACTTTTAGATACTTCAAGGCAGTTGAGATGAATCTTACCTTTTGTCTCAAAATGCCATCCTGCTTATGAAAGAATATTTGCTATGTACAAGGAATGACAATAACACCCTGTGGTATTGATTTCTTCTTCCTTTAGAAATGAAAAAAAAGGGACACAAGACAAGGAAAAACTCAGTCTTTTGACCACAAAATATACTGCTTCCCTCTGTGGTGGCCAGGGATTCTGGACCCAACTGCTTGCAAATCTCCAAAAGGATTTTCAGGAAACAGTTCAACTGATGTCCTTTAAATTGTTATTGTCCATTACTCTAAGAAAAGCTTTCTAAACACTGTTGGGGTTTATAACACAAAGATCTGGAAACCAACACAATGAATTAACACTTTATCTTTGAAAACACTTCATGTTTTAGACATAAGTGAGGATAGCATGTAAAAAATAAATATTATTACCAGTCAACAGAATAACAAGGCTGAAATAACCAACAGGAATATTTTGTTAGCAAAATCCTCAACCTTCCCTGCAATGTCTTCACCATCACCTTTTCCATTCCAAGAAGCTTTTTAAGCAACACAGTAATTCCTGCAATAGGAGCCGTCTTCAGAACTGGTCTGTAGAAGTGAGAGTCACTCCGCTTCTCATGTGCTCCTTCCTGCATGTCCACAGAGGAAAGCTGGAAAATTAGACTGGACTTCTAACCGTCCAATAACTCAGCAAGAAAATATACATTACATTATGAAGCCTGGAGTGACAGAGGGATATCTGGAAGTCTAATTCAAAGAGTCATCTAAACACACATGTAAATTTCCCTCAGACCAACAGAGATAGCAGATATCTATAAAAACTGCACAGGCGAGACACCCTTATCTCCTTATTTATCATGTGTAAAGCCTAGACCTATAAAGCCTATAAGATGATTAAATTCTCTTGCCTGATGAGTAGGAAGCTGCCATTGATTAATGGGAAATATGAGGCTCAAGAGTATACTTAAAATTCAGGACACTGTGTTCACTTCTGAAAGTAGCCAACACTGGTAAACAAAGAACTCTGAGGAAATCATCTGAAAGGGTTCAGGGGGAAGCCCTGTGCAGATCAAGCGTTGAACTCCAGTATCCTCTTCCAGGCGACAGGAAGTCATTAATTCAACTATGATGGTTTTAAATATTTTCCTTTTGCAGGGAAAAATAGAAGTCAAGGCATGCAGTGTCTTGCTGAAAGTCACACACATGACAGTACTAGGGAGAATTCTGAATTTAACCCTTGAATTACCCATTACACCATGCTCTGAAGTAAGCAAAGGTTGAATTCTTTTTTATGTTAGACAAGTAGAAGGTTCTCCAGCATGTGTGAAAGGATCAGGCTCATTAGATATATACTCCTGTCATTAGAGCTTTAACCCAATCAGTGGATGATGACAAAGCAGGCCAAAATACAGTAGATGAGTTTTGGCTTTGACAGCAACAGTAATTAATTTTACATTCATAGTTGGCATTTGATTGGCTGATTAGTCAGTGTGGGTTGTAATCTTTAAGGAGTGGAAATGCCACCCCACTGAAATGCAGAATACTGAAAAGGTCAAAGAAGAGGAGAATTCCCCCTTTAAGTCAGGAAGAAACAGACATTAGAGCCCAGGGAGCCCCCACACATGACAAAGGTTATAATGAGAAAAGAAAATGGCAAACAGATAATCCATTTTTTGTGAAAAAGATCCTAAGGAGACTATAAAAGGGCAAATGTCCCATATTTATCCCTCTGGTGAGTGTTGCCACATGCAGACGACCGTCACTAAGGGAAAAAGAAAATAAACCACGTCACTGTTAAAGGAAAATATATATCCCACATTTTTATATGCTTATGTAGAAGGAAACGCTGAGATGTGATATTTTTAAACAGAAACAGACACAGTGGGAAAGATGTAATGAAAAGAAAGGGGTGTGAGTTTGTTTTAAAAATTCATACATTTCCTGCAGAATTCAGGAATGAAGAGCTGTGAACTGTGCTTATGCAGCTGAAAAGACTGAGCTGGGGAAGATGGTTGTGGAAGAATGCTTTTTCTAAAATGTTCCAGATAAAGATATTTGGACCAAGTTTTCTGCCTTTTTTCTTCTTATTTTCTGGAATTCTTTTTTTCATATAAATCACTTCCTACATTAACAAACTTATGCATGGGCATTTATCTGCTGTACGATAATTCAAGTACAGAGTGTGTTGCTGTTGTGCAACTTAACCCTGTATATCTCTGTGTCTCGATTAAGGTTTCTCAAAGCAGCTTGCTTCAGCCAGTAAGAAATACACAGACAAATCAAACTTCCTTCTCCACTTTCTTCATATATACATATATACGTATGGACATTTGCATTTGTATGCAAATAGATGTATTAGCTTTTATACTTAGTCTTCCAGATTCATACACACACACACACAAATAAGGACATAGAGCTATATATAAAAAAAAAAAAAAGGGAAAATAAAAATATCATGGAAAGAAAGAAGTCCTAGAATTTTCCTGTTCCTTTGAGCTTTTCCGCCGTGGCAATCACTTAGTGTATATCTTCAAATATATGCTATTTCTATGAATACTTGTTTCTAAAAATATTCGGACTTTTGCTGCTCAAGCTGAAATCCAACACTCTGGAACATTCTGTCTTTACAGTTTTTAAATTGAAAAGTCAGTTTTGTGATAACCACTTCTCTCTTTCTTTTTTTCTCTCCCTCTCAAGCTTTTTCATCCAATCTTTCATTTACTTCTGTATTATTATATTCAAGCCTATAAACACCACACAGAAACTCTGTGCACTGAGTGGTACTAGAAGTAGATGTAAGAGATGAAGAAAGGTGCTTGGAGAGAAGAAAAAGGTGGTAAAATAGGGCTGCATCCCCTTGCTATTTGATGGCTCTGTAGTGTTATTCCCTTGAAGCTGAAACTCTCTGGGAATGCAATACATAACACAAAGAGGTTCAAAGAGAAAATCTGTTTTTTCAAGAAAGTATGCAGAGCTACTGAAAACTAACATGAGCAAAAGTTTTCTATTTTTCCCATTTTGCTGTGTCTGAAGTGTTGAATTTGCTTAACAGCCTGCACTTACAGAAAGAAGAATGAACTGTTATCTAACTGTTCTAAAGAGATTTGAAATAATATTGTGCTTCCAGAGGAAAGAAAAAATCTGTATCAGTTTCATAAGAGATCAAAAACAGGGAGAAAATTTTGAAGCATTTATACCACCTCTGAGGCTATTAAGTCAGACATGCAATTTTGAAGGGTTTGTGGAATCCCTAATTTGAGAACAGATTATGACGGTGCTCAGAGACCTGAGATAGAACATCTCAACTCAATCTTAAAAAATGCATTTGTGTTATTTGCTAGAATGTAATCAGACCAGATCACATATTTAGAAGAGAAAAGTTTTGGCTGACTTTTTCAAAACGTAAATTCACAGTAGCATCAGAGGCAAAACAGAAGTAAAATCTCCAAGTGATTCAAAATGGTCAAGAAACATCAACGAGCACGTGCAATGCAGAGGCAATTGGCAGACTTTGGCAATGTCCTAACATCCCATAGGACTGTTAAACCTGTGCGATTCAAACCCATTTTCCAAAAGGCTGCAGAGACAGATAGATGTTACGTATGAAGAAGGACAGTACATTTGTTTTACAGAATGAGAAGGCTCTGCATTCAACACAGAGATGTTTGTAGCACTAACAGCTACTTTAGAGAATATTTCCTGGTGGGATTTGCTCAAGAGCAGCTGCACACTGTGGCTGAACTATTACTTTAAACATCAGGGATGACCTTTTTAATTGTAAGTTTAAAATATGCACAAGTTACAAGAGACAGTTAAGTATATGAAAAGAGAACCTGGTCATGTGGAGCATAAGTAAAGTTCAGGTTGCATCATGGAAAGACTATTTCTACTCTGAATACTCAGAGCTAGGTGTAAAAGTCAATATGTCTTGGAAAGGTAAATTTACAAGTGTTAGGAAATGCAAGATCTGTCTGACATTAGTAACTTGATTCAGCTGCTCAGGCAAAAGGATCCAACATCACCTGAAACATCTAACAGGATAAAATACCTTATTATATCTACCACGCTGGCAGATATAACACGGGAGCTATGGGACATGCATGGGTTTTTGAGTGACAGTCAGAGGTCAGAATCACACAGTGAGTTTTATTGATGACCTTTACTATTTTCTATTGCTGCTAATGTGAGTTTATGGTACCTTCTATCACCAGATAGATGCCTGTATTATAGACCCCTCAACATAGTTATCTACTGACAGGTGAATATGTATCTAAGCACCCCCTTCATTTGCATAACAATTGGCAGTGAAGACCACTTAAGTGTGCCTAGGTTTTCCCAGACATTTCTACAGGGCTCACAGATAAGACAGGATCAACAGGGACAACTATGCACTTGTGCATTAGCAGCAGAAGTCAGCTAAGAAAACCAGGTATTTTAAACATTAGCAGGTACTTCCATGTTGGCTGATGAACTGCTCTTGCCTCCTCTGGTTGTACTGATCAGGGTGTGATGGGACTTGTAAACTGGAGTAGCAACTTTGAAACTGCTAACTTTTGAACTGATAAACTCCTAAAATGTTGTTCAATACTAAGCTTAGAAACAGTCTAGTTGGTATCAACCCAATGCTAAACCCCAAGGTATTACAATGCCTGTAAGTAGATTTAATGAAACAAAAAACATACTATGACAGGGAACAATATTTGTGAAAGCCTTTGTGGCCAAAATGCAGAGTATGCTTATAACAGTAAAACATGGGTTCAGTGGCTCCTTATGAGGCTGCTGTTATGAGTTAATTACTGCAGAAATACAAAACAGCAGTTGAAATAGCAACTAATGACAGCAGGAAGATATACAAGATGAATTGTGCCTGCAGATCCTCAAATCATGATGAACCACCACATCCTAAATCTAAGATGTAAGAAATGAAAACACCATTACTTGCCCTTTATTTGTCGTTATAGGAAGAAAGCATATTTTGGGGATTCTGATGATGCCCTGTGTATGTATATACATCTGTATCTTGAAAAGTATAAGCATGGGGTTTTTTTAATAAAACTCTCCATAGCCATTAATATCTAGCTAAACTAGCATATCTATACTCTTTTTTTTTGAAGTGTCATGGTTGTCTTGATTGAATGCACCATATAGCTCCAAACACATCAGTGCTATTAAGAGCCTGTTCAGTGTCTTTCAGCAATTCAAAACAGGATAAGGCTGCGACTACTATGATGTCACTCTTTTTTGCTCACTGATTATTTTATTTGAAGCCTCAGATAACCCTTTAAAATTAATTCGTAAGTTGTTTCCATTTCTATAATCACTGAATGGATAAGGTGAGATTTTGTTAACAGCTGTATTTCTTGGTGAAAATCATGGTTCAGTAGGGCCCAGATTGCGCATTATAATGCTATGTTTCTAAAATGTCTACACCTTCTAAAGATGTCTCAAATTTAGGTGGTTTTAGCTCTTAATGCTGCCAAAAAAAGTATGTAAAGATAAAAATATCATAGAATTTCTAAAACTGCATTCCATATTAGGGAAAAGTTTAATTTCTAATCCAATAAAGTAGTAACTCATCCTTGTAAACCAGTCATCTATTTACGCTGAAATAGTTAGCTTAAAATTTTTCTCTATAGCACAGCAAAACCCAAGCATTTCCTAAGATAAAGATATGGTTTTTTATAACATAAATTGATCTCTTCCACTGAGAAAAATGTAAAGGAACTCTATATAACTGTGTGCATCCTACAATTATATTGCTTTCATAAGCCTATTATTAACTTTATGTTTATATCCCAGCCTTCAAGTCACCAGTATATGTCAATTATAGGGCAGAACAAAACAAATCTGTAGACTGAGAGCGCAAATTGGGTGTCATAAGAATGATGAATGAGAGCATGAAAACAGAGTCCTCCTAAAGTCTGATTTCTTTGAAATGATACAATGACGATATATGCTCAGCATTGTACAACTGCAGATCTCAGAGCAGATACCAGCAGAGATCAAAAGCATTGCCCCTGGTAACAAACGAGGAAATTGGGGTCCTTGATGATGGCTTCCTGGCAGACAAATCAAATTTGGTCGCTGAATCCCACTCAGGATTTGAGTCTCTGGAGAACACAGCTTTCCACTGCACATTTCCATAGAAGTTTGGTGGGAGCAAGGATATGCTTCAAGATTAACGAATGACACAGGTAGCACTGCAAAGGGACCACAACACATTACTGTTTACTACTAGTGCTACAGCTACAGCAGCAGCTGCATGCTCTGTTTACATATCCACCTGGGAAGAATTATCCACATGCATCACGAAAGGGAGACTCCTGAGCAGAAGATCTTGTGCTGTATGTGCACAGGATGAGGCAGACAGGGAAGCAGTTTACAATAACTGATTTGAACACTACCCATAACGTACTCATACTGAAGTCAATTTTAAGCACCTTTTTGATAGGCATGATGACAGAGGTCATATTAGAATTTCCTGCCTCAATTATATTCATAGGGAAACTCGTTGCTTGCTTCCTGATAACAATGAAAGAATTTTAACAGCCTAAAGTATTACCTTGCTTGAGTAGTTTCTCTCCCCACAATTGAAGAAGGTGACAATTTTAATAAGCCCATCTTTATCTACAAAAGCTTGAGTCTTTTGCATGTTGAAAATTAAAGATTTCATTCATTTCCTGCAAAAAAGTTAAAACAAATGTTGTCTGTCAGAAGCTAGCTTCTCCCAGCTTCAATTAAACTTCAGAATGACTTTCATGCATCAGAGACTGCACTGAAAAGATCAGTCAGTTCTATCTTCTCCACATCAGCTTTGTACTGCCACATATGGCCAACATTGATTCTTCAAGCACTGCAGAGAATTTCCCTACATTTTTCAATTTTCTGGCAATTGCACTTTTAACTGAGGGTGAAATTATTATGGCTTTTCTGTCATCTTAACCTTATTCAAAGTACTTAATATATCCCAATTTACTCAGTGTTAAAAAATCCTGTCTAATTTTGTTTTGACACAAACAGATTACTTCCCACATGTTCTTCATTAAAACAGTCCACACAGCAATTTATTTTCCTTTACTTTGTTTTTCTAAAACAAACAAACAAACAAAAAAAAGAGTTTCTATTTAAAGTTTTGGGTGCAGAAGTCTTGATTAATTGAAAAGTAACATTCTTCCTTGACTCTGAATTTTCAGCAATATCAAGACTTGTATCCATCTGGGCATGAATTTTATTTTAAGGTCAGGTTTAAATTCAAAGAATAAGAACTCTGAAGTGGATTATACGAAAACTAAACAGGACTCTTGTCGCAAACTGAGGGTTTCCATGCATTATATTATTTGGAAACAGTTAATCACATACATATGACTTTTCAGACTGATCCAGCAAGAATAGAATTTGTCTCTTGAGATATTTATTCCTACCATTCTTCACTTCCCAGAGAAAAGCTATCAGTCAGCGACCCTGAAATATTTTATCATGGATGGCAGATCAAACACTTGTTCACCTCTGTTGTGTTAGAGGTTAGTCATACAGCAGCACAGGTGATGATATGTTTGCTCTTCAGTCCTCTCTCCGAGAATATCCCGAAAGGCTGATTGATGATAATTCTCAGGGAAGTGAAGAATGGCTGTAATAAGTGGCTATTGAACAAGTTCTGTTCTTACCTCCACTTTTCTAAAGTCAGAGCAGACTCAAGTCCAGAAGACTTACGTCAGTAAAGGACAAACACTTCTGTGTTTACAGCACTAAATTCAACTAATGCCCGGTTGTTCAATTCCTGCTGTTAAAACAGATCTCTCTTGTGATTTTGGGAACATTCTTTAATTTGTCTTTGCTACAGCCTTTCCTCTACACAATAAAAATGCTTCTTCACTCTTTTTCGGGATTTTTTGCTGTTGGTTTTCTTTTATTATTTTTAAATCCCAGAGCAGCAAGCAGCCTACCACTCTTTCAAAAATGCTACGTAAATACAGAGTGGACAGCCCACGCTGAGTTCCACATTGCTGTATCACACCATTTAGGATCCTAAAACTGGTTTGCCTAAAGCTAACTCACTTTGTATGTTTGTATTGCAATTTTCAGCCTGGCTTGCTGATGGAGGTTTCAGACTCGGAGAGACATGGGCTGGTTGTCCTTGTGCCCTTATATACAGCACCCAGAAGTGGGATACTTCTCAGTTGACCCTCTAGGTCCCTTAATCATACAAACAGCAACAGTTTGCAACCTGGAAATAAAAATAAATACAGCTGAGAGCTTCAGATCATCCACCTGCATACAGAGCAACGGATGCTGCTGAAAGATAAAAGGCGCTTGGACAGGTAGGACAGGCAGCACTTGCACGAGTCACCATTTTCCCCATAAAATTCCCCAAATTCGGTGTGTGCTGCGGCTTCTTTGCCGAGCAGCCGGGTGCCTGTAGCCACCAGGTGGTACTGTTGCCTTTGGCTATCCGGGGGAGCCCGGGCTGCGCTCCCGGGCCGGGGACACCCTGCAGCCCCCGGGCACACGGGGCTTCCCGGGAGACCTCTGCGACACAGGTGACACACTGAACAGGTCCTCTGCCATGTCACAACCCTTCCTCTGCTACCCTTGCTAGTGTCAGGGGTCTTAGGCAAAGCTTGCAGTTAGCTGGCTTGGTTGAGTTGGCTGTTTCTTCCTTCAGACGGGGCCAAGTTGTTGAAAATTCCCCTCTAAAGGAATTTTGTTTCAATAAATAAAATCATTAAAAACAAACCCCAAAATCCCTACTGGTGAAATATTCTATTTGGATGCTTTTAAAATTAAAGTTCATATTTAAGAGAGGAATTTTCATTCCCCAGGGAAGAAACTCTTTGTCATTATATATGACAGTGATGAATGTGATCGATAAATAAAAACAAAAATAAAACAAATCATTATCCATTAGACACTGTCATTGACTTTGGAATACTTTTCAGCATGTGCATACTTGCCTAATTCAAAGTTTGTTAATATAAGCAGGTGGGATGCAAGGCTCCCTCCCCGCTCAAGCATTGCTGAAGGCCAGGAAGGATGCTGTAGGGCAGCTCAGCTGGTGCAAGCGGGACGTTGCGCTCGCATATTAGGAAATGTAGTAAGCCTCCTTCAAATCTGGGTTCTTTGATTTGGTGTGTTCAGGCACCAATACACAAGGTCAACTTTTCAAAGATGTTTTCCTTTTGTTGATCTAAGTACAGAAGCACAGACCCTTGGGGGTGAAATTCTGAGCTGAACTATATTTCCTGACAATATTAATAACAGTCCCTGAAATGTCATTTGATTCACACTGAGAATGTACGTAAATATTAAGCTGAAACACTCACACCATCTTCCATTCATCTGTTCCAGGGAAATGTCATTGGCGAAATGCTAATGGAATGTGACAAAATACTTAAGCCAGAAAACTCATGAGACAAATTAAGGCCACTTGACTTTCCCAACTGTTGTAATAGCTACTGAGGCACTGACAGGGCCAGAGGAAGATTTTGTGTTGCTCTTGGGACATCACAGTGTGGTCTACTGAAAACAGCTTTATGATTCCTGGCTGACCTCAGGTTTCCAGCCTACTTTGCAAGAGAGCATCAAAAAGTAAAGCCTCTGAAAGGGAAGAAAACTCAAGTAAGTATTGGGGAGACTGTAAAAGTTCTGTAAATGTTGCTTATGGCTCTGTCATCCTTCCTGATTTCCACAGTCATTTGAAAGCAGTAAAAGCAGCTTCAGTTTGTGAGATAAACTTAAGGAAATAGGCATTGCAAAATTTTCCATAGTTAGTTTACCTCCACAGTCTTTCCTGTTTTTTCAGGTGTATAAGAGAACTCTTCCCACATCTAACATTAAATGCAGTTGTATTTCAGACGAGCACCTATTTTCATTTAAGTTTATCCTACGTTAGAGAATCCAGCCCACCGCTTGTGATTTGATAGAGAACTGGAAGAACATCCTGCATCCCCAAACACTGACAAGTGGTCAAAGCAAACATGAAGAAAGAGTAAAGCATTTTCCCCACAGCATCGACTTTTGAAAGGAATGGATTCTGGCAGGTGTCCACAAGAAGCAGAAACTGACTGAAAGATAAAAGCCAACACCACGTGCATCCATACCAAGTACAGAAGAGGTGGATCAGAGGCAACCAAACAGGAACAGAGACCTCCATTTATCTCTTGCAATGAAACAGAATATAGATGAAACTTGACATCAGGCTGAAAGGGTGGTTTGAAGTTAAGCTACACAAAGTCCTGAGAAAAAAAAAAACAACAACCAACTAAAAACCACAGCGGAAACAGATCAGAATATATGTGTGAGAGGAGAACAACTCCACCTAGGAACCTGGTACAATTTGTAAGATTCATTAGTTACAAACCAAGGTAACTTGAAAGATGGCAAGTAACAACAGATTCTGCTAAGTCTGCACCTGAAAACAGAAGTAAGGCAAAAGAGCAAAAGGCCTTTATCAATGCCTCTGAAACATTTTATTGATGAAATAATGAGAAAAATATTTCAATATGACTGACATCAAACACAAACAATCAAAGACAAGAAGAGAAGGAGAAATATTTGTGGGCATTGAGGTTGTCATGGGATTTATAAAGGATACAGATAGCTTGCATGATTGAAATGATTATTCACACCAAAAAAGAAGCCCTTAAAAAACCTGATACTATTTAGCTTAAGAAGGAAGCAGCCATGGGTTTCTTATCTACCAATTAATTGCATTCTGCAGAGCTCTTCACTTGATACCAACCACATTTTTTTTGCTTATCATCCTCTGACTTTTCTTTAAGATTCCTTATCAGTCCCCAGTGCATTTCCCCAAGGTGTAAGACAGAAGTAATTAAAGGCTACACAGTTAAAAAAAGGATTGCACCTAAAACACTATACTGTAACCATTTCTCGAGCCTGCTTTATAGAACTGCTGAAATTTAACTCATAAAAGTAACTTTATTCTAATCCACATCTCCATGCCCATCTGTAGTATGTCAGAGATACAGATATTTTTTCCCCCCACAAAATTCACAAACACAAGTATCTGAAGACATTATGAAAACTGCTTTTTCTCAAGGGGGATTTTTTCTTTTGGGTCACCGAGTGAAGTTCCCATGTTCCTTAATGAAATTATTTGTTTTTTAAGCACAGCTATTTGCCTACAGATTTCTTATGGGTCTACAAAAGTCAACAGGAGTCTGCCCATTGACTGAAAGAAGCTTTAAATCAGAATTTTTAGGGGAAAAAACTTAATCACACTGAACATAAGCCAAAGCTCTGCTAATTTCAGTGAGGTCTGAATTCTGCCTCAGATGTACAGCAAGAAGATGAAAGGTTTAGCTACTGCCACAGAGATTTAAATGGAATAGGAGAAGCTATGAATCATTTGGTTTCTTTCTTGTTTGTATACAAGAAACGTCACTGAATTAAACTAACTTTGGAAAACTATTGAGTAAATAGAAACCAAGCTTACACAGAAAACCAGTGCATATATGGGGAGGCTACATGCACTTACAAGTTAATGGGTATGGCACTACAAAAAACTTGTCTTCATGATTAAAAAGGCAAAATATGGCAATTTTTCTGTTGTATATAACAATTATCGCAATTTTACAGCTGCTCAGAAACATGATCCTAAGAACACTGTTGGGCTGGGACAAAGAAATATTTACACCACCCATCTATAGGCAGATAACTTTGAGGGCTGAATCATTAGGGCTGCTCTGGTTAGCTCTGGTCTCCCAAGGGTTCCTGGATAGAAACAACGCAGCACTTCCAAATAGTGTTTCAGAGATGGAGCCTGACGATGTCCAAATGCATCTCCAGTGGCATCCCTTCCTTCACCTCTTCGTGCTCCCTTCACCCCCCCAGCTACCAGCACAGCCTTCCCTCCACATCAAAATTTGATTCAGGTTGCACCTACTCTGATCTGGCTATTCTTATCCCTGCCTGAGGGAGGCTGTGGACGAGGCTTATCCACAACAAGGATGTCAAAATCCAGATGTATAATTTCACCCATGCTCTCACAGAAGACAATTTTGAACTTTACCAAAGGATGAGAGTGTGAAAACGTGGGGTCCCCCTTTAGCCCACTGTGAGTAGGCTTTTCTAAAAAAAATGCGAGGGAAAGGCAGAGGCCTGATTTATGTGCCAGTAAAACTGGCACACCACTTCTAGCCTGTCCTCAGTGCAGTCAAGACTTCCTTCAGGCTCACCAGGATGTGTCTGATCCTCAGAGCTGGGGCTGCAGCACAGCCTTTGTCAGACCAGGCGCGTGCAAAGAGCATCGCTTCAGCTCCTGATCCCTGCTGTCAACCCAAGCTGAGATTCAGGCAATTAACTTTGCTTTAAGCAAGCAATGAAGGTGTGGCCATTCAGAGCAACCAGAAAGGGAACAAAAATACCCATATTTTTCTATTCTGTATCACCTATAAACAAACAACATGCTTACCTTAGGCCAGTATTGACAACGCCCCAAGTGACAGAATCATGGAAACCTAGGATGCCTGAGGTTGGAGAGGACCTCTGGAGGTCATCTTGTCCAACCCCCTGCTCAACCAGGGCATCCTAGAGACAGATCCCCAGGAACGTGTCCAGACAGTTTTTTAATATATCTAACGGTGAAAACTGCACAACTTCTATGGGCAACCTGTTCCTGTGCTCAGTCACACTCACAGTGACTAGTCCTGTAACTGGGTACCACCAAAAAGAGCCTGTCTCCATCCTCTTTGTACCCTCTCTTCAGGTATTAATGTACCCTCATAAAATTCCCCCCGAGTCTTCTCTTCTCTAGGTCCCTTTCTCTCAGCCTTTTCTCGTAATCGAGAGGCTGTACTCCCTTAATCAGCTATGTGGTCCTTCTTTGAACTGTCTCCAGTATTTCCATATCTCAGTTATACTGGGGAGCCCAAAACTGGACACAGTACTCCAAGCATGGCTTCACCAGTGCTGACTAGAGTGGAAAGATGAACTCTTTTGACCTCCTGGCAATACTTTGCCTAATGAAGTCCAGGATACCATTTTTCTTTTTTGCAGCAAGGGCACACTGCTGGCTTATGTTCAACCTGGTGCCCACCAGGACTCCCAGGTCCTTTTCTGCAAAGTTTCTTTCTAGCTGGGTGTCCCCCAGCATGCACTGGTGCATGAGGTTGCTCCTCCCCAGATGCAGGACTTCGCACTTCCCTTTGTTGAACTTCACGAAGTTCCTGTTGGATCATTTCTCCAGTCTGTTGAGTTCCCTCTGGATGGCAACATGACCCTCTGGTTTATCGGTCACTCCTCCTAGTCTGGTGTCATCAGAGAACTTGCCGAGGGTACACTGCCCCATGATCCAGATGTTAAACAGGGCTGGACCCAGTATTGATCCCTGGGGTAGACAGCTAGTCACTGGTCTCCAACTAGATTTCGTACCACTGATCACCACCCACTGGGCTTGGCCATTCAGCCAGTTTTCAATCCACCTCACTGTCTGCTCATCCAGCTTGTACATCAACAGCTTCTCTATGATGATCTGATGGAAGACATTGTCAAAGGCCTTACTGAAGTCCAGATAGACAATATTCAGTGCTCTTCCCCCTCCTACGAGGCCAGTCACTTCATTATAGAAGTTTATCAAGTTAGTCAAGCATGACTTCCATTTGGTGAAGCCATGCTGGCTACTTCAGATGATTTTCTCATCCTCACTGTGCCTGGAAATGGTTTCCAGGCTCAGCTGCTCCACCATCTTCCCAGGGATCAAGGTGAGACTGACTGGCCTGTAGTTCCCTGGGCCTTCCTTCTTGGAGACAGGAGTGACATTTACTTTTCTTCAGTCTCTGGGCACTTCTCCCAGTTTCCGTGATTGAACAAAGATTATCAAGAGTGGCTTCACAATGACATTAGCCAGCTCCCTCAGCTTCCCACCAGGGCCCACGGACTTACGCACGTTCAGTTTGCTTAAGTATTCCTTGACCTGATCTGTTTCCACCAAGGGTACACCTTCCTTGCTCCAACCTTTCCCTCTAGTCTCCGGGACCTGGGGTTCCTGAAGGCCAGTCGTGCTACTAAAGACAAGAGGCAAAGGTGGCATTCAGTACCACAGCCTTTTCCATGTTACATGTCCGGTGTAACAAGTTTCCCCATCTCCTTTGGCAATAGGCCCCTATTTTCCCCAGCCTTCCTTTTGCCACCTGTGCGCTTATAGAAGCCCTTCTTGTTGTCTTTGATATCTCTGGCCAGATTCAATTCCATTTGGGCTTTGTCTTTCTTAACTTCATCCTTGCTTCCACTCTCTGTGTATTTCCTTTCTGTGTTGGGGTTTGGACAAGAATTCAGGCCCATTTCCAGACATACTTTACGTACTTTACGTAGTTGCATAGTTGAATTACACCCTTTTACACCACAACGGAATTTAGGGCTCTGTGTGTTCAAAACACCAGCACCACCACTAATAAAACATTAAGTAATTTGAAAAAAAAAAAGGCAGGTTT
The DNA here is from genome assembly GCA_013398915.1 of Dromas ardeola. Lineage (NCBI taxonomy): Eukaryota > Metazoa > Chordata > Aves > Charadriiformes > Dromadidae > Dromas > Dromas ardeola. Next base: position 83,289 of record VYZM01016014.1, read on the forward strand.
GAGCAAGAACATCTGAAAAGCACAGGTGAAGTGGTAGTTGCCTTCACCATAGGTGCTGAAAAATGAATTTCTTTTGTGTTTCATTTCTATGTTCCTAATGCAGGTGGTGTGTGGCATTTATTGTTTTAAAGCTCTATCAACATGAAATATGCAAGTGCCACATTCCAGAATGAGGTCTGCCAATGTGCTTACTAAGCAAAATCCACTCCTACAGAGTTGCCATCAGCAAAGGTTATAGGGTATAGGATTTAAAGAAATATGTTTCTTTTTCAATCATTTATGAGGGAATATAAAAATTAATAATTGTAAACACAAAAAAGGCCCATGGGGTTTTTAAAGGAAATTTTTAATTTTGAAAAAATAGTATTTATAAAATATGATTTTCAATACCATTTGCACTATGCTCCCTAAAGCTCACTGTTTAATTAATAACATCCACAGCCTGTGTGTTGGTTAAATGTGCCTGTTATCCAAGGACACAACAGTATAATTACTTTGAGTCCTTAGGAACAGCTTGGATTGTTTATAAGATCATTTTTTTTTCTATCAAGACAAAAAAATGAAGTGAATAACATTACAGGCAGTTAGGACAGAGTTGCATATAGAAAGATGAACAGAAGAATCACTGCTAACAAAATTATCACAATTAATAAGAAACGATAGCCCAGAAAAGACAGTTTTATAGGAAAAATGTTATTGCTGCAGATGCATGTTCAGTACAATGAAACAAACAAACAAAAAAAAAACAACCAGAAAATACCCAGCAACAGTATTCTGCATTACACAGATTCTGTCTGTGCTAATATGTGCCAAATGAGGTCTGGGACTGAAGACCTACTATAGAACGAAGCAGAGTTTCTACCGGCTAAGGAAAGCCTAGAATTTCACGTACCTCTTAAATATGATTCACCCATTTCCTTTTTCTGCTCAGGAGCATGATGTGGCTTCCTGTTGTCTACTGATCAATACCAAAAGCACATGACAGCATGCCTGTGCTCGGGTTTAGCTGTGACATCGCTGGTTGCATCAAGACAAGCACAAGCATTCAGACACAAACTGTGTCCTTCACACAGAGCCTTCAGACCAATAATTCAGGGACCTTCTGCAGGACCTGAACATGACCTACATCATATTTTCCTTATCTCACATGTAGACATGAATTCCTCCATTCACAATCCAGTCCACAACAGAAATACTGACTGTCAGGAGATAAATCAAAATTTGTGTCTGCACAACAAATGATATTCCCCCATCTCCAGGAAATCATCGCTTGTGTGGCATAACACCACTTTTGAACATTATTTGCTTCCTTTTCTTTATGCACCTCAGTTTGTGCTTTCTATTTTGGTATTTGAAAGAGAAGAGAAAGTTTCTTGAGAAATTTTCAGTCTCTTTTAAAAATATCTTTCCAAGTCCAGATCAGAAATAAAACAATTAGAGACCTCTGTAAAAGGGAACAGGTTTTAGCAATAAATCACTGAGATTAGAAAGCTAAGGGAAAAGACCTTTACTGCTTATTTACATTTCCCTAAAAATCAATCTTTAAATTTGTTTGAATTTTTGTCATTATAAGGGCTGGGCAGGTGCAGCACATCAAAGAAGATATATTTATACTCCCCTCTGAATTTTGTTATTCAGTCCATGACTATCTTCTACTGCAAACAGTGTCTGCATCAGAAATGGACATAACCCAGCAGTTATTTGTTAATAATTTTTAGCAATTATCTTTCTGACAATTTTGTTATCTATGAAACAATGCTGGCTTATAACAGATGGCAGTCTCTGCCCTTAGTCTGACTTTAAGTTCATACTGGCATCACCTTATGTTGACTCCCAATCTACTTGTCACAGAGCAGAAATACATGCTCATCTCTCTGCCGGGAGCCAATGATACATCAGCAGGTGAATTCATCCTGTGCTGTTCTAATGCATATGTGATATAGCCTAAACATTTCCAGAATTCAAAACCTTGTGCTGGCTTAAAAAACAGATGCCAACCTCTCAGATTGTGTTCTTGTATCTTGCTTATTTTATCTTTTGTCTCTGTGAACTGCAGCCCCTACTTCCCTTCTCCTATCCGAGCAAAGCACCAGAGTGTGCTTTGCATCTGTAAAAGCACAGAAGACTCACCTGTTTTGAACTATTTCTAATTCTCTTTGAGTTTTCCAGTTTTCATGGAATTTAATTATATCAAATAAGGAATAAATGTTTAAGGAAGCAAGAGAGCCATGCACGTGTTTGATGTACAATTAATGATTCCCTGCAGAACACGTTTAATCTCATGAAAGGAGGTCAAACCAGAGTGGCCAAGCAGATGACTAACATAAAACCAATTCTTAGAAATTGGCTGTACAAGGAGAAATGTGTGGAAATGACAGAGCGGATAGGATTGTACTATGGCCCCGTGAGCTTCATGTGCAGAATGAGTGGACAATCACTGCTACTGTCATTCAAGCAAAGTTTACAAAAGGTACTAGTAAACCTACAAATTTGAGAATCGGAATTAAACACTCAAAATGGACATAAATCTATATTACACTGAGAGAACTAAGGGAAGAAAAGGAAAAGAATAATGTTTTGGAGCTGTCAGGCAAGAGAGAATGTATGAGAAAGGGAGATGCAGGTTTAAAGATCCTGTTCTTCCATTAATGATAGTCATGTTCATCTCCAGATATGCATAGTTTTTGCATCCCCTGCTGAGTGACTGAAATCAGAACATGCATTGAAAGTTTCCACCTAAAGGTGCTCTTACTGACATTCTTCAGAAAAGACGAAGCTATCAAGTTGAGAGAGTGTGAAGAGCACGTCAGATGTGTGAATTTCTCATCTTTCACTTGGCTTTTTATTTAAAAAAAAACAGCTACATTGTCAGGGACAATAAAAGCACGAGAAGGCCTTGAAAAACAAGCCACACATTGGGTCGATAAGACTCTCATAAAGTGTTAGCTTTATGACTGTTAGGAACTTAGGAATTGCCATACTGGGCCATTTCTCAGCCAGTAGCACATTTCAGGTGTTTCAAACAGATAAAAGAAAGCCCACGAGGAAAATTCCTTGCTAACATTTTCTGTCAGTGGTTGGCTTATAGCCATCCCATGTAATTTAGTTCTCATTATCTACATGAACGTCCAGTCCTTGTTTGAACCCTGCTATTTTTGACAATGATCTTCATGGGTCTGCTCTTCACTGTGAGAAGAATATGAACACGGTTTAAAAAATTAGATTTCCCCTCTCTACAATTTGCCTGCTTCTTGAATGGTAGTAAAGAATAATAATGGGGCAAAATCTGGAGATGAGATGAACTTGCATTTAAAGTAACAAAATAGGATTTGATACACCTGGGAGTCCCGAAGATATTCTTCATGGTCTCTGGTAAGTGTTTAAATCCCTCTGTGACTTAATATTCAAAGATCCATGTGTTCATTTGGTTATCTTTAGCTGTCTGTTAATTCCCTGTTTCTGATGCAATAATTACTTAAGGATTCTCTCCATTCCTCTCATATATCTTCCATATTTAACTTTTGCATTGTTCTCTGCCTTTTGCAGAGCAGATGAAAGGATTCCCTAGTTAAGGATTCCCTAACCTGCTATTTGTCTCTAGAGTGAGCAATATCACAAACTTAAAGAACAAAAGAATTAAAACTAGTGCAAATGTAGCAAGGTCCTGCCTCAGTGAAACCCACTGGTAAAGTCTGCAAAACCTAAAAGTGGCCCCTCACCTGTTGTGGATCTAATGTATTTTACAGTCTGTTGTCTGGTCATTTCAATGAATGTCCCCGTTTTATGAGCTATGGAGAAACAGACAATCACCCTGTGCAGCCACCCCATCCCATTCATGGCTTCATAGGTCACTTTCATATTCCATCTCTCTTTCTAGGATAGAATAGTTCAGATGCCTTTCATCTTTCCTCATTATAATTACTCTTTTCTAGACCTTCCAGCAAAGTACACCCGAACACAATAGCCTGAACAATTGCTTCTCTTAATTTCCATTAGCGGAAGTTACGTGGCTTGCATCGTGTATGTTCTATGCACAATCTGTCTCCTATGGCACTATGCCTTGTTTGCTAGAGCTCTCAAATGTCCAGAAAAGTGAATTCTTTTCTGGAATCATCCATCAAATGCATTTTCCCTTCAGTCTGGCAATTTAAGGCTGTTGACATTTGCAGCACTTAAGAGGTCTGTCTGTTTTCATTCCCTCATGAAATAAACTTTTTTTCTGTTTGTGCTTTAGTCTTTATGAATCTGAGTAATGCACGTTTAATAATAACATATTGCTTTGATTCATACTAAATAACATGAATGGGTTTTGTTGTTGTTGTTTTGTTTGACTGTTTTTTTGCTAACTGAAAGTGTTTGAACAAAAGAAATGTCTGCCAGAGCCAAGCTAGTGAAGCATGTTTGAGGTAGAACCATCTAGATATTGAGTCAAGAAGATTTATCTTATTCTGGACAACTAAAGGGTCACTAACTGAAGAATACAGTCATTTAAAGAGTCTTGTCAGGGTAGGCATAGCGTCATGTCAGGTGTCAGGACCAGCAAGAACAGGGCTGCTTTAAGAGGAATATGAGCCAGGAGCCGTGGGTGTCTACCCCATGGGCATCATTGTTGAGGAAGCAGAGCAGGGCTGGTGACAGATGATCTTTAAGGTCCCTTCCAACCGAAACAATTCTATGATTCTATAATTCTATGATTCTATGACAGCAACAGGTCTGGGACAGCCCAATGAGCATCAGACAAACTCGAAGCTACGAGTCAGGTCTGCAGCCGATCCAGTCAACTAATCAAGGACAGGGCTATGTGCAACATGGCTCAGGCAAGGGCTGCGGGCACAGGTTGAACCTTGCTCCTGGGCCATGGGCAGAGGGTGTATGGGTGCCAGATCAGCTACCTCATAGCAGCTAATGTCCATTTGTGCACTCAGGCCTGGAGATAAGTTTCCCACACACTTATTGGGAGCACTTCAGCTCAGAGCAATGTAGTTACACATCCAGGAGTGAAGAGTGCGGGACAAACATCTATATTTGTATTTTACTGAAAAATAAACATCCCTCTCAGCTACAAATATCATCTGGTGTACTCCTAACAGGATGGCTGGCTGCAGTAGAAAAACAGCATATAGCATGCCAGGAAGGTTCAGCTAGACTTGTACTCTCTAAAAGAGCAGAGGGTGGATATAATGACTGCAATAAAGACAGTTGCTGCCCTTTGGGGGTAACTGCTGTTAGGCTTGGGCACAGCTGCAGAGACAAAGAAATGAACTCCTTGCCTAAAGTGCTAAGCAAATCACAAATTATCTCGTTATTACTTGGGGAAAGGATCTCAATTAAATTAATTGTTCTGCTTTGCAGTTTATTTTGCTTGGTTCAAGCTTAAGTTAAAAAGGTCTTTACCACCGAAATAGAAACAGAAATATTTTAGGACCATATAAAACTCAGATTAGGGATTGCTCACAGTGGAACTCACTGTCTAAAAGTGAGGGTCTAACTGCAAATACAGTTAGATTTCTGGTTTGGCGTATAATCCTGATGAAATCACTAATACAGAGAACAAGTATTTTGGCTACAGTGAATTTGGAATCGCACTACTCCCAGATCAATGCTTCTGATATTTTGAAAGGCCTCACAGATATAGCAGTCCCAGACGAGACACTAGAATAAACGTTATCACAAAATCCTGTACAGTCTTGGTATGAATTGAATCAAACTCTCTAGGGAGGTTCTTCTCTGTCTGATGTCCCAGAACAGATGGGATAACAGGAGGAATAGAAAGTTAAGGGGACACATCACGGAAGGGAGATAACATGCCCATGACTTCTCACCCAGAAGCTGTGTTGCCCCAAAATCAATCCTTAAAAGAAGTAATATGGAAGGGAAGCTAACCAATTCTTTCACATGCCCTGCGGGTTCCTATGTAACAGTTTTCCCAAACAGAAAAAACGAGCCAGAAACATTTACATGTGGGGTCTGTTTAGTATTGATTTCTGCAGACACTGGTAAGAAATTAGGCTGCAAGCCCACATCTTGCAATTTCCAGATGGGGCTCTTTTGTAGATTCATGGTTCAAGGCATCTTCTTCAGGTTAAATGCTCTTTCATTTAAAGGATATTAAACGCCAAACTTGCAAGGGGTTTTAAGTAAGATATTGTCAAGGCCAAGGTGATAAATCAGATTTTACAACTTAAGGCCCAAAAGCCATGTTTGATCAATACCAATCTCTTACTTCTATGGATAATGATAATTCATGGTGTGAACTGGACAGTATGCATCAGAGCAAACAGTCCTGGATCATTTCAACAGTTAACAAAAAGAAGAGATTGTGGCAGCTTCACTGGGTCAGGACACACACATCTTTCTACGAGTTCTGCCACAGACATTAGCCAGCAATTTAGCATTTTCGATAAGTAAAAAAAGTCAGTAAAATATAAATAGCTGTGCAGTCAGAATGACTGTGGTGGATGCTAGGAAGAACGCAGGACCAAGAGCACAACACATTCCTTCTATGAATGTGTCCCACTCTTTGACACCTGAGACTTAAATTACACCGGTCTAAGAGAATCTGGGATCTCTGCTAACAGAGAATGCCTTCTTAAGGGTGGGGAGAGAAAAGATATTTTCTTCCTTTCCTAAAGCATTCACTAACTGACCACTTCCTTACCAAGCAACAGCCAGTTCTAGTGCTCTTGTCAGCCTTCGTGCAATGCCCAGATATCACTTCTGAAGTACCTTACCATGAAGTCAGGCAGTGATTGTCACTAACTCAGCCCACAGGCTGCCATCTCTGTCCGTACAGATCTGTTTTCTCTGGATATTAACCAAGACAAGGAATGAGGACAAGCAACTCATAACTGTTCTCTGGGTCAACTAATACTGAAAACAAGAGCAATTCAGATGACACTCTGCAGGTTGACTTGGCCTACAAAATGTTCCTGTGGAGCCCAGTGCTTTTTCCCTCGTAGGCACAGGACAATGACTATTGCAGCAACAATCTTCGCCCAAATAGATGATTTCTGTCTCCCGTATCTGTTTCAGCTGGCCAGAAACAGCCAGACTGCTGTAGGTGATGGGAGAATGGGAGATGACAGCTTCGGTTGGTAAGCAGTGACCCTTGCCAGCAGTAGTAACTGCTGCTGTCACTCCTACCTGGCTGTCACCTGTTCTATCCCCTGTTCCCTTCCTCCTCATCTTCCCCACGGCAGAAGCATTACTTCCCTTGGTAGAACCAGGCATATTTTACTGATATGTTTGTATGGCCTTGCTTGCATTTAAGGGCAGGAAGGAAAGTATTGCTCTTGATACAAGAGAATAATGGGAAGATTTATGAGCAAGACGGTTGCAAGGAAAGGAGAAAAGGAAGACCGTCTGCCGCTATGGGGAAGTGAAGATGCTGGGACATATCAGTAACCACCACCTCATTTAGCTGCTATGCAGACAGCTGCAGGTGAGGATAAGAGCAGTTTTATCTAAAGAGAGAAGGACACAAAAGAAGTTAAAATCTGCTCTACTGGGAAGGTTGAGGTTGTGGGCGAAGAAGGCTGAAGTTTCTTTAACCATGCTGCAGAGAAAACGTAAGGTTTTGGGAATATGGGCCTGAGGTCAGATCCTGGTTTTGCAGTTTATCAAACTGCACACAGCATAAAATGTGCAAATGCTGACTCCATGATAATGTAAATAGCACTTATAAATAGGAACGCATTAAAGCTTCTCCAGCTCAGCTTTTCTATTTCTTCATCTCTGTGAGCTGCTTCTTCTTAGGGTAGAATTCCTGTAGGTTGTTCATCTGAGTACAGCATTTCTACAGTGAACTGAACCATTGGTTTAAATCACTTGGGTGTTATGTCATTTATTTTAAGACAGGACTGAAGTTCTATAAACCCAATTAAGAAAAAAAAACCACAACATTCTCTATTGCAAATTTGCATTAAAATGTATAATGAGCTAAAGGCAAGTTCCAAAACAGTATTTACATGCTTTCAGTGAAGCCTAAACAGAAATTAGGTTCTTAAAGTATGAGTTGTTAAATTACCTCAAGTGATCTAGCAAAACACAGTTTGATGATAAAACAAAGAAAACATCGTTCTTAGGCACCAAGGCCTCTAGATTTACGATACAAACATTGAAACAATGGCCCTTGGAGGCACCACAAGTAGTTGTCTAGTCACAACTTTGTTAAAAAAACAAAACAAACAAACCCCCCCCCACCCCAAACCACACCATCCTGCACAATGTTGCCACAATGTTTTTCATCTAGAAACACATAAAAACAAGTCTTCTAGGCTTCCATTTTTCTAGCCATGAAAGATATTTAGGTCTAAAGAAAGATGTTACCTCTCCCTAGAAAACCTTGTCCTGCTGTGCTATAGGACTGTCACAGCTACAATACCACTACTTCTATAGCATTTGTAGCAATTTTTTTCCTAAAATCACTTTACTAATGGACATGTCATAAGCTCCATATTTAATCATAGGTGATCATCACACTTAATACTGAGCTATGCAATGGTTTCTGGTCCCAAACTGAAATACAATATTTTTAAGAAGACCAAATATTATTATCTTGCTTTTGAGACTAGTAGGAGAAAATATCAAAAACCTTACTGAACTCAGCATCTGACATTTAGAGTAGGACTCGGATTAAGCTGCCCATATCTCAGTGTCTCTCTGTAGTTTCCCAAATGTGATTTAAGTGCTTAGGATCTGATTATAGTTAAAGAAGATTTCTTGGTATGATCCGTGGAGCCTGTAAAGAAATGTAACTGGCCAAATACATCTAGTTTAGAGAAAATTGAGTAGTTCTCTCAACTTTCTTGACTTTTTAAACTAAGAGCTTGAAATCAGCCACACACCTAAGGTGTCCTGTTCAAACTGAGACTCCTTATGGTATCCAAGACATCTTCACAGGCTTTGAAAGTGTGACAGGGATCTATGGAAGACCACACCTTTCTGGAGCAGCAGCTGTAGGGCATATCATAGGACACCTCAAATGTAACAAAATATCTGTTTGCCATTTGAGACAGCATATCAATAGCATAGGGGATCAGATGCAATTAATATCTATGCTCCTGATCTTTTTCTGGACTCATAAATTGTTATGCAAGCACTCAGTTAGGAATTAAGATTTTAATAAATTGACCGGAGCTGGGCATGAGAGACTATGCAGATCTACAAAACAAGATTTATGAAAGAAGAAAGTATGTTTTCCAAATATTTTCTGAAGACTATGCTCTAAATATTGTGATTGCACTAAAGCTTAGAAGCCCTCAATAGCATTAAGATCATATAGAGCAATGACAAATACAAGTGAGAAGTTTTGTCCTGTAGAGCTTATCACCCTACACTGTATTATTGCAATTGGTTACACATACCTACGGTTTCCTGCAGTCATTTATAGGACTAAGAATTCTGCCTTCTCATTCTCATTCCACATTAAAATTTGAATCTTTATAAAATCATTCCAACTTGGATTTCTTGTTTAAGACTTGAACAGAAAATTAGGACATGCAGGATAAAGTCATTTTGCTACAGGGATAAAATAAAAGGTGCAACATCTATTTAGCCTTATTTAGAAACTTTCCCAATACAGTGAATAGAGGAATGTTTAGCTAAATCAGGAAAACAAGAAATCAAAATATGAACTTCCTAAGCACAGAAGACCAGAAGAATGCAATTCCTCCCCAGAATCGTTGTTCTAAAGAGATTTACTGTTTCATTTGTGAAAGATTTGAAGCTCCATATTATCCCTCGAGCATATTGGAAAGCTTTGTGACCTTGGAGATCGATTTTATTATCTTCTGGTCAAGATTCAAGTTTATGCAAATAGTTGAGTCTTGATATTTAATATCTTTTATAGTTTGTTGGAGATTTGTTTTTATACGTAATAGCTTACCTCTGATGTACTTTGCTTATAAAGTGAGTTTGCTAGCAGTGTGCTTTTGCAGATGGATAGGGGAATATGTTTGAGTTTTTAAAAACCCTTACGCATAACAAAGTGCGTTTTTACGTTTGTTTTTCTTTTGATAGCATACCCTCTGTTCTCTAGTACTCACTTAAAGAAGCATTCATTTACCAATAGATTGTATAATTGTGGTTATTCTAGACACAATAGGGATATAAAACAAAACCATTTTTTCCTGACAAATATATGTTATTTCCACAAATTTCAATTAAAGCAATCAGAAGTGCTGTTAAGTGGTTTCCATCAAAGACAGTAATTAAGGCAGATGATTCTCCAACACCTGTGAGTAACCTTCTCTTGTGTTTGATATAGCACATTATTGTTCTGCAAGACATATAACATATGCATGCGTTTCGCCGCAACCTAGTTGAGAAAGTGAGATAATTTCTCCAGTCATGGATCAATTCAAGTTCATATAACTTTATCTACCAAATCCGTACCAAAAGTCTTGCCCTTAGTCCATGAAGATTTCACAGTCTACAGTTGTTTAACTGTTTTAATTATTAAGCAGCAACACAACAGCAAAGAACAGGCTGCCCAGGGAAGTGGTTGAGGCAACATCCCTGGAGGTATTTAAAAGACAAGTAGACATAGTGCTTAGAGATATGGTTTAGTGATGTTTTTTGTCAGAGTTAGGTTGATGGTTGGACTAGATGATCTGAAAGGTCCCTTCCAACCTAGGTGATTCTATGATTCTATGACTGGGAATGGACACAGGTCAGAACACAACATCTGAGAACACTTCACTCTGGGCCAGCAATTTTGATTTTAAGTAATGTCCTTTTGTAAGATTCCAGATTTCTCTGGGCTTTGAGTGATGGTATTGCTGGTACATTCAAAATTTAACACAGACTTTTAACTAGTTTTCCAGAGCTGAACCGATAACCGCAAAATGAAGGGAGGTTTTGATCTAACATTGGGTTCATATGTGACTACGGTGGTTCATGCTGTCATCCCAACTAGTGCTCATGATGCCTGCTACGCAGTGAGATTGGACACTGAAGGCAGAAAAGGTCCCAGAAGCTGAAAGTCCTTGCACCATGTAACTTAAGTTTTTCCTCCACAGTACAGGATATTGATAGCTGAAATGGATCCAGTACCAGAAGCAATCTGGCTGCAAAAATCAAGCAGCTTGCCCAAGTTCACTTACTGTGCTAGGAGACTCAGTATCAGTACTGTGACAGGATGGACATTGGTATCGGTACTGATGTCTGTGGAAACACTTATTTCCATCTATTAGTTGCATATTGACAGGAAGATGAAGGAGATAGAAGCAGTCTCTTTATTTGAGATGAAAGGAAATTCAGCAAACATTTATTTTAGCAGGAATTACATTCTTTTTATGCATATTTTTAATGGATTTGAAATGCCAGAATAATAAATCGAGGACTTCTTTTTTTTTGAAAGTACTGTAGCAAGAACAATAACAGTCAAACCACTCCTCATAAATGAACTCACCCGTCAATGGGCCAGATTATGAGCTCAATTACATTGATAGGAATCTGTAATAGCTCCACAGAAAGCAATTAATCTTCTTGTTATTCTCACCATTTTAATTGCAAATAGAATCTGCTGTGACATGCCCAAGCATCTGAATTTGATGACCTTCAAGGTCTTGCAAAGACCTTGAAAACATCAGTGCTACTCTAAGCTGCTTATCCATACTGGTATCAATGACCCTAAGCCAATTAGAAATAACTATGAAATTCTGAGAACAAAGGTGAAGACATCTGAATAACAAGAGGTTCTTTTGTCTGTTCTCCCAAATAAATTCAGTGGTATAGACATATACAGGTGTATAATAACCTTTTAGAATTGCTTATGGAAGATTTTCTTATGGAAGTCATTGCATAGCAGATAGTTTCTGGCACTGAGCTTCCTTGACAATGTTTACTGAGAAAGGTCCATGAGGAACAATGGATATTCTTCTGACAAAGCAAGGGAAGAGTACCTAAGAGCATCATCATTAAGCTGACTAAAAAGTACCCTCATACCACAGTTAACGATTCATTGTTAGGCTATGAAGATATTTCAGATAGTGTCCTGTACACCTATACAGTGGTCCCTGATCAGTTCTGTATTTTTTTTTAATGACTTAGGTAAAGAAATAGAGAATAGATTTCTTTAGTTAGTTAGTTATTTTTAATTGTTAGATGCTCTTTCTAGAGTCTGGCTCTCCTACCTGTCGATGAGTGCGCTCTCACACCAGCCTTCTGACAAGTGGCTTTCAGGAGCTTCATAATCCCTGACCCGCTATTGCCAATCCAGAATACAATTTCAAAATGCAAAGATGTAACCTACAGGTTTACATATATTTAATACATTCTTTATCCCTTTTAACTTGCTTTTTCTTTCTGGTTATCTCCTTCAGTCAGGCAGCATGCACTTTTTAGTTGATTATTTTATCTTAAACTTACACGGAAACTTTGTTCCGAGCTGCACTATAGTTCAAGTTCCACATCTTAAAATGCTGTGGCTGGGAAAATTTGCAGTCTGTGTATAATCCTTGACACAATATGGCAGGTGTCTCGTGTATCTCTAATTTTTTGATGGGCTACAGACATTAGTATGTTGTCTATGTGTTTTTCATCAATGTTATCAATTTCTCAGATATAATGGTTACCCTGTTTTATAGTTAGCCTTCATAATTTTCTGGCCTGCATAGCTTTGCCTTAGACAGCATGCTACTGTTTTTAACTTTGGTGTGAGACCTACACTTCACTTGACATCCCAAGTGGCCTCCCATCTCAGGACAATCACCCACCTGAGACAGACTCATCACATAGAAGGCTGACACAGGTTCTCAGCTCACACGCATAAGATTAAGGAAGCAGATGCTGTTTAAAATTATGCTTTGTTTGCAACATCATCATTTTCTTAAATAGATACTGTATATTTTGAGACAGAAAACAACTGGAGCAGCATCCTATAAGTGTTGAACTCCTAGTTGACAACTACCCACAAAGTATTTATTCCCAACTAAATTTAGCAATGTTTTTCACTCTCTGCCATTGCTTTAAACTTCCCGTTTCACACACTGATTAGCTCAGTAATATTATCAGTTTCTTTTCTAACC
>VYZM01016014.1:102134-142982 GCA_013398915.1 Dromas ardeola
TCTGTTTTTGGAATAAAACCAAAAGCATTTGCAAAACAAGAACCTCTCTTTTAAGCAATTGGTTGGCTTCTGAACACAGTGTGCTGAGACCTCACAGGTAACAGCAGAGCTGCTCCAGGCCTCTTGCAAACAGATCTACAGTTCTTTCATGTTGCTTTTCTTCCTCTTCATCTTCTCTTGTGTGTGCATGTGACGACTGACTCCCAGATCAACGTACATCTCTGCTGCGGCTCGAGAGATGCAAATATAAGCATAGTGAATACAGCGACCCAGCGTGCAGCAGCCGTTCTCAGCAGAGAAAAATGTCTTCAATAATTAATGAGAGAAAAGGACGTGGAACCACTAAATCCAGCCTGAAGATGATTACAGAGCTGTCAGTCATCTGCAGGGCAATGTAATGAAACAGAGCAACTCAGCAGCCAGGATATGTATGAAAGTCATTTCCTATCACTTCTGCACATTTTCTTATGGGCTATAAAACTGACAATTGGATTATTGAAAGGAAAAACTGATGAAATATATCTGTTTTGAATGGGAACGTATCTCACTAATATAGCCCACGCACACTCTTGTCCTATTTTTATCCAGACTTCAGGAAATAAGTTATTCAAATGTATTTAAATAAGATTTCTACCCCACCAATACGGTTTCATACTGTTTCATCTGTTGTGTCATGAACATAAACCAACATAGATTAAATTTATATTTAATTATTTTGTTACCCGTATATCCTTCTATCCAAGATATGTCCCTAAAATAGCTGTCTTGTGATTCTAAAACCTATATGGTTTTTTATCTGAAGCAGAATTCAAATCAGTTTCTCAAGGCCATTATTAATAAACAGGTAAGCCTAATACCAGGCAAATTTTTGGTTTCAAAAAACAAAAAATACTCAGTCCTAACTTTTTTGTGATTATTTTATTTTTTCTTCTAGATGATCTGATAGAAGCTTTAATTCCTTATGAAATCTCATTGAATTAATCAAATACAATGTGGTTTGCAAGCAGACGATCCTGGAAGTGCAAGCTTACATGGCTCTTTTCCCACAGAAAGTCTCTGGTGTCCATATCCTACTAACAGGCCAGAATATGTCTGTTTGAATTGTCACCTGCCATACAAAGTCTTCTAAAGAACTGAAAGTATTTCTGAGGATTTTTGTGTGGTTCTGCTATTACTTTCTTTTTTTTAAGAAAGAAAAATTACTCAGGCTCAGTCTTACTGTCTTCAAACACAGTGGGCAAAATTCTGATTCAGGTTAGGTCTGTAGTAATTTTATCACTTATTTAACAGAGCTCAAGGTTAGCCAGGACAAAGATTAACTACTGAGCAGAACTATAAACTCATAATGACACGTGTATCAGCTTCTTGAACTCTTTGGAAGTGCAGTTTGCCTTACCCTGAGGCTCCGCTTTGCTGCATAACTGCTGCAGTGACCAAAGGGTCAGTGGGCTGCAAAGGGGTCTTATAACCAACCTCCTTTGAGTCTCTGTATGACTTCTTCCCAGATTTATGTATTCATCAACCAGTTATTACTGATGATCTTTTCTTTGGTAGTTATGGTTAATATATAAGTGAACAAAGTGGTTAAGTAGGTAGTTCAAGTTATGTTTGTAATGTGCCTTTGTTTCCGCGGGTGCAGAAGGCAGACAGCAGTATCTCCCTGAATGAAATCAGTACAAACAAACAAACACGTTGCCAGTTACTTTAATGGCTTGCATCTCCTTATGCTGGCAGTAAATTTGGCCCTAAATTTCAGTTATGCCCAAGGATAAGTGTCTATGGGTGCAAAACTGTGCATATAAATGGCAAGGTGCTCTGAAAGAAATGTGACTCTTAATAAATGAAATGCTTTAAATCTAGTGCTTTTAGATAAGTAACTTTTTTGAATAGTAATGTCTTGCTTAAGATTCACCTTCTTAATTTTCCCCAAAAGCCTGTTCTTTAATTTTTTGCATGATACTTTAGAAAGTATTTGCCCTTGACAGTGGAAGTAGAGAAATGTGTAAAACAACAATTTTGGCTTATGTACTAAATACAGAATCAGAGACTTCCAGAGTTGAAAGTGTGAGCTGCAACAGCTTGAGCTAAAGAGGCAAAATTATGTATCCAGGAGTTGTAAAAATCATATTGCCTGTGATCAACATACCAGAAATCTGTAAAACATGTCCACCAATGGGTTTCAACAGGCTTAGGTGGGGGACAAGGTACAATACAGTTGTTGAGATCAAGGCAGAATGATTGGATGTGAAGTTCCACACAAGATCGAATTTTGGTTGATTTTGTGGGTATTATTTTTCTGAAAATAAAAGTATTTTGTTGATGTAAACATGTCATAAGGGTAATGTTTCCAGGCTGCATTCTATTCCCTGATAATTAGCAGTATCTATAAGTATGCAAATGATTGTGCTGCATGACAGCAACATATCTGTTATGTGCTGCTTGATGATTTAACTGTTACCCAGGTCAATAGAGACTGAATATTAGCTTGCATCACCTGGCAGATGTTCCGTGACACATAAGGAATCAATCAGCCATACACTTCTACTTCTCCAGGCACAAATACCCACACCAAATAACACGAGACAGGAACATTTTTTTGTCAGCTTCTAAGGCCGATAGTTTTCAAAGATCTGAACTGAGGTACAGTGATAAGAACAGAAGGAAGGGTGACCCATCACATCCTGTACTGACTCTTTTATTGATGTACAGCAATTCCTTCTCACTGATACCAAAGAAAACTTCTAAGACTTTAGTTTCCTCTTTGCCTTAGTATTTCCTTTTTATGAAAGCAGAGCTCTAAGAAAACTATACTTTCCCTTTGTTTCTAAACTACTTGTCCCCAGCACCAAAGCCTTCTGAAGAATTTTATATTGATTTCCAGCAATCTCTGGAAAGTCCAGAATGTCCCAGGCTGTGCTTTTGATGCATTTCTGGGGTTTCTTCATTTACAGAGAGTATTTTGATTGTCTGTGTTTTGTGTCATCAGTAACACTGAACCCAGCTCCAACACTATTATTTGTAATACAGGAAAAACAACATTTTTCTGTTTACAAAATGAAACTACTTTAGTTTTGATTTTCCCACTGAAGGTTGCATGTAATTATCAATATATCCAATTGTAGAAGAAAATATACTGCAGGCAATTTCTAGCACAGTAAAAATCTTCCTTTATCAAAGCTGTAGCCTATTGAGTAATAATGAAGAAATAAGGTAAAATATCAGTTAAAATCCGATTGGTCAGACTGGTACCAGAAAAGCAGCACGTACACATATGCTTTCAAATAACTTAGATCCCTGATTACCAGCCTGTGATTCCTTGATTTTCACATCTCATGTATGCGCAAGGCCCTCCTTGGGAATAAGTCAACTATATTTCTCCAAAACAATGCCTTGGTGCAATCCTAGGGATTTGGTTTTTACCTTTCAACACCCAAAAGCAACTTTTAAGCATGCTCAACAAAGAGCTCTTAAACTGTAACTCCAGCTGCCTGCTGTGTTAGTTATCCATGTGGACACAAAGAGAGTGTCTCTTGCCATGTCCAAGACTCTTTATAGTATCCACTGTCGATGTTTCTGTGGTCTAAAATGCTACTACAGTGAATAATGAAAATACTGTGGCATGATATCTGGCAGATGTGCAGGTCATACAGATAAGCAAGCTATGACATGGAGCGCATGACAGTCAACGCCAAGGGAAGAGGTGTTGCCTTCTTCAGCTGGCTGATGGGAGCCAGAGAAGACAAAGCCAGACCTTTCTTGGTGGTGGACAGTAAAAGAAGAGGAGGAACTTTATTATGACAAATGCCTTTTAGATATTAGAAAAAAAGTGCTCACCAAGAGAGTGGTCAAACAAAGGAAAGTGGACCCTCTTAGAGCAGGATACTATAGACTCTGTTGAGGAACTAGATCAAACTTTGAAGTTAGCCCTGATCTGAGCAGGGTTTTGGAACAGATGTCCTCCTTATTTCCCTTCCAAATAAATTATTCGGTGATTTCCTGTTTCCATATTTTCACACATCTCCCATGTTTTGTACAACATATGTGTGATCTACTCTTTTGAGATCTCTACTTCAGCAACCACAGCTCCGTCTTTGGGATAACAGTATCATCATCTCTATTCTGTGAGATTTTCCTTCTAAATTAACCACTACACAGAGATAGGACCACAGCACTACAGAGGAGACAAATCAGCATTTGGTGTGTCCCTAGGTTCAAATATGGGACCTGCTGGAGCGAACAGCCTTCCTGGCTGTAGCATAATGGACTTCTCCATTATTTAGGCCAACATTTAGCGTATATCCTTGACATGAGACTCAAGTGTGTAGTCCTAGGCACTATTTATAGGGAAAAAAAGAAAAAAAAGAAAAAAAAGAATTATAAATCCTTTCCTGGACATACACATTGAAAATTTGAGGGCCTTAGGATTGCAATTGCACTGTAAGAATTAGGATAAAGAAAATATGGAATCAGTATCCAGCAGTCTTCATTTGCCTTTGACAAGCCATAATGGGCATGCTTCGGATTTTGCATTCCTTAGTGGTGGTAAGTGCTACTCTTAGTGTAGGTTTTATCCCTCAGCCTGATAAGGCGGATGCTGGAGGGAAACTCTTTGGAAAGTGAAGCGGGAAGAGCCAGTGGGAGAGAGACAAAGCACTGTGTTGTAGTCAGTGACTGTGGTGGTTAGGGAGACCCAGAGCTACAGTTTTGTGTCTCTGTGAGAATAACGAACAGCCCGTGGCTTATGCAGTAGATGATGTGTCAGCTGGAGACAGCAGGGAGAGTGGAAATAAGTGACTGGGGACAGGAAGGGGACTATGGAGTAAGCTGAAAAAGCCTTAGGGGAAAAAATGATCAGGAGTGCATGTCTAAGCTTGATGGATATTTTATGAAGTAGAAGAAACAAGATGTTTGTCCAAATTACTTGTACATACAGCTAAATAACTTGAGCTGAATAAGCAGATTTGTAAAACAACCTGTAAAAGCCAAATCAGAAAAGACTGGTAATTTATCAAATTTATGGAGATAAGGTAGAAAAACACACTGGAAATTTAATCTCTGAATTAGATATTCCAAAGGCCACAAATCTTGGAAACAGTAGTCAACTTTATGCTCCAAACAAGCACTAACTCTCTAATGCTGTTACTTCACAAAAGAAACACATATGGAACTTCATGTCGTGGTTTAACCCCAGACGGCAACTAGGACCACCATTTACTCACATCCCCCCACACCCCAGTAGTGTAGGGAGAAGAGGGAGAAAAAAGAGAAAAAAAACTCATGGATTGAGATAAAGACAGTTTAATAGAGCAGTAATGGAAGAGGAATAAACAAACAAACAAACAAACAAACAACAGCAATAACAATAGTCATACTAATTATGTCAAAAGAATATACAAAATAAGTGATGCAATGCAATTGCTCTCACCACCTGATGACCAATTGTCCAGCCTGTCCCAAGCAGTGATCGTGGATTCCTGTCCCCGCCAACCCCCATTAATATACTGAGCATGATGTCTGTGGTATGGACTATTGCTTTGGCCAGCTGAGCCTGTCTATGCTCCCTCTCAGCATCTATGAGAAGCTGAAAAAGTCTTTGACAATATAAACATCACTTAGGAACAACTAAACCAATATGTGTTATCAACATTATTCTCATACTAAATCCAAAACACAAAAGTTACTCAGAAGAAAATTAACTCTGTCCCAGCTGAAACCAGGACACTTCAGTAAGTTGGTCATTACCAAGGGGTCCAACAGGTGTGGAGAAGAGCCAGACCTTTTTCCTTCCTATCCCTGTGATCTGTATGTTTTAGTCCCAGATAAAGTCATTCCTCTTTTCTACAGTGTGTTGAGGGTAGAAGATGGACAGGTCAATCCTTTTGCACAGTGTAAGGGCAGTGTCCAGAGGACCCTCCTAGACGATGGCTTTGAAAAGTTAGATTTCGAGGTTGGATCATTCACCAGTGTGACCCTTTAGTACATCTGGAATCAGAACTGCCAAGGTGTTGGCTTGGACATGCAACCCCCTTGAACATCACTGGATGAGAAATCTTCAATCAGACCAGACGGTACAAGGCTTCTACAAGCAGTTCTACAGCTATGCATTACCTGGAAGGACTGGTTAGATTCTCAAAAAACATGGTCATTTCTATCAATTAGCCAGCATATACAATAGGACTTTTACTCCAGTTTCATGTTTTTATATCAGCATTATGATAGAGGTAGAAGGGTAAATGATACCTAATCTATCCTCTGCTGAATGGTACAAATAGGCAGTGACTAGTCTTCTATGGTGTGTGTCAGTAAATATTTTAACCTGACAATAATTTTAAAGAAATTTGAAGCAATGCAATGAGAATGAGTTGGTGTAAAATAAGTGTTTTGTGGAACATATCTACAGGGTTTTTGACTACATACATGGAGGCAGGAACCTGGCTTTATTGACATCAAAACGTGAGCTGAAGTTCTCTGCCCACAGTCACGATAGACTCTGCTAAGTCTTTGTACGGTAAGCATAGGACTCCTACTATTCACTGGACACTGCTTCACTCCAAATTATTGACACATACAGAGCATCTGACTAGGGTCTTTTATGCAGAGAAATTGCTGGAAAATGGAGTATATAAAGCATAGTCCAAAAACTGCCCAATTAGTCCCCTGTCCCATACCCATTCGGCAGAACCTTCTACAAATACAATCTAGGAAAAAAATGACGTCAGAAGTGTTTGTAGGGAATTTCTCTGGGATTTTTTTCCACTCTGCATTAAAGATTGTGAGTCCTCCAAAAGACAGCCCTTCACAGAGCATCTTACAAAAACTGTCAAAATATCTATTTTTTATTTCAAATCACTCATGTAGAAATGTTATCTTGTTGAAAGTCAATGGAAAAATGCTTTAAAAATAAAAGAAAAAGTACTTTTTATGGCAGCGTTGTAACCTGTATTTTTACAAAAATGTGAGTTTATGAGCAATTTTTGAAGCAGTGGTAGTTTTTATGCTGTGTGGGCTGGAAAAATGTTTAAATCTTGAAAACATAATAAAAAAAATTCTAGATCAACTCTACTAAAAATGAATAATATTGGAAAAACAGACCCAAAGTAGAGATGTTTTTGGAGCACAACTTTATTTATGAAATTTATGTATCTATAAACTGAAAAATACTGACTTTGCTTGAACCTAGTCAGTAATTGCTTAGTAATGCATCTCAGTAAGGCTCCTCTCCAGCATTTAAGGTGACATGGCAACTTTTGCAACTGTGGCTATATTTCTGTGAACTTCTGGAAAAAGTTCTGATTCGTTCTTTATTTTTGTAGGAGCTCAAGAAAAGTGTTTATGTTTTCATCCTTTTGTAAACATTTCAGGGCGGCGTTTCTTGTTTCTGTATCACTGAGTGGCTGGGAGGTGGTAGAAGGGGTGTTTGTCATCATTCCTTGCAAGAAGCAGGCGTCATGCCCAAGAGCAGGTGTTATTACTGCTGTAGGATATTTTGTATAAACACCTTGTGATGTGACCTACATATTCCCACAGCCTCTGGTGAGAATTAACATTAATGTTTACAACATGACCCATTTCTCCCTGGCTTTTTAGTGCATCAAGGAAATTGTTAACATCACCAGCTGACTATACCATAACCAGCTGTCTCTTCCTCTCAAGCACTGATACAATGCAGTAGTGTTAACGTACGGTGAGACAGAGTAGTAAGCACAATGTGGAGAAATGCAAAACCTGTTAAAAATAATAATTTTGGAACACATAAAAATAGATCATTGAAAGAGCTGTGACAAAGGCATGTTCTGAGTTCGTTTCAGGTATCTTTCTAGGAAATTTCCCATATATTAATATAATATTACTATAATCATTATACAATATATTAAACTTTCATTTTAATATTTTACGATTGTATAAAAGTTCTATTCATGCATTATGTACAAAGACAATATTCTTTTTTTTTTTTTTCTTTTTTTTTTCTTTCTTATTCTTAACTGGAATGAGACCCATGGAAGAAGTTCGGTACGAAAAGGCAGACGGGTAATATTTTCAGCTGTGGGGGGATTTAAGAGATTCTTTTTAAAATAAAAGAACTGAATATATTAAAAACCTAGAGCTGCCTCCTTACAATTTCTAGCTTGATGCATGTGTGAGGTTCTGAAATATCTGCTTGCAAATCCACTGAGGTATTGTGAGTGTTATGTGAAGCGTCAGGGTGTCCTGGTGTCCTCCTAGCTCCCAGCACCCTCCCAGAGCGTTAGAGGTGTTTGTAAGCTCTCAAGAAGCCATCTCTGCTCAGGGTTTAAAGGGCTGTTATAAACTGGAATATTTCTTTTCCCTTTTCCAGTGAGCCTACAACAATTATCCCCCAAACAATTCCTTCCTGCTCCTCTTTCCAGTGATAATTCTCTGCAAGGACAGCCAAACACCTCAGGAAAATAAAACATTCAAGGATCAGAAACCCATGTGTGCTTTGTACGGCATGAAGGGATGCTTAGTTATGAAGGTCAAAGCATGGTGAACACTTCAAAGTAAACTGCAGTGAGTTCCTGGCTGGATTTTGTTCTTTTTTTAGTGTCTCTCTGCAGAAGAATATCATGTTGCCAAAGGCTTACAATGAAAAGACTGGCACTTTTATATTACTGTAGTTGAAACAGCACTGGCTGTATCATGATGGATCGCATGTACTATTTGGAGTCAATTCTTCAGATGCAACTGCTTAATTAAATTTTAAGCATTATTGATTTCGTTTACATAGCCTCCCCACTTCTAGCACTACTGAATTTGAAGTTGCTGCACTCTGCAACAGTGAAAAAAAAAGAAAAAAAGTAAAAAAAAATCAAGGATTATTAAAAATGAAAGCACTTTGCTGGAAGATGCAGGGAATACCTTACAGTATGCAGAGCTTAATTACTGCAAGATATGTAATATTCTCTCTTCTGCAGAATAGAAATCTACAACAACTGAGAGAGGTTTGTGGGGCAGGTTCTCCCATTGTGCACATGAGGGTGGCAGTATCTGTGCACTCAGTGGTGGTAACGCCCTGTGGAGGGGAGGAATTGGCCTGATCTGTATAAAAGTATTTGATCGATAGAAAGGCAAACGAGCTATTAGTCAGTGGTATTTATGATGGGATTGCCAGAACAAGGTTTTTTGTTTTTTTTTTTAATTCATCATTGTTCAACGCTGCTTGCCCATCACAAGGCTTTATCTAGACTATATGTCAGCTTTACTGTTGGTTTAAAACAAACTAGGAGCCTGACAAGTGTAGCAAGAGTAAGCTGAATGAGCTGGGCTCAGTCTGGAAAAGACTGACAAATGCAGTTAATGGTTTTCCAATACACACAATTTGTACTAAAAAGGAGAAGGATTAGCCATTTTCCGTGGTCCTTGGGATAGGATAAAAAGTTTTATGGAATATGTGACAATTTAAGTTGAATATTATAAAATGACCCTCCCAATATGCATGAAATTCTAGAACAATCTGCCCAGGCAGGCTTGAGGAACTCCTTCACTGAAGGTTTTCAAGGACAGCTAATGTACAGGGTGTTGCATGTATTTTCGGTGCCGCTTCAGTGCAGGTAGTTGAACAAGAGAATCCCTTAAAGCCCGACATTTCTATGATTCCAGATTTATTGTAAGCTAGTCAGAACAGGCTGTGTCTTCTGGTATACTTGTGTGCCTGCGGGTAGAAGATGCATTTTGTGGCTAGTTTAAGCCTGTAAAAGGACTTTTTTTTCCCTGATTTTCTTTTATTTCTGTGTTGAGAAACTTCCTGTACTTGATGCTTGCCTTGCTAATGGCTGTAAAAATGGCCTGGAGATTTGGCAGGGAGTTTGGTTTTATTTATATATATATAAATGATTTACGCAACTAAATAACTACAGAAAAATCCCTATAGCAATGGGGCATTATTGTACCTGGACATTGGCTATTTTTTAAAGTATATTATAACCACATCAGTTGTTTCTTTTACCCAAACAAAGGCTGCAGTACTCATTTGGATTCTGTCTTAAAGTACTGTATGTTAGTGACTGTGGTCTTTTGTCTCCTCCTTTTCCCCATAGGCACTCTCTTCCACTAGATATGTGGTCTGAGCAAGACAACACTGAAGGAAAATAAAAGTCTTCCAGGACTGCTTTCAGTTGCCACTTTAAAAAAACCAAGAATATTTCTTAGGATATTATTGCTATTGTTAGTGTTATTGTTATTATTGTTATTATTACTAGGAGTAGTATTGTTATTGTTATTATTATTTTCAACTGAATATTTTGAGGCAGTTTTTCTTCTAATAGCATAAAAACTTTCCAAAAAATGTGTTAATGGAGAAAACTCTATGTTACCAGAGCTGTGACAATGCATAATGATGCATTCATTTAAAAATATAGAACCCTATTGATGTATAGATACTCTCAGTGGCCATGGGGAGATGTATGCAGCAAGAGTAGCGACATATTTATGCAGAGGAGGGCATAATCTCTCTGAGGAGAGGAAATTCAGACTGAGTCTGTGCTTCCAGATAGCTCCAGGCTTGAGCTCACACTCTCACCCAAAACACTTAATTGCCTATATTGCCTGCAAACAGGCAGCTCTGCCCAAAAGGGAGACAGGCTCGCACATGCCGCACGGGTAGCGGGGCTCAGCCTGCCTCTCCCTGACTTTCAGACTGCTGTTACAAGCAGTATGGAAAAACATCTTTACATATAGCGATGGGTTTGGGAGGCACTATGACTGGTGGTGACCCACAGCTTGTGGCTTCAGGCCTAAATGGGAAGCGAAAAGGTTAATATGGGTAAAATAGAAATGCATATCCAGTGCGCATTTGGGATTCTTCTGCATTAACCTATACCCCCTGCAAATTTAACATCCTTTCTGCATACCTCCTATGCCACAGCAGTGACTGTCATTTCCCACACACTGTCTCCATAAGCTTTCCATGACACCATGGTTGGCAGTACACCCTACGCCTTGCTTGGCCCTGCTGCTTTCTGAGCAGTATTTTGTCTATATATTCTTCTGTAGTAAATAACCACCTTTGCTCCAGCCAGGCTAAGCAGATGTGCATTCAGATCTTGCCCACCCTCCAAGATACAGGCTGCCAGGGCTTAGTGGTAATGTCTACACTCTGAAGCAGATCTCTTACACATTTTGAGAAGACTCCAGTCTTGCATCTTCCCCACCTAGCCCCTTCTGTGGAAGGAAACCTGTTACCACGCCTTCAGTGAACAGCGTGTGAATGGTGGTGTTGTGGATGAGGCTGCAGAGAGCATCCGAGAGATGAGAAACAGCTTTGCGGCCCGTGAGAGCCCTGCGCTGCTGCAGCCATGGGTGACAGCTACTTCCCCAGGCAACTCTGCCAATGCACCTTTCATCCGGCTCGCGGGTTCTTTCAGCACTTGTGCCTGGTTTTAACGAGCAGCCGGGGGTTTGTGCAGGCCGGTGCCAGGCTGGGCTGATTTCATAACGGCGGAGGGCTGAATGTCTGCCTGGAGATGAATGGGATCCCCGGACTGCACAGTTCTTGCAGAAGAAAGTTCTACAATCACATTCCCCACATCCTCCCCTTCCCCTTCATTTGAAGATTTAATTAGAGATTAGAAGCTAGGGCTTTTTAAATCAAGCCAATTATTTGCATTTCTTCCTAAGGAAGGAAACTCCTTTGCTTTTTACTTGTTCCAATGCCGCCCCTTCCAAGCTCCTGCAACCGGATGCTCGCTGCTCGCAGTCCCGTTCAGTGACCATCACATAGTCTCACGCTGCTAACAGAAAAGTCCATGCTGCTAGCGAGCAGTGGGAAGGACATAAAGAGCTTTCTCCTCACCATGATTACTGCCCTTGCATTGAAAGGTGCAGAGAGACACCTTTTCTCAGGGAACATCATCGTTTAGATGTGCAGCATAGAGACAAGTTGGGCGCCTTGACCACTCCTCTAGTTTGCTAAGATGAATTTCCAGAGACAGAAGTATTTCCATGCTTAATGAGTAGGCATCTGCTGTGCCTATACTGCCCTGAGCTGTACTGTGCCACCCCAGTGTAGGTGCAGGCAGAAGCTCTGCAGAAGCACCCCACAAACCTTAGGAAAAGTAGCAAAATGGATGATTTCCCTCCTTCCAACCATACTCCTGAGGACAGAGAGGGTTGCACTTGGCCGACCAAACATCCACCCTGTGACCAGAGGGCTGACATCCAGCTCACACAGATGAGGGACAGAGCGTTGAAGGCACCCTTTTCTTTTGGTCTAAGCCAAAAACCTGATTGCAGGGAGTGCCCCTTCCTTCTGGACCTGTGCAATCAAGGAAGCTTGGCCTGAGCCTGAACGAAGTAAATTGGCTTTTATTGTTTAGATGCCTCTCTCAGATACATTTCCAACCCTTCAAATACATCTGTCTCATCTTATCTGTATCAAGAATTAGACTGAGACTTCCCTGCTCCATTTGATTATACGATATATTGAGCATTCGCGTCAGAGGGAACGGTGGGTGGTTGGCATTTTAAATGGCTGTTCAGCCATTAGCAGAATAAAATTAATAACCATTAGAGCGAAAAATATAGGAAAATATTTAAATGAGCCTCATGCATGTTCAACAAATTTTATGCTGGCAAGAGGAGAGCTACATAGAGATGATTGTTCAGAAGATAAATTTGACTGAAAACAAAAAATCTAATGGGACACTGTCAATTTTAATTACGTTTTATACCAAAAAATTCCAAAACAAGATGTTAAAACTTTTTTCTTTCATTTTTCTAAAATACATTTTAAATAGATCTTTTCTTGATGAGATAAAATGTATTCCTGATTCTATTTTTCATTTAATATTATATTTAATGTGATCTTATAGTATTGGGTTTTGATATAGCTAATATTTGTATGATATTACTGCACTACTTTATGGTGCTGACTTCTTGAAATAAAAGATTTGTTCTTTATATAATTGAGATTTTTCAGTTTGATAAAAGAAAAACCTTGGCTACTATTGCAAATAAATGGTCATATATTTTTGAATAGAGAACACTCAAGTTTACTGTTTTCAAAAGAAATAATAGCAGGTTTTCTACTCTGGTTTACAATGATCTTCTATTTCTCTGTCCATTGATCCAGGAAGATAAATTTGTAATAATGCAGTTTTTTGCTTCATGAGGCTTTGATAGTTTTTATCTGGCTTATGATGCCCCAGAGACTTCTTTTGTGCATTGCTGAAGCAGAGCATCTACGGTATGTTCTGGCAGAGGACACTCAGTCCACCTGGGAGATGTCACTCTTCGAGTCCTCTGTCCCATTGCTTTAATAGGCCGAAACTCTGCTATACACAGTAACTCACCTACAGTATTAAACATAATAGTTAATAATAATAACATCAAAATTAATATATTGATATATATTAACAGCTGTACAACTGTATATATCAGATTAATACACGGTTAAGGTCGTGCTCAAGGTCCGTGTCTGGGTACACACGCTGCGTAGCCTTTAAGCAGATTTTATGCATGCATTGTCCTTTTCCTGCTAAGCTTCATTTTATCTGCACCATCTCTTCTGTTGTCTTTTCTCTCAGCTCGAAACTTTAAAAAGTAAAGTAATCCATAGCCTCATTTGAATAAAACTTCACAAAGAGCACTTGCAAGATATTGAAAATTCCAGTTAATTAAAAACTGATTACATTTAATCGTAGACAGACTTTCAGCATACAGGGAACTATTTCATTTCACTAGGCTAAACAGCTGTGACTAAAAGGATTACTGACAGAGAAAAACACTCTTCCTAAATTAAAGGTGCACTAGCACGAAAATATCTATTTGACCGTGGGGTTTTTAAACAATATGTGGATGATGGCATAGTTAGGAACAGTATAGCATATTGATACCAGACAACACAGATTAGAAGAGTAATGGTTTTGAAAGGTGAAATATGGTCATTATCTGTTTGTTACAGCAGAACTGCAGTTCTTTCTGCCCAGTTATTCATTCATAAGCATCTATGATCCCTGCTATTTTCATTAAATATATATATCCCAATACAGCAGATATGACCTTTACTATAAATTGCTTTACTCTTCTGTGAGCAATGACTCTCAATCTGCTATAAAACAGATTTTAGTGCTTCAGTTTGTTTATTTTTCTCACCCCTCCCCTCTACCCACAGCTGCCTGTTCCTGCCCCACGTTCCTCCTGATCCCTTAGCCCCTCATTTCCCTGTGTCTCCAATAAACTATCACAGATTGGTAGAGCTGCACCTCTGCAGCCTCAGTGAGACACCCTCAAATCCATAAAGTTGCCTTTTGGTTGCACTGCAGTCTTCCAGCAAGGTTTATTGACTTCCACTGCGTGCTGTGCCTTCCCTTTAATGTTAGCATAATTCATTAAAAAGGCACTGATTGGGAACCTCTATATTATACGATTTTACAGCCTCTTCATAGAGAAATTTTGTACATGACCTGTTAGTAAAATTGCTGCTTTATCACATGGGGCTTGACAAAAATTTGAAGTTCTTTTTTAGTCTAAATCTGAGTCTATAAGGAAATAAAAATATCCTGAAAGCTCTACGCTAGAAATCAAATAACTTTTTTTCTTTACCATTTTCAAGCAAAAAAAAAGTAAAACTGTAACTT
The DNA here is from genome assembly GCA_013398915.1 of Dromas ardeola. Lineage (NCBI taxonomy): Eukaryota > Metazoa > Chordata > Aves > Charadriiformes > Dromadidae > Dromas > Dromas ardeola. The sequence goes on from VYZM01016014.1 coordinate 116,729, forward strand.
CAAGTTTTCATTTCAAAAGTTTATTTTTTTTTCTGATTTCAATTAATGATAGTTTCAATTAGTGATATGGCTAATATATTTTATATATATATAAAATATATATATAATATATACACATATATATTATAAATTTAATATATATAAATATATATTAAAGGTGCGTTATTTTACCTTTTCAGAGCTGTCATTTTGTAGTTAGAAGTAACATTAGTGATAAATTCCTTGGATTCAGTGACACTATGTTTTCAAATGGCAAATATTTCTTCCTGCAAATTCAACTAGTTTTTCATTTATATCACTATCCTTTGAACATCTTCTTTAATGAATTTTGAATATTTCAGGTTGCTTAGTAAAAAGAATTCATATTGAATGGTTCTGCTAGAAAACAAAAGTGCAACTGTGGAAAGTGAAGGTATGAAAATATAGAGGAAGCAAATTTCTATAAAATATAAGCTGCTGACTTAAAGAGCTATTGCTTATTAACTGAGTTGAAATAATTGACGATGTCCATATTCTTAGACCATTCCAATGAAATAAACTGAATTTGTTTAACATGGATGATTTATGTCATCTGCTGGAATTAACAGGTTTAGCAGTGACAACTGTTGAAATTAATGTGTCAAAGACAGTAAGCTAACACTGTGATTCTCTAACGCTTCTGTATATTTTCAGTGGAGACAGATAAGCACTTACTCTATATACACCAACACAGAATCATAGAATCATAGAATCAGAGGGGGGGAAGGGACCTCGGGTGATCATCTAGTCCAACCCCCCTGCCAGAGCAGGGTCACCGTAGAGCAGGTTGCACAGGAACGCGTCCAGGCGGGCTTTGAATGTCTCCAGAGATGGAGCCTCCACCACCTCTCTGGGCAGCTTGTTCCAGTGCTCTGCCACCCTCAAAGGCAAGAAGTTCCTCCTCATGTTGAGATGGAACTTCCTACACTCAAGTTTGTACCCATTACCTCTTGTCCTGTTGCCGGGCACCATTGAAAAGAGCCTGGCCCCATCCTCCTGACACCCACCCTTTAAGTATTTATAAGCATTAATAAGGTCACCCCTCAGCCGTCTCTTTTCCAGACTAAACAGACCCAATTCCCTCAGTTTTTCTTGATAAGAGAGGTGTTCCAGTCCCCTAATCATCTTAGTAGTCCTATGCTGCACCCTCTCCAGCAGAATCATCATGGCAGTACTTATGAATCACCATCTCGGTCATGAAATAGGCTGCATATCATATGGTATGGTTTGATTATATATGATATGCATAATATAACTTTTGCATTCTTGTATTTCACATGTATATGTTTGTATTGTATAATCAAGCTTGCACTGGTATATTACTTTTCATCACAGAAGATTATATAAACTCTTACACTGCAAACCAAACTCCATGTGCATACAGCACCTAGCAGAATGTGTCTCCGGTTCCAGCACCTTCACATGCAAGAACATTCAAAAGAATAGTACACAGTCACAGTTTCCACTTTAAAAGCAAGTAACACGGAGACAGAAAATAGCGATGATTACTTGGTATATCCGGAAACCACAGTCTAGTTTACATTTGCCTGTTATTAGTATTGGCCTATGATTCCCTCTTTTCCATGACCAATTAATGCTGAATCCATTTTCTGATAAAGATGTAATACAGAGTTTTATGGGCAACAAACCCGTTGGGAATGAAATAAAAACACCCTTCAGTGCTCTAAAATAACCTTTTGTCTACAGCCACCCTGCACCATGAATCTGATAATGTTAGATACAACAGCAAAGATAAAGGTATCTATAAATGACATACAAATCTATAAAATCCAAGGTGCTGGAGAAATATTCTGTGGCAGTGCAGTTAGAGGTCCTGAGATGTGTGAAAACAATGATGATCATTAAAAATGCCTCATTAGTCCAGCTCAACATCAGAAAGCATGGGTCATTTTGTTTAAGAGATGAAAGCAGTGATCAAAGAGATGAGAGTGAATTTTTTATTCTAGGAAGACTCTTTGAGAAAGATGTAGGCCAAGCAGTAAGTGGATCTCAGACATCTTGACATGTAGTAGGTGAAAACGCCTTTGCCATCCTTGACAAGACAAAGCTCTGCCCTGGAATAACATCGTTGCTTTCCTCAGCAATGACAACGGCAGCTTTATAAGAAGGGGAAAAAACAAGTCGGTTCATCTCCAGATTTGTTAAGTAGAGCTCAGCTTATCTGACCCAGGCCATGTCTGTCATTTGGCAAAGAGATGCTGCCAACATGATGTGAAGCGGTGGCCATTAAGTGTCTGAGAACTGTTGTTGGGTATATCTTCCCATTTTCAAAACTGCTTCAAAAAGAAGGACGGCTACAAAATATATCAGGTATTCGAGAGCATTGGAGCATTTAAAGATTGTCAAGCACTGCAGCACCCGCTGGCTCAGCCTCCAGAAGTGCACATCAAGGACACTGCAGCAGCAACCAACCCTTTTCAAAAATATTTCAGGAGCCACAAAGAGGTAGATAAGTGTGCAGGGTTCAAAAGTGTAGCAGAACACCTCAGTTCAATAGAGATTAAGCAGTACTATTATTGTCATGATTATATCTTCACGCCACTTAGCAGACTTAACTGTGGCTCGCAGGCGAAGGCTGCCAGAGGGCCCATGTGACACCAGAGTTGATCCCATTACCTTGAAAATTCTGGGCTAGGTAAATTCAAGTCTGTCACATGGTTCGGTCATGACATATGATCCTGGTTGGCTTCAAGGTCAAAGAAAAGTGGTTTCATGGTAAGACAAGATTTAAAGAATAGTAAACTGGATTGGATTGCAATTTTCACCTGAGTGGAGGCTTAGAAACTGTTGGAGGATGGACCCCTTCCAGGCAAGCTGCCACTGAAGAACAATTGGTACAATTTCAATGAAATGGAACTGTGTTAGAAAATTATGTACTGCTACAGACCAAATGTTTTTCAGAGGTCAGTTTCAACAAAGTTCCCAGCAAAAAGGAGAAATATGTGCTTGCTGACGTGTTCTGTGTCAGGCAGTACCTTAGGATGTGAGTGATCTCATAGCACATGTGCTTCCTGCTATGCCTCGCTTGGGGTCCGCTTTCTCCTGCTGCGTGTTGAAGCCACACACCGAGCCCCAGCAGAAAATGTACTTTGTCCAAAGACTTGCTTTGAAAGCTGGAAAAATACTGTGTGAAAGATGGAAGAGCTTTTCTCATTCTAAGTCACCTACCAAAAGAAGAAAATAAGGAGATGGTTTGTCACATGAAGTGTTACTTCTATGTAAAGCAAGTTTTCTACACTTCAGGAAAGTAATGTTGGGCCACCTGTAAACGATGGCAGAATATGCCAATTTATTGCCACTGAAAAACATGCACAGGACCTTGTGTTTGTGACTGACAACACATGTTGATTCAGCTGTCTTTTAGGAAAGGCATTTTCATATGGATTCATTGGGACAACTATGTGGATGCAATGCTGCTAGTGCAAACTGGCTTCCACTGATATGGCATATTCCCTTCTCATGTTAAAAGCTAGATTTTTTTTGCTGTAGATATAATGTCTGAAGGGGAAATCAGATCTTTCTGCTTCCAAGAGTAGGTCAGTAACTGGTCCTGTTTACTGGCATTGCCCTCATACACAAACATTTTTGCAATCACTGTCAACTTCTCATGTTAACTTAGCCAACTTTGAAGGTTCAACAAGAGTTGAAGTTAATGAAAAGTAATTAACTTAGCTCCACTGCTATATCCTTGATGTGATCCTCCAGGTAAAATCTGAGATACATTGCCGGATGCGTTTGGGAAAGGTGGCTTTTTCCATGATTGATGTGTATCTCAAACAGGAGAATCTAATTTTCCTAAACATAGTAAATACATCAACAGGAGATCATGAATTTCCTAACTTAGTTTATTTCCTAAAAATTAGAAACATATCCTTCAAACTTAGTATGTATATATGCATAGCAAATTTATTTAAAATAAGCTGTAATTTGCATGAACTTTACATCATTTTTGCAAAACAATGTTAATTACCCTATTTAATGATCCAGAGCATCCCCAATTTTTACCTTTCACAGTTTTCCATCTTTGTAATTGCAGTCCTAATTTCCATTACCATAACTGTATTGCAAAACAGTGACTTCAAAACAACCTCATACTACAAGCGTTCTCTTAACTTGGAGGCCAGAAGGAACGTATAACTAGCATGTTATTTTGTCTAGAGGGTTTTTTTTTTTTCTCTAATAACGAAGAATTCAGACCAATAGGAGACAGCTTGATCTGAAATTCAAGACTCTTGAATGTTGTTTAAAGCCCAGTATATAAATATATACATATACACATATTTATATCTAACTGTCATAGTATATATACATATATTTATATAAAATTCATAGTGTATATACACATGCTATGACTCCATACAGTTACTGTTCAAAGCTAAGAAAAAGATGTAAAAGAAAACTGAGCACCACTCTCATTCCTAAATTCCAGCAGAGGCTGATTTGCCACTTCCCATTGTTGAATGAATAACAAGACAAGAATTGGTACAGAATTCGTCTCAGGGTATTTTTGACTTATAAATCTGATTTTATATTTATAACTATAAACGTGAATATAAATTTCCAAGGGCAAAACTAATATAAATTCAGGTAATTCCATCATGTTCCAGGCAGGCTCAGTGTCTTTACATGTTCTTTTAAATCTTGTCACTGTTATATGCTGCTTATCTTCATGGTATCCAAGTAATTTCCAGAAGAATACTAAATATTTTTCTCACATGTAGCCTTATTCTGGTTACTTTTTTTTTCTTAACAGAAGAAATCCTCACATAGATTTCATTTATACTTTTTTTGTTACTCTTTTTTTTAATCTTAGCTGTGTTGACTTTAATCTCTGCAGAAAGTATGTGCCTGTGCGTATACTTGTGTGTTTGAAGATCTGTATTTTTGTTAGATAAGAAAATCATTAATCAGGTGATATTTAGGACTGTAACTGAGGAAAATAATGAATATATTGTTTACTTTTTAAAAAGTGTTTAACTTAAACCAGAAGCTTTGGAAACTAGCTTGCTAGGTGATCTCACGTATGTTATCTGCATGCTCATACAGTTCTGGTGACTCTTACGTATCTACTGATAACTTGCCAAGGCGATGTTGATACAAAGATTTAAAATTAGAATTAGGCTGAAATGAAATTACAGTGCTTTTTCTTGTTCCTTTCATAAGCAGATTTTTTTCACTGGTTTCATGACAACTGAATATTAATTTAATTCCAAGATTCAGAATGATTAAACTCAAATTGCAGCAGATTTTTTCACGGAGCACTAAAGCCAACTATATCGTAAAATATGCACTGGCATTCTGCAAGAGATAAAGTTTGTTTACTGTACATTACTGAATCCCAAGTAATCCTCCTGAGCTTTTGCTAGTGATAATCCTTCCTATTGCTATTATAAGTACTGGTGATAACTCTTCCTTTAACATACAGTGATAATTCTTCCTCTTTACCTTCATAAAACTCTTTTACCCTCATAAAATTTCAAATAAACCAACCCAAACTTGCAAAGCAGAAACAAATCATCCTCACTTGTAACAGAGAGATAACGTGAAACATTTCCAAAGTCTGCAATTAAACCTGGGGTAGCAGCATTCAAAAATCCCAGCACCCAACAAAGAAAGGTATCATTACCTGCTGTGTTTTGCCCCCCAAAAAACCACGGTGTAAAGGCATATGGGTCTCAGAAACTGCTGGTTCACTTTCTATTTCTGGTCTGGCCTGAGAGCTCAGTCAGACTACCTCTCCTCCATTTCCCTCCCTGGAAGTTGTCTGCTTCTGCTTGAAGCTCTTTGAGCAAGGTATTGTCTCTCCCTTTATCTTTGTGCTGCATTCAGCAGTATTTGGCACAAAGAAAGGGAACACTGAAAGGGGTACAAGGAATTAGGCTGGAGTATGTTGCTTCCCAGCCAGACAAACCCAGGAGCCCCAATTCTCAGTGAGCAGTTTAGCTGAGATGCAGGAGGAAGAGGAGTGCAAAAAAGCTAAATGTGGTATTGCTTCAACAGCCCCCTACCTAGTTCATTTGTTATGGTGCCTGGCACAATGAGAAGGAGAGGTTCATGTATCTAGCTATTGGCAAAATAAACAACAAAAGCAATTTTTTCTCCATATGGAGACTTTTTTGCCCTCCTCTCCTCTCCTCTCCTCTCCTCTCTTGTTTCATTCATGCCAGCATCTCACAGACTATTTTTGCTACCAACCGTCACAGGAATAGGAACAGAGAAGTTACTACCTTAACAGTGAACTAAGTGCTATTCTGGTTTACACCCACATAAATTGGGAATAACTTCATTGAAATAAATGAGCCAGAGCTCCAGGTGGTGTAAATGACTTATTCATTGGTCTCAGTGAAATTACACCAATTTTCTTCAAATGTAGATCAGGCTCTTAGCAAATCCAATTTATGCTTGTTTACCAGGGCACTATTTGGCCCAGTCTCAAAGAGAATAATTTGCCCTCTCCAGTAGCATGAAGTATTTATTTTCCTTCATTTTTTCCCTCTGCCTACCCTTCCTTGGGGGAGAACATGATTTTATACTCTACAATTAACATAATTAGAACAATTTCAAAAATTTACCTAATTATTCCTCACAACATGCCCAGGAGGTTGGCAAATATTATCACCCATGTATTACAGGTGGGGAAATTATGTTGAAGAAGTTAAATGACTTGCCTGAGGATGGGTTGCAAGGCAGTGGCATAGCTTGTATTGAATCTCAATAATTCAAGCTTCTCACAGCTGTCCTCTAGGCAATGCACAGTTCTGACCATATTTTCTGCCTGTGTTTTACCTACTATCTCAGCTTGGTCGCTCAGCTCCTCATGTGATGACTCAGTTGCATGCATTCTTCACCACGCTGTCAAGAAGTGGCTAAGCAAAAAGTTCACTGACATACATGATTGAGCGTAAATTATCTGTACGGAAATAACTTAATGGCTGTTACTCTCAAAATGAGGCAAGGATGAGATGTTCTCCGAGAACACAAAATCAAAATAAAAACCCAAAGTATTGGAATAACACAACGCATTACATAGTAACGAATCATCACTGTTGCATCTTAGCTGTCTAGGAGCTCCAAGGGAATAAATAATGAAGTAGCTGAATTGCTGTTTAAAGATGCACAATTTATTGTTAAAAATCTGAAATAAAAAACCTGTTACCACAGCCAACTGGGTTGTAGCCAAGACTGCCTAAATCATTCATAAAGTGCCAGAGGCAGTTGTCTCTTATAGATATGCAGGACATACCTCATCAGCAGGAAAAATAGTCAAGAAAATCATGAAAGATAGAGTTATACATTAATTTAATGTTTACAACTTGGTAGGACTAAAGACTCAGGATTCTCAAGGCCAAACAGTACCTCTCTAAGCTGCCGACACTCATTCAGATTTAACAAAATAATGAATAAGGGAGAAATGGTGGATAAAATTAATTCAGGCTTTCAAAAGACTTTTGATAAAGACCCTTACAAGAAACTCCTAGGGAAACTTGGTAACCATGGAGTGAGAGGTAAAACTTCACATGGATTAAAACCTCGCTGGGAGATAGGGAAAAAGGAGAAGAAATAATGTTCTATTCTTACTGTAAAAAGAGGTTAGTGGTGCAGTAGCCTACACACCAGTGTTTTTTGTCTATGCCAAATCACAGAGTCCATACTCATGAGCAGCTCCATTGAAATCTGCTGCGAACTATGGTGGGAAGTTTGTTGCTACTGTGCTTCAGGAAGTTTAAATAAGGTTTAGAGGACATGATGGCATATTTGTAGGCAGTCTGAAAAGGGAAGAACTCAGTAAATTAACTGTATTAGTTGGACATGCAAATCTAGTGGGTTTAGTTAAGAGCTGAGACAACTATGAAGGAGCCCAAAATCATCTGAAGTGGTGTTTTAAATGCAGTCCTGTGCAACTCACTAGCTCAGCCCATCAGTGGCATGGTTGAACTTTTGGTCCAGATTTCCTAACTGCTGATTTCCTTTGGGACAGTGGTATATGTGTTCACAAGATCACATTTTACCTCCTTTCTTTGAGACTCAAGTTTAGAGGAATGTCTGTATAGATAAAGAGAGGAAAAAGAAGCAGGATCAAATTTCCAAATAAATGATGCTTGAGAATTACTGTGACAAAAATAAATCTTGTTGTGTGAAGGAAGTTAAAGTATTTTTATTATGGATCCTGAAGCAAGAGTGAGTTTTATAGAATGATAGAATCATAGAGTTATCTAGGTTGGAAAAGACCTTTAAGATCATGGAGTCCAACCATCAACCTAACACTGCCAAAACCACTAGTAAACCATGTCCATCAGCACCACGTCTTTTAAATACCTCCAGGGATGGTGATTCAACCATTTCCCCGGGCAGCCTGTTCCAATGCTTGATAACCCTTTCAGTGATTAATTTTTTTCATAATATCCATCCTAAGCCTCCCCTGGTGCAACTTGAGGCCGTTTCCCCTTGTCCTGTCGCTTGTTTTACTTGGGAGAAGAGACCAGCCCCCACCTCTCTACACCCTCCTTTCAGGTAGCTGTAGAGAGCGATAAGGTCTCCCCTCAGCCTCCTTTTCTCCAGGCTAAACAACCCCAGCTCCCTCAGCTGCTCCTCATAAGACTTGTGATCCAGACCCCTCACCAGCTTCTCTGCCCTTCTCTGGACATGCTTCAGAACCTCAATATCTTTCTTGTAGTGAGGGGCCCAAAACAAGTACTGAACACAATATTCGAGGTGCGGCCTCACCAGTGCCAAGTACAGGGGATGATCACTTCCCTAGTCATGCTAGCCGCACTATTTCTGATACAAGCCAGGACGCTGTTGGCTTCCTTGGCCACCTGGGCACACTGCTGGCTCATATTCAGGCAGCTGTGAACAAACACCCCAGGTCCTTTTCTGCCGGGCATCTTTCCAGCCACTCTTCCCTAAGCCTGTAATGCTGCATGGGGCTGTTGTGACCCAAGTGCAGGACCTGGAACTTGGCCTTGTTAAACCTCACACAATTGGCCTCAGCTCATCAACCTGCCCTATTCAGATCCCTCTGTAGAACCTTCCTACCCTCAAGCAGATTAACACTCCTGCCCAACTTGGTGTTGCTTGCAAACTTACTGAGGGTGCACTCAATCCCCTTGTCCAGATCATTGATCAAGATATTAAACAGAGTTGGCCCCAATACTGAGCCCTGGGGAACACCACTCGTGACCGGTTGCCAACTGGATTTAACTCCATTCACCACCATGCTTTGGACCAAGCCACCCAGACAGTTTTTGCCCAGCGAAGAGTATGCCCATTCAAACCATGGGCAGCCAGTTTCTCCAGGAGAATACTGTGGGAAACAGTGTGAAAGGCTTTACTAAAGTCCAGATAAACAACATCCACAGCCTTTCCTTCATCCACTAAGCGGGTCACATTATCATAGAAGGAGATCAGGTTTCTCAGGCAGGACCTGCCTTTCCTAAACCCATGCTGATTGGGCCTGATCACCTGGTTGTCCTGCATGTGCCGCATACTGGCACTCAGGATGATCTGTTCCATAACCTTCCCTGTCACCGAGACCAGACTGGAAGACCTATAGTTCCCTGGATCCTCCTTCTGGCCATTCTTGTGAATGGACGTCACATTTGCTAATTTCCAGTCAACTGGGACCTCTCCAGTTAGCCAGGACTGCTGACAAACAATGGAAAGTGGCTTGGTGAGAAGTTAATTCTGTACTTTCCTCTGAAGTCATCTACTCTTGAGTCAGATGGAAGTATGTACCTGTCCATTAGGTGTCAGCCAAGGGGCTAGATATGTTGCTGGTCACATCACTCAGTGTGTATTACTGACTACAAAAACTGATGTGCCTTAACCATCCTTATCCAATGTGGCAGCTAAGCATACAATGACACTTTTGTGTTTTCTTAGGGTAACATTATATAAGGTTGTTAGCTTCCCTCAAGCTGAACATTATTTTGGAGAAAGCTTTGTTTGTCGCTATGAAATAGATCTATTCCAAATTCCACCTCAAAATGCTATGCATTTTCAAAGAGATGAATAATGCAGTTGCTCTATAAGAAGTATGAATATGAAAAAAGGAGTGAAAAAGTAGATTAAAATAGATGGGAAGATGATGGCCTATAGCCAGCTATGCAAAACTAAGTATGAAACTCTGAAAGCATAAAGGACAAATAATTCTAGTTGGAAGGCTGAGGCAGACGAGTTCATCTCCCTTGCTTAGTACTATCGCCTGGAATCAGCTGCCTGAAAATGCCTGGAAAATTCACTAGTCTCTAAGGTGAAGAGAGTGAGGACACAAACTTTGTTGATGGTATGAACTTGCTCGGGTTAGTAAAAATGAGAGCTGACTCCAAAGATTTGCAAAAAGACTGTGCAAGGCTAAGTGGCTGAGAAATAAAATGGAAAATGAAATTCAATGTGGATAAATGTAAAGTAATGCACATAGGTAAAAGCAATATAGATTTGTTACAAAATGTTGGGCTCGGGGATGACTATTATCATTCAAGAGAGAGATATTGGGGATATAATACATAGTTCTATAAAAACACCGGCTCAATATTCAGTAGAAGTCAAAAACCAAATAAAATGTTAAAAATTATCTGGAAATGAATAGAGAACAAATAGATACTGTTATTATGCCAGTGTAGAAATCTATGGTATGCTTGCTTCTTTAATGCTTTGTGCATTTCTGGTCCTTCTTTCTGACAGAGCAGAACTGGACAAGGTATGGACAAGGGCAGCATTGCTGATCAAAGGGGTGGATGACATCTGTGCAAGAAAAAATGAACCAGACAGGGACTCTTCAGGCTGGGGAATAGGTGACACAGAGCAAGAGTGACAAGGAGGAGGTCAAGAGGGACGAAATTCTAGCATATGAGCTCAAAGTCATGAGGCGATTCTGTCACACAGTTCAAAACAAATGAAATTAAGTAATTCATTATACACATGTGAAATGTATTGCTGAAGGAAGCTAATGATAGTAAAATTTACCATTGTGGTAAAGGTGCTTGCATACTCCTATAAGGAGAATCCACTGAGTGTCACTAGACAGTGAGCTCCCACCTCTGTTTCAGGAAGTCCCTGGTCTGTCAAATGTTAGAAGCGAAGGACAAACACTGCTTTCTGGCCCTCCTTTTTCCCTGGACATCTGTCCCTGCTCTGTCAGAGACAGACTATTGGGCTAGGTGGAGTTTTGATGTATATGCCTTACACTGTGGAGGTAAAAATCATTCCTAGAAGCTAGAAAGGTGCCTGCATAGATGAAAAGTGACATTTGGAGGGAGAGAGCGGGGTTTTTGCAATCAATGGGAGTTGGTTTAGGCCCTCAGGGCAAAGCTTTCTTTCCCTTTCCTGTACGTTCCCATTGCAGACGTGGTTTCCACATAGAATTTATCCTGAAGAGCAGAAAAGTCACTCCGTGGTGACTAAGGGTGCATCTATTTGTCATTCCGTCTGTATCTCTCACTACCCTTTTCTTGTGTTTTCTCTGATAAGGGACCTTGGTGGCTGAAATATAGATCAAAGCCCCAGCCTAAGGCTGGTCAAAAGAAAAGGGAAGAGAAAAAAGGGCATTAAAAAATATATCATTGAGCTTAAAGGATTCTTTCTTTTCTTATTTTCTGCCCTTTCTATTTGAAGAGTTTCTGTCTCATCCTGCATTTAGCATATCTTACAGTAACTTTGAAAGAGAGGCAAAAGGGAGAGAGTAAACAAAAGATGATTTTGCTTTATTATATTTTGACCATACTTACCTCTAAACTTGAACTGTTTCATTGTACGTTGGGTGAGACAGTGACTTGTTGTGCTTGATCTGCCAAGTCTGTGCTGCTCACGAACCTGTTTATGATTGCTGACATGAATCCTCACAATGCCATGAGTCCAGTGACTTCGATCCTCTGTGTTTGATTACTTTGTATCTAATTACATTTGTGTTGTTATGTGTTAATTGGGAGGAAAGGCAAATAATTTACCCTATCATTTGTCATAGTACCCATATTTGAGATGCAAGGTCTAGATTGACTGAAATGTCATTTCATACCATTGAAGCCTGAATACATTAGATGATAAACGCATTCTTGTCTCACCTACTTGAAGAGGGTACGATTCTGAGTATGAATACAGCTGGAATGCTAGTTGTGTCCAAATAATCTTTCTTTTAGCACAAGCTAGTCTGTAAGGTCTCAAAGATTTATATAAAGTGTTCTGTTTCATTTATTAAATAAATATACTGTATAACTGCAAACTTTTTATTTCATCATTTTTATTCCCATAGCTCCTCCACACATTTTTCTTTAATATTGTCATAAAAGTAAAGCCCATGCTTTTTCCTGAACCCAGAAACCCAGCAGTTCTGCTGCAGCATCAGGGCATTCTTAGTAATCACATTTTTTCATGGGTTTTATGAAACAGTTACACTGTTTTCACTATCTACAGTATGATTTAACTATATGCAGTATCATTACATTGCCCAGAAGTGATTGTTAGGCTAAAGCAATAGATCATCATATCTTCACCAAGGTCAGTAAAACTTTACTCTCTTGGACCATTTGATGTGATACTTTTAGTGGGTATGTGCTGCTGAAAATAGGATTCTTCTTTCATCCAGAACCAGAACAAATTTATGCAAAGTTAGAGCTATGGCAAAATTAGAAACAATATTTTCTGTTAAAACCACCATTTGTGCTGGCAAAGAAAAAAAAATAATTGTCAAGATTTTGGTTTCATGAGGAAATTTTTCTAATCTTGCTTTAAAAATAGTGCAAAAACCTATACTCTGAGAATTACTTTTATCCAAAACTTACTAATGTCTCTGAAAGTTCCTCGCGCAAAATGATAGCCTCAAAATATAAACCATTTACTGCCAGATGTTTTGCAAGCTGTTCTGTAATGTCGCATAAAAAGCAATGAAGTAAAGACAGAACCTAGCAATATATATTATAAGAAGCTAAAACTGGGATGGAGAGGGGTGTTAGCTTCATAAAATTTACAGTAATGTGAAGAAATCAAGGTGTTCTTGCAAACTGAGTGGAGCCAAGCCAATTTTTGAGGGATTTTTTAAGATCAAGCAGAACATTCAGTTAAGACGTGATTGAATAAATGTACACATTCTGCAACACACCATGAACACCAGCAAAATTTCCTCCTTATTGAACCAAATGAGGAAATAAAGTTTAAGGATTGAAGATCCCATTTTGAGGCTATGGCTTTCTTCCATCCAAAGACTGAATTTCTAGAAGAGCCACTGATCCCACTTATGGATCCATGGTAAAGCATCTCACATGAGGTATGCCAAACCACTAGTCAGTGCTGACAATGACCTTCTTGATCTCTTGTTATGTTTCTTCCATTTTCTTTGTGTGTACCCCTGAATTATTTTGAGCACTTTTTGCTAGCGGTGGTAGAGGCGGCATGTTCATTCAGGCCAAGGCTAGTATGTTGGTCAGGTGGAAATAACAGGCTTTGGTCCTGAGGGCGGTGAAGAAACGAAGCATGTGTAAGCAGCTCTTGAGTTTCAGTTTCACATCCCCTTTTTACTTTGGGACCTAATAGTTCAATACACTTTGCCGTAGAGCTGATACTGATTTGAAATAATGAGGATGTTTACTGGTAGCTGCAAACCAGGGAGGCTGACAATAGAAGCAGGTGATTAAGCAGAGAGGAAGGTGAAAAAAATGTCCTATAATTGGAGAGATTAACAGTTTGGACATGCTGAGTAATTTTAAAAAAAAAAAAAAAACAAAAACAAAATTTAGCAGGAAGTGAAAGGCTCCTATCCCATGCATATACTTCATGTCACACTGTCATTACCTCTAACCCAGCTCAGGGCTCTCAGACACTACAGAGCTATAAAAGAGGAAAGTATGGCAATAGCAAAAAATCAAGAGGTGATGCTTTTTATTGATAACAATAATTCTTCGTTTCACTCTTAGTTTTTAGAATAGTATCTGCTTATTAATCATCACTGCATGTTTTTTCCCTCCCTCCATTGTCATTCCATATAATGTGTTCTTTTCCCTTAAAATATGTGGTGGCAAGTAAAGAAAGTGAGACAAAGTAAACACATTCCTTGCTTCCCTATATTGGAAACGTGTTGTAAGGAAATAACGCGGTTGCCTCACAGTTTGCATGGGTGGCAAAAGTGAGCCTGGAAGTTAATTCTTCATGTCATTTGTGTATGAAGCCCTAATCCAAGGTAGGAGAAGGAGGATCTAGAACACTATGTAATGGAAATAATAAGCAGAATTATGTCTATTCAGAGGGCTACAGTGCTGCCTACTCTCCATTTACCCAGATCTCTTTGACAGCATTAGAAGATGGAGCTGTCCTCGATGCCACATGGTCTACTTTCTTTAGACACTTTGCAGCAGGAATCATGAGGATGCCAACTGTGCCTTGCTGCTCCGCATGGCTATCAGCAGGGATTCCATCTTTATTTGTTTTTTAAAGTGCCTCACACATCTGTGGAGCAGGATAAGTCATAAATAATAATAATAATGTCACCGCTTCCCTCTCATTAATAACGAGTCACTAGAGATTCCCTCGTAGTGATGCATAGTGCATGACACTGCACAGATTAGGGCTTCCATCATGCAGGCTGTCAGCATGATTGCTTTTACTAAATACAGCCATCGCATACAGTGAAATATGCTCAGCTGGGGGACTGCTAGTAAAGTACTGACAGCAGCTTCGCAAACAAGAACGTACAGCTTTCATAATTCTGCTCTGGAGACTAAAAGCTTGGAGAAATGCTAGAGATTGTGAGCAAGAGGTGAATACGCTAGCACCTTTTCCACAAGAATCCAGGCAGTGGATCTTATTCCCAGAAATCTGCCTTTCCTGTCTGGGAAAACCATTCACTGACTTTCTTAAATCCATAAACTCTTTGGGTCAGTAATCATCTTAATCAGTTCTACAGGGCTTAGAGCAACTGAGACTTACTCTTGACCGCTATGATGAATGGTAATCACCATGAGAATTAGCTAATTATGTTAGCCAAACTGGTAAAAGAAATTTTTAAACAAGAGCTATTAGTACTTTATGTGGGAGGAAATAGCACTAAAAAAAACATCGACCTTTGTCTCATCTGCTGAGAGTCAATGGACAGAAGTGAGCTTCTCTAAGAGGCCATTCAGGCCCAAAGCAAATGCTTTGCACACTCGCATGGAGGAGTCTGCCACTGTCGACTGACCTCCAGACTGCACACCTGAAGCTGTACATCCAGAGCAGACGACATGGATAACTTCTTCATTCCCCTTTCCCAAAACTGCTCTTCTTACACATTGCATCTGGCTTCAACGGCAATTTTCAGCTGAAGGCAGTGCCACCAAAATCAGTTGTCCCACCTCACTAACGGCTTTGGCCATCCATTCCCCTCCCTGTTCTTTTCTTTGTGTGAGTCCTGGTGTTTGTACACTCACATAACAACTTAAGTAAGATAATGGCCCTAGCTGGAAGGAAACCATTGGGTGTTTAGTGTTTAGTTTTCCAGAAGGCAGTTCTCCGATCTGGCTTATTGCTTGGCCATCACAAGGGAGACGGTAGGAATATAACACCAGCCCCATCTAGATGTGTTGGAAGAAATTTTGAAATAGTACCTACTGCTTCTGTGAAGATTAACTCAACATCACTCAGAGGTGCAGAATATCAGATACAGGGTGAAATAGCTACCAAACTTCAGATTCATCTCCTCTCCTCACTTATTTCCTAATAACTCCCACATGTAGGCAAGTCCTAGGGGACTGAATTATTATCCTATGGATTCACTTAGATTCATGTGACTGTAGGGAAAGGTAATGCAGAACAACCACTCTGTAGATGGATGACAGTGGTGCAGATACTTATAGCTGACAAATAAATGAAGATGGCTGGCTGACATGACTACTCTGCATTGAACGCTGATGAATGGACACCAATTGCAAGTGTACTTCACATGTTTTCAACAAAAAAAATGCCATGATAATACGTTTTACACCCAGGCCAACATTTTGAAGGTAAGGAACAGATCCATGGCCATGTTCAAGTGAGCTAGGACATTGCCTTGGAGTTCATCCAGGCAAAGACTCTACTCCAGAACAGTAGAAAAAAAAATTGAGACAAATTACCACGTTGCAGGGTTACCTGTGTCTTCTCTGAAGCGTCTGCAGTTTTCTGGGAAGGAAGAAGAGTAGATGGACCAATCTGGATTCAAAATGGCAATAAACTATCTATTTTTAAAGGCACTCAAAATTTTCCTGCAGAGAAACAGGGAAAAGTAACATGTTAAACCATAGGAAGAATTGAGTTGAACAGAAATGCATTTTACCATTCTAAAAAAAAAGTGATGCAGAGGCTCATAAAACCTGAAACTCCACAGGTTTCATCCAGCTAGAGAATCAGTCCTGAATAGCAGTACTTTTGAAAGTATGGATTTTTTTAAAATTATATAATGAATGCTATCTCATTTGCATATGGTAATTGGCCCTGTCTGTCACTTCTGCTCCACAGTCTGCTCTTTAGCAAACACTGCTTTGTTTGTTACTTCCCAAGCTCTATGACTGTCTATGGAGCAGCACTCTTTCATTTTTACAGATGTATAAGTGATGTTAACGAGAATAATCTGGCAGAAGAAGGAAAAAAAGAAAGCTGGTGTCATTCCTGGGCTACGGACATAAAGACAACTCCAGAAGAGTATATTAAAAGCATAACATGGTTTCTATGCCGACTGAAATATTGTTGCACTATGAAACCAGTAAATCTATAGCTTTATGCTAACTTAGTTGGACTATTTTTTCGATAGCTGGTATCTTGACACTATTTATTGTCCTGATATTATAGGAAGCTTTTAAAACCTACAGATGCGCAAGCCCATTAAAAAAAAATTAAGTTTTAACAATGTTTTCTGTAGTGTTCTAATGAAAACCAGGCAAAACCCCGAGCTACTGAAAAAATGTCACCTTTATTCTGGAAATTCAAGCTCCGTATGTTGCACCTGCAAATGAAAAAGTTTTAACAAGTATGCATGCCAAGAAATACCGTTTCTGCCATCACTTCTGCTCTATCCAAAGCTTCCTTCAAGTGGGAATAAAAAACAAACAAAGTGACACATGCTGTGGTTAGCTACACAAAAGACGAGTATAACTAAAGGCATCTGACAAGTCTTCAAGCCATGGAAGGAAAGTCATTGCTCAAATTGTGCCCTTCAGTAGTCTAAACCTCATTTTAACACTAAGGATTGTTAAAAGGAGAACCCAGTCAATTCCCATGGCAGGGTCCATGGATGGCCAAGAACTGAAGGACATAAAACCAAATAAGAATGGATCTGTTGGTAATTGTCATTCACACAAAGAGGACACCAAATTCCAGCCCAATAGGGACATCTTGTTGGAGGACTGTAGGTGAAGTGGGAAAAGGAAGATCAAATATAATCTGTGTTTTGACATTAATGTGGTAATAACACTTCTACTCCTTCTGTGTAGGAAACTTTATCTCAGTTAGGAGTAATGGCAGATTTACGTAGGAAACATCCAACTGGCATCTTCCAAAATTAAGACAAATCATATTATATTATTATATTATATATTATACATTATATATTATATGCTATATACTATATATTATATACCTGTGGCAATCTTAGGGAAAAGTTATACCTAGTGAACTCACATGACATTAGTTTGCTCCACACTAGTGAATCACAATTCATACCACATTGGTAATGCACACACTGAGGGAGAAGGATGGAGAATGAAAAACACAGAGCTGAAGAGAGGAAATAACGTATGAAAATTAAATGGATCTAAAAAAGGCAAAGGAAATTTTAAAAGCAAAATCAAGTGGGAGAAAAAAGCCTAACCAAAATGAAACAATCCACAAGTGTCTTTGCACAATTATAAAGTAAAGTTAATGTGATTTCAAAAATATTTATCAGACAAGGCATGGGTGTACCTGTTACCTGAGACATTCTTCCACATACTCAATTTAAGTGAAGATTAGGAACCAGATCAGACCGCGATGGGGTTTTAATTCTCCCCCCTTTAAATACTCATTAATCAGTCATAACCTGCTGGCTGGTCAGGCGAAGGCTTACCAGCAGATATGTGTTTGCTCCCTGGCCAAGTCCTGTCTGTGTGGAGACTATTCCCAAAAACTGAAGTCTCCATCAAGTCTAATTTGATTAAGTCTGTACCATGTCCCACAAGTACACGTCCTCATTTGAAGCAGCAGCACTTACAACCCAGAACATGAGCATAAAATCAGTTTCATTAGTTACTTAAATTGATAAGCTGGATGGCAACCTGGCCTGCTTGAGGCACAGAAGCACATTCCTCCTGCTTCTCTTGCAAGGGGCAGGAACAGCAGTTAGAGCAAACAGGCAAGGCACAGAATATCTGACACTGCCACTGTAGGTTAGGGGAAGCTTCTCAGACCCCTCAGCTTACAGACTGCAGTTTCTTCAGAGGTGATAACTTCATTGCTTGCAGGTTTTTGAACCATTTGTCAAGAACAAATAATAAGGACTCTTAGCGAGGAAAAAAAAAACCCAACATATTTTCATAAAGGAAACAAATGTCTTGTTTGTACAAGATGAAAAAATTAACTTAAGATAATATTTTTTTAGATCATAGAAAAATAGAAATCAGGAAGTGAAACAAATGAGATGAAAAGCAAAAATACTTGAAAAGTGCAAGAATATCTATGTGTTAAAAAATACATTAATGTCACAATTCTTAATGATAAGCGATATTTTTAACATTCATAAATCAACTGAGTTCGGCTGCTGTACTGCAATCGATGGTATTTAATCAATTACTATCATGTGAATATGTGGCCCCTGGTGTGCAAAAAGACATCATTAATTATTTCACTTCTAACACAATGCATGACCAACTCATGGTACCAGTGTAAAATTAATATATTACATATTTGCGTGCTTGCCTTATTTCTTTAACTGTTGGAATTCATAGATATAAGATTTCTTCTGCAGTCGTGCAGAGTATAATTATTTTTTTTTAAATTAATTGTTCATAATGCTGAGATTCCAGGAGCTTTAAGCATATGAGTGATTTCTATACTTTGATGAAATTAGGAGAGTTGGCAAGCACTAATTATGACTGCTGACATTTGTTTTATTGGTCTGATTTCTCATGCTTGTCATCCTCTTCTCTCCTGCTGAAATCCATGGCAAAAAATTGCTGTTGCCATTGGTGGAAACAATGATATTGTAGATCACATAACTCTTAATGGCTTGCAAGTAATCTGCATCCAAACTCAACTTTTCTCTTTTCTTTTTGGCTTTGTTCTTTTGATAGATGCTCTCAGCCAGTAAGGAAAAATCAATTTAAATGAATAAGCAAGTGAACAGCATTCACATCACCTTTATTTCACATTGCTTCCTTGCTTGATTCTAATGATGCTTTATTTCAGTACCAAGAAGCTTCACTACCTGGCCAAGCCTTCATAAATAAGAATCAAGTAAGTAAATAAAATCACAAACCCAACTCAGTGTCAGCATTAACTCTCAGCCATTGCAAAGTTCTATTTAATAATAATAAATGTAAGTTCAGTAAAGTCCAAGCTGTTCATTGCTCAGGCGGGGCTCACAAATTGCAAGAGACAACAGCAGACTTTTAATACTAAAAAAACAAATTAAGGCCCCTATCAGATGTGCCGCCAGCCAGAGGAGAAACTTTACCCCTTTTATTAAGCTTGCAGTTCTGCTTTGTTTAATTTCTTCTCAAACAAGGGAAAAAAAAAATGAGGATGAATTCACATAGGGACAGCTGGAATGACCATGTATTGCAAGGGACGAGATCTGAAGCATATACATGCACTGGCTTCACCACACAGCTGAAATCAATGAGCCATCATGGACTGTCAGCGCTGGCAGGTGGGCCTCTGGGATCAATGGAAAGTTAGGACTGACAGCCTCCCTCCATCTCAGCCCACTGGTCCTGCCTCCTGACAGTGGTGGAGCGACCCTCGCTGTCCCCTGCATCGCTTGGGTGGCCTGATCTTTGCTTCCCTTCTCCCCCGTCACCGGGTGGACCACCTTACTGTCAACTCTATTCCCTGTCCTCGTAAGCATTCTTCTTGCATAGTGCTGAGACAAAACTTCTGTGCAGAAAGGTCATCAAATACAGCCAGACACAGTGGGGGTAAAAATAAAATATTGCATCAAATATGTTTGATGGCTTGAATTGACTCAGAGCCCCATCAGTCCTGTATTTTGGCCCTTCAAAATGCAAATGCTTGAAAAAGACACTGCAAAGAATGATTGAGAGGATTTGAATACGCAAGTGTAGCTGACCTGCTGCATCAATATGTTAAAGTAACCAAGTATTTGTACTGATAATGGGAAGTCCATAACCTATTCCTCAAAGAAAGGTTACTTCTCAAAGGATCCATCTACCCTAACTCAGGCACCTAGAATTTACATATCTGTACTCTCACCTGTCATTTTCATGTGCCTTCATAGTCATCTACTATGGCCGCTATCACAGGGTGGCTGAGCTTGGAAATCCTTTAATTCCAACATAGGTTTAGCATAAGTTTTAAAAAAAATGCATGTTGGCAGCACCAGTTCTTATTTTAATTGCCTGGGAAAGGGTGTAAGCACTCCCTTGAGGTAGAACAATCTGAGCTGCCTAGCTTAATTAGCCTTTAATTTCTAAGCCACACAAGATAAACACAGACCATCCCTTTTCAGATCCCTCATCCTCCTGAGCATTTTCTGGGATTCAGCTGGTGTTACCTGAAGAAAAGGGCTCCAAGGCTGTGTTGCACTTGTTACTAATGGCTGCTCTGTGGTTTTCACCAGGGTCTGCTCTCATAGCAGCAGTCGTCTCCTGTGTCCGGTTTATCACAAAGTACAGAAGTAGGGTGTTAAGGTATCAGTCATGTCAGTAATTAAATGTCATGACAAGTAGAGCACAGCACTAGTTGGAAGTTAAAAGCCCAACAGACTGACACAGGTGCCACTGCCCACCCATACTGGTTAAAGGAAAAACCAGCTTGTAACTGGGGAAACAGGATCTTTGTAAGATGTGTCACCTTTTTTCACTGGTGACCGTTGAGGAGAACTCCCAAACTGATTGTGTTCATAGATATTCTTTCTTTCCTGAAGCATGCTTGGAAAGAAAAGTCTTTTACTTCTTATTGAGCTTTTATTTTTTGCTAGCAGTTAGTTTCTGTGAGCTACAGTGACATGGAGAGCTGACTCTGCTAGAATGTCAGCTGCCCACATCTCCAACTTCCCCGTAAGATGATAGTGTGTCCATGGTGACACTGTGGCAGCAACATTATAAAGCATCAGCATTACCTTCAAGTGAGAATTTTTTAAGTTTTCCTATAAGTTTGCTCCTTCAAAAACAATTTTGTCTCTTGAGGTAGAAACTGTAATCATGCTCTCTTCATCTCTTTCTTAACTCAAAAATATTACAAATATTTTTGTATTATAATCTTGCTAATACTTTAAAGAGGGAGACTGAAAAGTAATAGAAAGAAAATAAAGGAATAAAAAGACACCCTCTGGTAGAAGTAAGCTGGTCAAGACATTCTTAAAGATAGTCTCGGTCTTCATACTGATGTCCTCAACCAATACTAACAAGATATTTGTATTCAAGGTGCAGGCATTGCGGCTTTACAGCCCATTGTATTAGCAAAAGTGTAAGCATGTGTTAGGGACCAGACATAAGGACCAGCACAGGGTGAGTGCTCCTAACATGTAAATGGAAAGTAACCTCTTATGAGGGATGTCAATATTCTGATCAAATGGCAGACACATTTGTAGTCAGATTACCAAGGGAGGTAGGGCAGGAAGTTCTGGGAAAGAGACTGGTGTACTGGAATAGTTCTTCCCTTTTCCAGCGCATTCTCTGACATCTTCTTTCTCAAGCGTCCTTCACCTGACCCAGACCGATAGCCCAATTAGTTGTTTGGAGGAACTGAATTTGACCTGTGAGCCAAATATTTTACAAATTAACAGATGATTTATCCTTGACCTCAGTGCCTCTATGTGAAAAAAAAAAAAAAAGCAGTACTATTTAATGAATAGTGAAGTTAAAACTAATTAGTGCTCTCTCTGCAGCAGCCTTGCCATCTGGGGACTTGAACTTGTGACCGTGGATGCAGACAGCAGTGTTAGGGAACTCACGAACTGGGATGGACAGCAGGAATATAAAAGACATCAGGGGTTATAGGACTGAAATCTTAGTCTGCATGTGCAAGCGTGGATGGTAAAATAGAGGCTTAAAATGGAGGACGAGTTGCACATCCTGATTTAAATTAAATATATGTGACGTAGTAGAAGTTTGAAGGTAGGCAGCATCTATTTGGCTTCCTACTGTGGGAATATGTAAAAAGGACAGCAAGGAGTGGAGGAGGAAGTAAGAAAACTTGGGTCTGAAGCATGGGAAAAGGTTTGTGTTTGACTAATAGGCCCAGGAAATGTCATCCATTTTCTGGGGAAAAGACTTTTGTGAAGGATGAAGGGCCCTTGGTGAGTTCTTTTGGTATAGGGGAATTTCAGTGTAAATATTCAACAATGTGGAAAGTGTTTCAATTAGAACGATAGTGGGTAAAAGGAGAGACACTGTCTCAAGAATATCTATAGCATCACATTTTCTGTTGGAACTGCCCTGTAGGTATAAACAAAGTGTGCTCTTGCCAGACGGAGAGTCATAGAGAAAGGAGGAGAGGGACCCTAACCTCTGTATCGCAGCCAGACACAGAATTAGGCTCCCATGCTTCAGACTTAGGTAGCCAGAATCCTTTGAGATAAATATAGAAGCAAAACTCTAGGGTGTTCCCTACTGAGGTAAGCGTAGTTGGAAGTTACAGCTAATTCCTAGATTGAACCTAACCACATTGTAGCCCAACATCTAAAGGGATTTTTTAAATATTTTTTGGTGTGTGTCTCAGCGTATGAATGACTTCTTGATTTTCATAGCCACCTTTTATTCAACGTATAAATAGCTGCAGCAGCTCACAGAACTGCAGGGTCAGATCTCTGAGGCTGGAAACCAAATCCAGCACCAGATGCAGATATAAAGCAGTCTCATTTTAAGAGACCAGTGAAGCCATAGTTTCGACTGACTTCATCAGGAGTTGATCGGTATCTCTGAAAAATTGACTTTATAGGCACTTAATGATGGAAATCAGTGTCTAACGGACAGCACTGAAGTTTAAAATATTATTGGCTTCATTGCATTATAGCAAGCTGACCTCTGCCAATGTCGTTCCCTCAGTTGATAAAAGTGATTTTGCATGGCAGAGCCCTTGCTGCAGAAGACTCATGTGTGAAAGACCTTTTAGAAGTTCACAGTTAACACCCTGCCCAAGGGCTAAATATTATTAACTTTTTTTGACCTTTTTAACATCACTCCTTAATTAGCAGTAAACATAAGTAGCTGTAAAACTCTACAATACAGCACTAAGTTCACCACTCAATCAAAAATTTAGCAAAAATTACCATATGTGTTACAGGAAGCTCAACGTTTTCTGCTTTTCCAGACTGCTGAGGCAGCATCCTCTTAGTGTTGATAAAAATTGCTTTGCAAAGGTTGTGCCTCTTTGGATTTATCACTATCAGCATGTGGCAGCGTTTGAGCTTCCAGCTAAAAAAAAAAAATTCAAATGGAATTTTACAGTACTTGCTTTGGGGCTGGAGCGTAAAACTGGTCTCTTAGCAGCTTCCAAGTCCCTGGAAGCTCAGTCCCTGTGTCTCTCGGCTTCGTCACACCCTCTTATGCATCGCCGCTGATCTTTCCCGCTTGCTGTTTACTTATTTTATTGCATGGTTTGGAGGCACCTTTTTATTATTATTATCTTGGTGTGATTTTGGCTTCTCTTGATGACAGAAGTTTACATAAGTGCAAGGGAACGATTAATGTACCGTGCACGGTGGGCAAGATATCACCATGGAGGAGAGGAGAGGAGAAAGTTGCCCCAACAAGACTTTGAAGAAATTTTAGTTTTAGAAAAAGTAAGTGGCTGGTCTATGTTAGCAAGCTGTGAGGCCCAATATAAGAACAAAGTGATGCTATGCCCTTGACATCTACACCATATGCCTTTCAGCGGCTCTGCTTCGGGCTAGCTCTGGTGCTGTGGGTTGAATGCCTGGTAGTAATTAGCACAAATTAAGTGTTGGTATGATATTCTGGTGTAATGCCTTCCTAAAAGACTACAATTTGGGCATTAGGAGCTCCATCTGCAATCTGAATCTTTGTGCTATGTGGTGACGATAAGGAGATACTCTTAAGCACGCTGCTGAGATGAATTGAAACACTGATGGAAAGGCACCTGGAAAAAGACCTAATGCCCTTGGCCTGGATGCAGAACAGCAGTGGCTTTGCACCTCATATAGCAAAACACACAGTCAGACCTTTAAAGGTTCCTTCCAACCCAAACTGTTCTATCATTCTATGTTCTCCAGCAGGTACAAATCGATCTATATTAATATAAGTAATGTGAAATACATTTACTGAAGATCTGTATTCCATTTAAAAAAAATAAATAAAATACTTACTTTTGCATACTGAAGTGGATGAGGCATCCTAGCATTTGGTTTTTTTGGGTGTCTCTCTGGGGCTTTTTGGCACTCAGTGCCTCCCTGGGTGTCAGCATTTTGATTCCTTTGATAAGGTTACACATAACATCCCTTACGTCTGATGGCCTGAACCTGTGCTGCCTTCCTGCACGCTTAGACCTGAGCCCTTGGAGAGAGCTGGAAATGACTCTGAATCCTAAAGCCAACTCAGTCCCATTTCATGGGGAGAGTAAAACAAAGGGTAAATGCTCCATCTGAAGCCTCTTTTATATGTTTGATCTTTCACAGCATTCCTCATTCAATCCTTCCCACACTAGTGATATGAAGAAGCTGTGAAAGTTAATCCATTTTGGAGATGAATCAGTGCTGGCAACTGTCCTCACCCACAGGTCAGTAAGCACAGGGTGGACGGCTATCCTGGTGCTCTCTGCTGGGAATAATTCCTTGAAAAACGGTACCTGGAAAATGCTCAGTCTCTTGCTGCTCATCTGCTTGGTAGCAGGTAGCTGGCACAGGGTTCAGTTTCACCTTGGCTCTAGGCAAGGCAGAACTGCCAGACAATGACAGTTTTCAGAGAGGCTTGGGGGGAAAAAAATAATTAAAAAATTACACATACAGCCCCTCTGAGGAAAGATCCTCTTTGTGCCAAGCATTAACACAAAGCCAGTACAAGCTTTCTCCTTTTACATATTCCTTCTGGCACTATACCACCCCGAAATAAAAGCCTATTGTGGGAAAAGCAGAGAATACAAGCAGAAATTATGATAAACTCTCTCGTTTTGTTCAGCACGTGGGCAAAGGACACCAAACACTTCTGATGCTTGATTGACCACCCACAGTGCCGTAAATAGGAAGAATGACCTGCTGAAATGGCCAGGTAGAAAAGTTTCTCCAATTAGAGAAAATACCTGAGAACTGAAGAATGTTGATCTCAGCACAGAAACAAAACCACATATATAGAAATTTAGATCTGCTCCAGTTTCAGTCTTTGTCTCAGCTCCCACTGTGAGATCTCTGACTCTCTTCTGTGGTCAAAACCAGAGAAGTTAGGGGTTTGGGTATTTCTTTCAGTGTTACAACAACATTTGACCTATACAAACCTTGAAAAAAAGCAAAGATCCTGATGTTGTCAATCTAAGCCTTACAGAAATTCATCCTAAATCTGAATTTTAGTGGCAATGAGCATCTCAGCCTCCTTCAGCAAAGCTGAAGACCTCCCTGTCCAAACTCATAAACTCTGAGTTGAATGCCTGAAAATGATACCATTCATATAAAAACAACGAGCATTTTTTCTTTTATATCTATTGGCTGACCAAGCCCTGGGACAATGTACGACTGTTACATTGTTCTTTATTCAGGTCCTCATCTTCAAACAAAATTTTGTTTTTTTTTGTAGAAGCTTTGGCCCAAAACGCCACACAGAACTACATCTACAGGTTTTTTTCACATCCTCTAGTTGTTCTTTCATATCTCTTTAAGTAAAATTGTAATGGCTGAAACACAAATGATGCTGGGGATCCTATTTGTCTCAAGTTTCAACTGATGTCAAAACCCTCCTTCCCTTAAGAACTGTGAATGCTGCCTGCTCCTGGATCGTTCTGATGTGTATGTTAGGTTATTTTTCCTCTTTGGTGAAAATTTTTCTTCTGTTTTTAGTCTAATAAGATAGGTTGCTCACAGGGAACAGTCCTTCTGTGTTGGGACCCTTATTTTTTT
>VYZM01016014.1:178809-194034 GCA_013398915.1 Dromas ardeola
ACAAGCCAGGATGCTGTTGACCTTCTTGGCCACCTGGGCACACTGCTGGCTCATGTTAAGCTGTCTGTCCACCAGCACCCCCAGGTCCTTTTCTGCTGGGCAGCTTTCTAGTTGGTATTAATTTTTATTTTTTTATTGATTTTAATTAAATTAATTAATTTACTAGTTGGTATTAATTTTATTTTACTCCTTTAAATCCTTGCTATTCAAGTTCTGAGATCAGTATCAGACTGACAGTAAGACAAATTTATTACCTCATTTATCCCTTAAAAGCAATGCTATGACATTAGGGTCCCTACAATATTTTGAACTTCCTCCTACTCAGTATTACTGAAAATGGAGCATGGACGGCGCTGATTGCTTCTTGCCTAAACAAACTCCTAGGTACGAGAACCTGGATTTTCTGACTGAAGAACTTTCATAAATATTCTTCAACATTTTTCTAAGGAGACTTGTCTTTAGTATCCTCACCGCTTGAGCCATATTACCAGAAAATGAATGCAGTAATTAAGTTCTGACCTTACTAATATCATGTCCAGATGGATATAGACAACACATAAACCTATAAGTGATTTACATATATGTGCTTGATAGTTTGAAAAGTTAACAATATGCTTTTTCCCTAAGATGTTTTTGAATAATTAAGTGCATTTTCTCAAAGATGATAACAGCAGTCTGTGATAATGTTATGCCACTGGCAGACATGAGGAATTCCTTCAGGACAAGTCAGGGTGTATGAAATTTGTGCTGCTTGTTGCATAGGCTTCCCACCCATATTAACTCCAAAGCTAAGAGATGCTGAGCCCTGTTAATTAACATCTGTAATGACAACTCTATTTCTATCACCTTTGTCACTCTGTAGAAAGGTCTTCTTTATTTAATTTCTTCTCTCTACTTAATTAGTCATACCACTAATGACCACCCTTAGGCCCTTACTGGTTCTTCTTCTCTGATCCATTCCACTTCTCTGATACTTACTTGCTTCTTGTGACGAAGAGAAGAAAACTCTTCTCCAGGATTTGTGCCTCACATACAACAGATGCTGCTGCTTCAGACATCATTACTCCTGGAATTTCCTTTGCCTCCTTAATTAATACTTCTGGTTGTTTACACCTATTATTAGATAAAATTACTAAGCAAGAATAATTATATACAACCTTTAATAACCACCCCAACCCAAAATAACAAATTGTATATTATACTTGGAAAACTGATATCTTGTCCAGTACTAGCACTGATGACAGACTAAAATCTGTTCTCTCAGGGTATTTTCTACAAGCAAAAAGGTGCTTGAGGTAAAATTTGAGAAAGTTTTTTGTATCTTTAGTTTTAAAAGAGAAAAAGAAAAAAGTGAAAGAGAAATCAAGGGAGAGAGGGAGAGAGGGAGAAAGTGAGAGGAGGGAGGGAGGCAAGGACTAAGAAAAGGAGAGGAGAAGGTGAAAAAAGGGAGGATAGGTGGAGAAAAGACAGGAGAAGGTGAAAAAAAAGGAGGAAGAAAGATGGGAGGGAGGATCTTACTCATATAGCAGTCTTAACATGGAGAATAAAGACATTCATTTTCACTGAACACTTTTACAAACATAAATCTATACTGTGTCAGTATGAATCAAAGCTGACAGCCAGTAAGGTTGTCATTAGTTAGTAACCTCTTCATAACACACATAATGGTTCTTGCTCTTGTTCAGCCAAACTATCAGATATTAATACCTTTCTGCTTACCTTTGACAGTCTAGATACTCCCCACTGAGTAATCAAGAAATCAGGGAGACAATAGAAGAAATTCAGACCCTCAACACAACACAACTCTGTGACACACATAAAGAAGCCCTTACTGCTGTCTTGTGAGTGTATTGAATTTTTTTATCCCCAGAACTAGAAGTTTTGCATTTTCCAGGTGACAGTTAACACCTGCTAAAGAGAAGGTGGAGGTCTTATACCAGAGTCAATAAAAAAAACATGAGCAGATACCAAAGCGAGGAGGGGAAACAAAGTGGGGATGTGAATTTGAGCCTTGTAGGAATTCGGTACCTGAAGAAAGGCAAAACACCAGGGCTGAGCTGACTGGGGCTCTTTGCTCCCCTGGGTCCCACGTGGGAGTTCCTGCTGCTCTCTCAGGTCATGGTCCTATGACAAGTATTTTCTTCTGTCTCACCCCCACTGTGGCAGAGCTGTTTTCTCCTAGCATCAGGATTTTACTTCTGCAAGAGGCAATGTGGCTTTCAGCTATTTTCAGCCCCAAAGAAAGCATAAAATATTCCTTCTCCCAGCAGCATGATGCTCCTGGCTGGCTGTGACACTGTACGCAACACCTCTGGAGGAGTAATGGGCAGGCTGAAAGCAGCCTCCTCTCTTCAAAACACAGGGAAGAGGAGGAGAGAGGGGGTTATTATGTCAATGTTCAACTTATAAAAAATGGGAGTGTGGCGTACTACCCCATCGTGACATTACGGCATGAGGGAGAACAGAACAGATAGATGTGTGAAAGCGTACAACAGCCACTTTCTCTGGTCCAGACAGCAGAGTTACAATAATAGTGTGGCCAATAGGATTTCTTAAGGGTTCACAAATAGCCAATACTTCTGTTGAACTAAACTTCCTACTTTAAATAGCAATAGGGAATTTCTAGTTCAGGGGCTTTTTAGTTTTCTTTTTTTCCTTTTTCTTTTTTTCTGCTCCTAGCCCCACTGGGGAGAAGGGCACATCTCACTTGAGTAGACAGGCAGGGAAGGGAGCAATGTTCATTGACATGTCATTTTTTTCAGCATTTTATCAAAACCCATGAGTCAACATTAATTGGAAGATTATCAGCAGAGGAAATGGCTTGAAAGTCTGTCTCACGTTGCATCCTAACTGAGGGAAAGCTACAAATGAGATTCTGTGAACCTGGAAAAGCACCACCCTCACTCCCAAAATGTCTTAAATATGGCATGTTTGGTGTCCTTTGCTTTTCCTTCTGACTTCTCAGAAGCCTGGTGGACCAGCCAGAAGCCTCCTGGAGACTGATCACCCAACAGCGTTTGATGTCAGTTGTTCTCATGTCCTCTGAAAACCAATCTCCAGAGGCACTCAAAGCCTTGTATATGGGCTCAGCACATACACAGCAGGCAAGTCAGACTGCGAATATACAAATCTCAGATGCTTTCATCCTTTGAGCAAGACTGGAAGTTGGATGAATCCTGGCTTAAACCTTTTATCTCATGCCAAGTTCTTCTCTGTCTCTGAAGCCCATGGTATTTTCTGCCATTCGTGCTCAAGTCCTGAAATGAGATTTAAAGTCCATTGTCTGTTTCTATCCCTTAGCACCATTTTATTCACAGTTTTAATTCAGATACACATCAATCCTATCAGACACTCTGAATTATGTGTTAATTAAACGTGGCACCCAAAAATGGTTCTGCTGAAGTTAGTGGCAAATCTCTTATTGCCTG
Organism: Dromas ardeola; assembly: GCA_013398915.1. NCBI lineage: Eukaryota > Metazoa > Chordata > Aves > Charadriiformes > Dromadidae > Dromas > Dromas ardeola. The sequence continues at coordinate 182,238 of VYZM01016014.1, forward strand.
TAGGAGGAAATGATCCAAAGCATTTACAGTGCACTGTTTTGATCATTGCTGTGAACTAAAAGTGACAGACGCCAAAACCAGCTTGATTCAGGTACCACAAGCATAGACATTAAAAAACATCAGCATTCACCAAGAAAACACCAGAGGGCTCAGGTCTGGTGGCTGAGCCATCTTTGGATGCAGGGATTATGGCATCTGTTTGTGTCAGAGCAATCTCTGATTTTGCAGCAAGATGATCTGGTTTCAGGACTCAGTTTTGCAGACTTAAATATGCAGCTACATTTTGGACACCTAACAATATCTCATGCAGCCTCCAGTTGCTGCTGCACAGGGTAGATGTCCCAGATACTTCAGAGTGTTTCTAATACATAAGCAAATGTGTTGAAAATTTAATAGTGCTCTTTTGTGCCATGGAAACGCTTACCTTCACTGACATACATGAAAATAGAAGTCAGAAGAAACAACAAACTGTGACTACTGCCTTTGTCTCAGCCATTTATGTGACTGAGAAAGAAAGGAAAAAAAACCTGAAACAACAATGAAACAAAACCAAGAAGAGCAAAAACAAACCCAGAAGCAATGTAAGAAATAAATTTGTCAAGTGCGTACTTGTTCAAATGCTTAAGTTTTTGTCTTATGGAGAATTTTAAATAGGAAAACTGTTCTGTTTCTGGGGGGAAAAAAAGAAACAAAACAAGAAGAAAATGGTAGTTTCAAATTTTCTACAGGAAAATAAAAAGAAAAAAAACTTCAATAAGGAGTCTTGTTAAAAATTTTAAACAATGTATTTTAAGGCTAGGAAGTCAAACTCACTTCCAGCTCAGTTGTGATACATGGATCAGCCCTGGAAGACTGACAGAGCCCCAAGCCACATAACTGAGAAGCTGAGTTTGGGCCAATTCCATGGTAGTCTTGCAGGTATCCAAACTGCCCCTGTACGGCTGGAAGCTCAGTCCCGGGTGATCCTAATGTTTTGCAAACTTCTTAAGAAACCCTTGCACCTCTGAAGACTCCAGGCTGAGACTGCTGGCCCTGGACTTGTAGACATGAAATTTTTGTTTCTCCAAACGCTGAAGACAGACTGAACTTGTGGGAGACAGCACCTACTGCTGAGCTTGGATTCATTTGCAGCCTGCTGGGTGAGACGTCTTGGTCTCTGTTTCATCAGAAGCTCATTAGATTCAAGTTCTTTCTCTGAAATATTTTAGTTTATCATCTATTAATATAGTACCTGTTAGGTAGGTGTTGTTAGGATATGGTGCTGAAGTACAATTTGGAGAAAGATAGCTCTACCTTGTGAAGTATGTCTCCATTTTATTTGATCTCTTCTGCATTTGTAATAGGAAAAAAACCGCAACACACAACTGATTATTTTGAAACTGTCTATGAAAGGCTCATCCTTGATTTCTCCCCCTGAACACTTTGGCATTTGCAGTCAACCTGACCAGAGCCATGTGTTCTGGAAGCCCTGGGCTGTCCACCATCCCCCTTCCACTTCTTTGGTACTTTTCTCCAGCCTGTCATTCTCCTCCTTTGGAGAAGACTAGACTTATTCATCTTCTTCTCACTTTTTGTTATTGCATGGGATTGACTGGGTTTTCTCTCCAAATTCCCTTTTTTTTCATCACAGGGACAGACAGTGGAGAAGCCAGAGAACATGGTCTGATGAAAGTATTTTGCTTTGAGTAATGAAAGTGGAAGAAGAAAAGCCCAACTTCTCTGAAAGGAAACTCATCTCTGGTATCATTCAACATCTCCCACTCAAGAGGTGCAATTAATTTGCCACTCATTGGTAGCAATTGTCTTAGTGGAGAACAGGACCTCAGAGATAAAACCAGAAGCACCTTAGCACCAGTTCCAACAGACTGGAGTAGGAGACTTAATTTTTCTTATTCTGTGTTGAACTCTGACTAAAAGCTAAGTGATTGATTTTGAAAACCCTTTTAAGAGTCTTCCAGTGGTTTGGAATTCCTCATCAAGAATCAAATCTTTCCCCGTAACCTTCCGGGGTCTTATCTTTGTTTTATTGCTTCTATATATATTAGCAACATCTGATAGATTGAAGAGCTAGAACCTCTTAATTTGATTTTCAGAAGTTGTTCTATAGTTGATTCCAATCTTATTCTGCTCTGTGGAAGCAATTTGTAACCCTGAAGAACCACTTTTCTGGCTTAATCCTGATATATCCCACAGTTTCTTCTAATCCACCTTTTCTTTTGTATTAACTCTTTCATATTAACTCTTTCTGCAGGTCAACATCATCCATATGGGTTCAACGGTCATAAGTGTGGAAATAGTAGTCAGATTTTTCAGTCAGCTCCTTCTGAGCCTACAGAAACAACAACTAATGTTGCTGCTTGATATTCAACCTCCATGTGTATTTCTGGAGAAAAAGAGTTTCTTCATCACTGACTTGATGGCACCTTTCCTGTTATTCTCCCCAATGTCTCTGAATGTGATGGTTCTCCAAGATAGTATGGCTCCATCCAGTTGTGATTTTCCTATTCAAAATATATGCAAGCCCACAAAAACTGAAGATGTGCAAGAGTTATAAACTGTATTTGTTTACATGAGTTTGCCATTGTATCACAGTTTGAAGTTCTTCACACATTTCATGTTGCTACAGGCTAATATAGCTTACAAGGGAGTAAATTCATTTGAATTCCAGCCTTGACAGGCAGCAGTCTAATGCCTCGATCTTTAAAAGATTAACTATTGATTCTTAGAGAATTCTCTGCTTCAAATTACTGTGATAACTCAAGAAAACAGATAAATTAACTTTCCAATCATTCATTAATTACTGTAATGACTCCATGGTGGATTGTTAAAGAATAATGTGCTCGTAGGGAGGAGTTTGTTCTTAACTCCCTGTGTCCGCAGTTGGTTTTGCTCTGAAGAAGCTTTACAACTTTTTACTTTTTCTAGGGAGGACTAATCTTTATCAGAATCCTATTAATGTCCAGGATGGTAAAATTTTGTGTTCAGGGATTATTATTGTCTATTAAAAAAAGGTTACATTTGCTGATTTTTTAAAATTTATTGTGTAAATGGGAGAATTCTCAATTAAAAAACTTTACGCCTTATGTCATATGTTAGAGGTAAAGAATTCAATTCATACATATCTCCCAGACAGTCAACGCTGGATGTTGAAATTCATGTTCCTTGAGCTTGACGTCTTACTGTCTTGAACCTTTGTGCTGTACTATTTTTGGAATTATATTTGATGTTAATCTCTCCCATGTCATTACTTGTACAATCCTCAGAAATCTTTGGGGGTAAGAAATAGGTTTATTTGCCGATTAAACCATTAATTGATTTCCAGATTATTTTATTTATGCATCTTTTAGAGGTTTTCATCAATGACTTTTGTTACTAATACCACAACTACACCTGGAGAAGCGGATTGAATATTGCTGAAACCATTATACACTCTGCAGCTGACCTTTTTAAGGTAAGACTGATAAAGTCTGTACTTTTCATGGTCATGACAATACACTAGACTGTTGTGCATGCAGCACTTTGCACAATTTGCTCAACACACCATTGTATGAAAAATGTTTTCACTTTCCACAAAGTACTGGCTACAGGAGAAGATCGTGTTACGAATATGCCATAAGGTATTGCCAATGTAAGCAAGATCAGATGTGTAGAACTAGGTCTCTCTTGGCAAAATAGTCTGTTCCTGTGTGAATCCACTACACACTTCCATTTCCTGTTCTCCAAGATGCTAAATTGTATTTAAGCAATTTTAATGGGAATCCAGCACAGTTTTCCTCTAATGGGTCCTGTGAAAGGTACATTAATGGAGGAGATCTCTATTGCCTGATGCACAATGATAAATGAGTAGTTAGTATTTTTGAACTCTTTCATTATTTTGATCAAGAAAGAGATGTGGAATAAAGCTCTAATTATTATGGGAGTTTTCAAACTGAACTGAGCATAATAATAATAAGAAACTCTATAAACCTGTATATGTCTTGCTTAACAAAGAGTTACTATAGGAAACCTTTCAGCAAAGCTAAAAACCTGTATCGAAGTTAAGAACACTGATTGTTAAACTGAATGGAATAAATTCCTTTACAGCAAGAAGGTCATAGAATTTTAATCTGATCTGAGTTCAGGATGACAAACACCTATATCCATGTGTGACTCCAGGAAGCACCAGCAAATTACCACAAATCGAGTTATTGCTGGTTTTCTGATGCTTGCAATAGGTTTGTTGTTAAATTTTCTTGTTCCTTCTCAATGTTTCCTGACCTATGGAAATTAGGGTGGCAAAAATTAGGGAATTAGCAACATGACCGAGAAGATTTTGATTTGTTTATTTTTCCTCAGAAAATACGGACTCAACAAAAACCCAAACTTTTTCAGAAAGAGTTAGTTTTTAGAAATCTTGTTTCCAATCAGATGAGGCAAACAAACAGATCTTAGGGACAATTTTTGCAGAATTGCTGACACTTTTTTTGACATTTCCAAAATGAAAAATTCTGCTTTATTAATTCAAAACGTTTTTTGTTTTACTAGTCAAAATAGAGCAATACCTGACCATCGCTTATCCTTGTAAAACTTTTTGGAGTGTGAATTGTGCTGAAGGCATATGTAACTCTACTATTTCTGCTCCCAGGGCTGTGTACAGCTGAGTTTAGACTAGAGAATTCAACACTCTTTAAAACCCCAGGCATAATTTTTCCAGTTTTTCAATAAAGGAGGTTTCTCAGCAAACACTAGCAGTTTGGAGGAGGAAGGAGGGTTAGTCCCCAATTAATAGAATTAGTCATTGTATTGAATAATAATAGAGTAGGAACACTTTGCAGCACTAAAGTCTAAACATGACTGTTCAAAATTAACATGTCAACACTAGCAGTTGGATTACTCTCTGGTCCCCTGGTGGTCCACAAATTCGTCAGCCAGGATTTTTGTCTGTAGCAGATCAACTAGGTTTTTCCTTAACAAAACTGGAGCACACAAATGTTTGGCTGGGTATACATAATGCATTGTGGAAAGAAGGGTCTGTGAGGCAGTGATCAAGTCAAGGACTGCCCCGACTGCTATGCAAAGAGGGTGAAGCCAATTCATTAGCGATGAGCAGTACAGGAACAAACAGTTCTGTAACAAGAGGTCCAGAAATTAAATATAATTTCTCCTGGAACAGAGTATGAAGTCAGTATAGACACACTCATTAACACCATGACCCTGAAGAGAGCTCTAGACTGGAAGATGCACATTTGCTTGCTTTCCTTGGGTGTCTCATGTCTACTCACTAAGAATTCATTCCAGAATGAAGATTGTGTCATAAGCTGTTGCTAAACATTGGTTTGATACAACACACTGTGTCTACTAAGGTATTGTTCGCTCCCTGACAGAGGAATTCCTGCATTAAAACTCTCATTTTTAAATGACCTTACAATTTAGGTAGTTCATTTGAATTCAAGATTTATCAGATTCAAGGAGAATGTAAAACATTGTTCAAATGAAAGAAGTGTGGTCTGGGACAGTATATCTAGTCAACAAAAATAAGTTAAAATATTAAATATCTGTGTGTAATACAGATCCAATGTTTTGAAAGTGCAAATAGCACACCTTCATTTTAATTTTAAATACAACAGGTACACAGGGGTTAACTCTGATAATGATGTTTGGGAGTTATGCGCATAAATCGTATTAGCATATAACAGGATTTGTGACTGCAACGCCCACGCATCAGTTCTTGTATTTACTGCAAACATTCTAACTAGGTTTCCCTTCCCAAACTATTCTCTAAGTCTGATTTACTTCTCTGTGAACTGTCATGGGGCCGGGCTGGCTTGCGGGGTTATAACACAGTACAATGCTTTCTCTGCTCTATCAGTGTTCCTATTTCTCATCCAGAGAAGGATTATAAAGACAAAGAACCAGTTTCTCCTAATTGCACCAGCATGGCTGTACACACTGGGATAATTTTTGAGACCACAGTTGCAACAAGAGTTGTAATAAAGGTAAATGATGTACCCTTTAAATATGTGCAATTACAACATTTTCCCATGGAACATCTTACCACTTAATGGATATAAAAGTTACTATGTGAAATGAGTAAGAAAGAGAATTGCTGTAACAAGCAAACTCTGTATATTTTTTCCAAAAATACCATTCATGTGTTGAAATATGGGTTCAAACAACAACGCAATCCACCCTCTTAGGAATGAACATGGATAGCAAGAGCAGTACTACTGAAATTTGTCAAGAAATATCTAGTGGACCTAGAAATTATTTATACAGAGCCTCTTTTTAAAGCAGTGTACATTCAGTGTACAAATATGAATCTAGCCGACACTGAATAACAATCTGCTGTTGCCCAGAGCGGACAGATTCTGCATGGGGCTCAGTGCCTTTTCGAGTATGCTCAGCTCCCTGCCTGCATGCTCTTATTTCACTCTCCTTTCTGCTTTCTTTCTCAGAATATGGCTTGGAAGCCAGCCTCCCACTCTTCTCATTGCCTTTTCTATGTTTTCCTTCTTTTGATTTCCCTGTACTTGAGGAAGGGAAAGCAAACATAGAACTGCAATTGGCTGACAAACTTTGCCTTTGCTTCCTGATACTTGGAAACATGATGCTGATTTTCTAGATTCTCACTACCTAAAAGAGGAAATAAAGCAGCTCTAATTAAGAAAATTACCTTTGTGCTATCTTTCCTTCACACCACATCCACACAAAAGAACTCATAGGAAAGACTTACTGCATAAAAAAGGTCAACAAGAAACACAGAGACTATGAAATCCTCTTTAATTTCAACATTTTGAGGCAAAAAAGGTGGGAAGGAGTAGGTTTGCAAAACTTGCAATCTTCCCTTGCAGCTGAAAGAATAAACTGACCTGTCTAAATTTGTGATTGCTTTTCATCCTTACAAAACAAATGAGAAGAGTAAACTTAAGTATTTTTAACTCTCATAACTACTTTTTTCCCCCTGAAGCAGACACAGAGAAGCTGGACACTTCAAATCTATGGATGCAACTCAACTGGAAAAGCAATAAGGCAGTCACAAGCTGTTTTGGTCACTGAAATTACTTGAAATGTATCACTGCAGAAAAGGTTACACTGACATTATTTATGTGACAACACCTTGTGTAGTTAAAACAATGCAATTTAATATTAACTGATTTGGAGAACAGTGTGAGTCTAATTATGGTACCAAAAAGCTCAGCACACCTTACAAAACAGGCTTGGTAGGTTGGGTAATTTCAAGACTGGCTGGGCATCATTGATCTCCAGGCTGGCATCAATACCTGGGTTATGAAAAGCTACCTCAGATACATCAGCCACCTTGGTCACCAAGTTACACAAAGAGGTGGACTGTGAAATACCTATACCTTCACTTCTCTATCATCTTCTTCTATTACTACCTCTCAAAACTATTCAATGGATGGACTGTACAGAGTAAAGACAACCACTAACTGTGCCAACTCCCCAGTAAGTGGCAATGTTGCTTTTAAACCATTTAAACTAAGGGTGTATTTAGGGCATTTTAGTCTAGCCAGTTCTCCTTCAAGTTTGTATACTTTTTTCTGATGTCTTGATGTTAACTAGATTTTAATAGATTTTTGTGATGCTAACCTCTGATTTAACCTGTGATTAACCTCTGCTAACCTTGTGATTTTTTGTTAATAGATTTTTGTGATGCTAACCTCTAATAATTCCAGTACTAGACCAAACTCTCCATGCATGTGATCCGAGAGAGTTATTTGGACCCTCATCACAAACTCAGAGAAATTTGGGAAGTTCAGTTCAGTGGCCAATGATTCATTTGGAAAGAACAGATTTACTGAGGAAAACAAAAAATCTGTAGATAGCTTACTGAAACCATTTACCATGGCATGTACTCATCATGTGAGGTGAGCAAACTCAGGTTCTCATTTGTGGTACTTATCTATTTTATTCTTTGTGGTTTAGTTTTTAAAAAAAACTTTTAGAGTTCTTGTTTCCCTGGAAAGACAGGTTGGCTTGGAGAGCAAGTGTTTGTATGACTTTTAAAAGAACAGTTTCAATCAATTTCGGAAAGTAGGTCGTTTTCTCTTTCTTTTTCTTCTTCTTCTTCTTCTTTTTCTTTTTCTCTTTCTCTTTCTTTTTTTTTTTTTTTTTTTTTTTTTTTTTTTTTTTTTTTTTTTTTTTTTAATTTCTCATGGCCTGATACAAAAGCTATTTCTTCCGATAACATTTCAAAGTGTTCCCTGAATGGAATCAGATTTCTATTCAGCCTTTACACTGGGACTACATTAAAAAAAATATGAGACTTTGAGTCCTTTCTCACACATACAAATATAAAAGTATTGTGCTTTGTTGAAATCTCAAATCTGAAGGGGGTGACACCTCTTACCTCTCTTATCATGCATGACAACTACCATGGGCTGTGTTCCTATTTATAACACCATTCAAACATTAAATAATGAGTTACCAGAGCAACCAACTTGTCATACAGTGGGTACTGCAATAATACCTCAACAATTCCTTTATCTAAACCTTGTAGCTGGACACCCACCCGAGATGAAACGCATCAATGGAAAGTCAGTTCTGCACATTTTACCCAGCCTGGATTTTCCCTTTGCTTTTGGACAAATGAGTAAACAATCTTGGCTTGCAGAATGAGATATACTTCGCAGAAGTCCACTTTGCACTGATATTCGAAAGAACTGTGCCTGATCTATTTAGTAAGTGTGTTGCAAATAGCCGTCCTGTTCATCAACATGATTTTTTTAAGCATTCCTTTGCAGATATCTAATTAAAGTAGCTGAAATCATCTAATGGTGATAACAGAGTATCCCTTGAGCCCAAGGAGCTGTTTATGTACAGCACTTTGCAGAGTCAAGAGCTTATCATGCAGCTTCTGCAAAGTACAAATCTTATGTAAGTCTTGAACAGGATTGCTACAACATCTGTCAGCAACCTCCTCTGTTACACCAAATACGTTTGGATAGTATCTAGTCACTTTTTTCCAGAGGGCACATTTCATACTCAGGAACTGTTGCTTGCCTTCTTTCTTCAGCATACAGGGCATAGCTGCAAACAATATGCAAACTTAATGCTATATATAATAACTAACAGGGGAGTCATCAGTTACTCCGGAAGATTTGTCTTTAAATGAGTAACACTGAATAGATCTGTATAACAAAAGCACCATCAAATTAAGAAGACCAAGGGGCTTGCAGGTCAGCTGCCCCAACCTGAATTTAAGGACAGAAACTCTATAACATCTGGTTCAGAAAGTTATCTGTAAGTCAGATTAGATCCAAACACGGCAAGAATGCATTACAAACAGTACAGATATTGTCTAGCGTATATGTGTGTCAAATCGAATAGTATAATTTCTAGCCAGTTAGCAAACAGGTAATGCAATCTCTTTGAATGTATATTGCACTTATAAAAAGCCATCTTTAGATCTCTGCTGTATTTACCACTTCGCCTGAATAAAGAATGTCTGCAACTAGGTGTTTACAACACAAAAGGTGCAGCAGCAGCACTGTCTAAAGAAATTTCTTTTTCCTTCCACCATACCACTTACTATTGGTCCCAGAGCATGCCTGTCACCTCTTCAGCTGTGTCAGGGAATTTATTTGTCTGCAAAATGTTGCATACACTTGTAACGTTTCTTGTACACTTACCCACACATTTTTCTAGCTTACCAGTAATATAGACCGGTTACCCATAGATCTAATGTAATAAGCAAATTTTAAAGGAAAAAAAACCAACAGGACAATCAGAATCAGTGTCTGAATATCTTGAGCTCTCAAGGCACATCACCTCTCTAGAACATACCTATCTGCGCTTCTAAATTGAAATTCACAGGGACAAGAGAACAGAAATCAGAACAACACAGGCTGAGCCACGGAGCTTTTCAGTAAAGATATCACAAATAAAAGTCCAAGAGCTATTGATCTCTGACACCAACGCAAGAGCTGAGATTAATCCTCTGAAGTCTGACTTGAGCGTGCCTGTGGCTGTGAGTACCATTATGGGACACTGCAAACCGGGAGGAATCCTATCTGCTTGCTCTCACTTTTCCTTACTTGTATAGGGTGAACTTCAGTAGGTCTCTATTCTTTAGTCTGTCTCTAGGTGATGCGTTGACTAGGACAACCTGTGTCTGCTTTCTTTGCTTGTCCTCATCAGGTAATGCTTGTACTCATCAGATAATACAGGCATGGACAATAACAGCATCTGAGTAGGGGAAATTTAACTATGCCTTTTTAGGAGCTAAAGTGGGTACATTTCATTTAGGTAGATTAGCTGGTTTTGTTCCAGGTGGTCTTTAATCTTATCTGACACCCTGTTTTTTATCTTGGTAGTAATTACATTTGAGGAGTCCCATTCTAACCCTGCTACTTGCATTGAGTGGTACCCTGCTTAGCAAGGAGTCTTGCTGAACTGACTTGTTCATTTAAGAGGTAACATAAGTTATGAATCACTGTGACATACTGAAGATTATAATCATCTGTCAAAGGGGTAGAAAGCTTGTGACCAGGCAACCTCTTATGAATTTAAAATAAAAAAAATGGACTTGAAAAATCAACTAGAAAAATGTATAATCACGATTATGCAGCAAACCTCAGTAAATAGAAGAGAAGGGAAGAAAACAGATATGACATCCAGGTCTATATGAAAGTCTAAAGGCTGGAAGAATATTTTTATCTAGAGAATATCTGGTCACCAGTGTTAAGGCTTTTTTCCATAAAATCTATGCTGTTACTCAGCCAGGGTAATGCAGGGGCTAGCAGCTGTAGGAAGAACTGGGATCAGTCTAAATAGCTGTAACTGTGGATAGTGGGATAAGACAGAGGGGATCCAAAAGCCAAAGACAATGTCAGGCAGAAGAGTCAAAGACCCCTTTCATCCCAAGATGTGTTTTGTGTGCATTAAGTGCCTCAGTCCCAGAATGTTCACTTTGAAATGGTGTTCTCATGGAAGTCAGACTCCTGGGAAGATAAGAACACAAGAATCATACGTTCCTTGCACAGTGCTTTGGATCTCACGTCCTGTGGCAGGACTGTCCTGGGCTTTTGTGGTCAATGGTCTACATACTCTTCTACAGGGAACTCCGCAAAAAAGATCGAAAGGTTTTTTAAAATTTAAAAAAGTCAGTTTCTGTTAGAGTAAAAGCTAGGATAATTAACTTACCAAATTGAAAAAAAAAATATACAACAGTTAGATCAAACAGAAAAGGCAGAAAGAGTTTTTGCCCAGCCCTCCCCTGACCATAGCTGACTTCTTACTTTCACTCCTAGTGATCACTAATTTGAGGTTGGATTTGGCGCAAGATTAGACACATAATTTAAAGGTCTATATGTAGCTGTCAGTATATGAGCTAAGTATTTAAGCTCCATTATAGGTGATGGAGATCCAGTTAATGCAGTCTAATTGGGGCCTAGGGAACATTTCAGATCACGAAAAGAGATGCCTAAGACAGGCTTGATTTACGCAAGCAGAAGCATCCACCTATTGCTATTTTAGACACATCGAAGTATGTAAGACATTCAGCTAGAGCCAGCAGATATAACAGACCTCTAGGAGGCGATGGCCTTCTAGAGCAACAGTTAGAGGCCAGGCAGGCTCTCAGGGCACCTGAAATGGCTACCACTGCTTTCAGTCCTCACACCTCCTCTGTCATAAACAATCTCAATATCGCCCCCAAGATCACAGGACTGATCTTACCTGTCCAGGAGGTTCCACTTGGCCTAGTTACTCCTTTAAGGAACTTTGGTCTCTAGCTGAAAACAACAAAACCAAGAGTGAAGGGAACAGTCTCCATCACACCTTTGATCCTCACTGACCT
>VYZM01016014.1:194079-208115 GCA_013398915.1 Dromas ardeola
GATATTCTGCCAGGGCATGGAATGAATGCCAACCCATCTTCCCAATAATCACAAATATGTTGAATTGTGCCTATTGCCCCTATAACATCTTTTTATCTCTGACTGGTGTAAGAGTTTCAGGAATTTGTTTAGGTAAAACCAAAGAAATCTAAATGCTAATGAGAAGACACTGCTATGAAAACTGCTGTATCACCAGACTCCTTTCGGAGCATGTTGAATTTAGCATTTTCTGACAAGGCAAAAAGTAATCTCGCTCCATGACTGGATACAATGGGAAATCATTAAACTTAACAACTGTGCTCTGGATCAAATAATTGATTTTTCAAAGCAAGCTGGCTAGAGCCAGAAGATGCCACATCCTCCAGTGGTTTGCAGAAGAGTGGAAAAACACCAGTCCAAAAATTAACCAGGTGCTAATTTGAAGAAATATAAACTCAAAAGACTTGCTATGGTCAGAGGAGGGAAGTCTATCCAGGAGGAAGGAGAACATACAAAAGCAGTAGGAAGCAAATGCCCTGTACTGTCACAGAGAACCATATTCCATCCCAAAAGCAGCATCCAGAATGATGAAGGTATTGAGGCAAGAATACATGCAGAGGATCTATAATGTTTTGTGCAGACCATTCTATATCTGACTCTACGCAGTAAATGACAGCAGTGCTTTAGAAGTCAGTGGGGAAAAATATTTCTAATTTAGTCTCTAGCACGTTATTAAAAGGTTAAACAACAAACCAGAGCCCTTACATCCTTGATGAAATGCTACAGGAGGTGCAAAAGCCACTGAGAGTGTGGAAAGCAGCATTAACTTTTTGGCCTACTGGAAAAAAAAAACGTCTACTGCAGATGGAGGGTGTCAGGTAAATTTTATCCCGATGGTGATTTTTTGCACAGTTTGAAATACCATTTCATACACCAGTCACAGCTGGAAATAAAAAATTAGACCTTTTCTGGCTATTGAGAAGTTCATTGGAAAGATACATTGATTTTAAACCAGAAAAGGTGGGAAAAGGCTAGGTGCAGAAGAAGGTGAGTTATCAAAATTCAACCTACCAATGCCCTAGTTTCTATTAATCTTTATCCAGTTCTTTGGCAGAATCTTCTTCTTCCTTCTCATTAATGTGTGTTTTGTTCTCCCTCTTCCATTGCCAAGCTGCCTCCTGCAGAAGTCTGCTGATGGAGTCAGGGCCCTAAGGTGCGAACTAGGTAACTCTGCCTAACATCTCATGGGATTCGGCAGATGGATCCCTTCCATATTCAATGAGCACTAACGCAGCCAGGCAAGCAGCAGCAGTCCCATTTGTGGAGTGCCAAAAAAGCCAGTAGAAATTGCTATTAAAAAAAGTATGTTACCTTGAGGTTTAGAACTAAACACCCCATTTGAAAGCCCACTTCTGTATGAAGGGCACACATCTGCATGGCAACATGTATAAGAAGCAGTGTGACCTCCATTTTCTCTCCTATTCTCTGAGATTGGGGGCTTGGGGTCATAAAGAAAATGATGACAAGCACTACAGCATGCTCCTGCTTCACCAGACAGAAAAACAGGGTAATTTAAATATAGAGTGTTTGATTTTTCAATCTATTTTTTTAAAGGACCACCAACAAAAAGTGATCAACAGAAGAGGTTTTTTTGGTGGGTCCTTTTTTTTTTTTTTCAGAACAGAGTGCCATGCTGATTAAATATTAGCTCATTATCAGGGAGCATTTATTTTGTGGCAGTTTGTTGTCTTTTAATAAGCAGAATCACACACAGAGTTTTCCATTAGTGCCTTAAACTTTATCTTTCATGTATTTTTAGCATTTCCATCTTGGTTAATTCCATTTTTAAATGGCATGAAATTCTCTTGAAAGTGCAATCTGTCTTTGTGCAGGATCTGTGTCAGCTCTCTGTAGTGTATTGATCTGAAATATGATGGACTGCAAACCTAACATAACTTTAAACCACAGACTTGTGGCAGGGCTTTTCTGGAAAGCATAACCCAGCCATTACTCCTGGAAGCATTATTTTTAAAGAAGACATGATACCTGAAGAAATGCGAGGCAAGCTCAGACATTTTCACACATGGGTGATAGGTAAGGTCACGGAATCACGGAATCACGGAATCTTGAGAGTTGGAAGGGACCTCTAGAGATCATCTAGTCCAACTCCCCTGCTAAAGCAGGATTGCCTAGAGCACATCACTCAGGACTGCATCCAGACAGGCCTTGAAAATCTCCAGAGAAGGGGACTCCACAACCTTCCTGGGCAGCCTGTCCCAGTGCTCTGTCACCCTCACCATAAAGAAGTTTTTCCGTGTATTTGAACGGAACTTCCTGTGTTCTAACTTGTGCCCATTGCCCCTAGTCCTGTCACTGGGAGCCACTGAAAAGAGCCTGGCTCCATCCTCCTTAAACCCACCCTTTAGATCCTTGTAAACTAACCAAATTCCTCTTAGGAAAATTAGGTCACTAACCAAATTCCTCTCCTAAAACACAAAGCTGCAACTAAAATTGGGCATTCAGTTCAAAAGACATAGAAAACATAGACTGATAGCTTGAGCTGAAGAAAAGTGCATTAATTTCCAGTATACTCCTCATCCTTTCTGTGGACAGTTCAGCAGAGAACCCCATCATACGCTCCTCAACAAAAAGACCTGGTCCCACAATGCTGCTGCCACAGCTGCTTCCCTCCCCTAGTACATATTTGTCTACTCAGACCCTCCAACAATCAGCCTCGTTTGTCTAAAGGTCTATGGAAAGACCCCACATTTACCACTTACTTTGAGGTGGTTTTGCCTAGTCCGTCTCCTGCAGTGAGCCTTCAAAGAAACCTGAAAATCAGGATTTTACTGCATAAGAACTACAATATTTTACTTTTTAAGCAGAGAAACATCACAGTGCCTAAAGTAGAAACATGAGAAACTAACAGGGTTTATACACAACTCTCTCCCACCTATCTGCATTCCTCAAAACATATCTTTGACTTCATGATTGTTTTTAGTTAATGCAATGACTTCCTGGGGTGTAAGGAACTCTCCACGATCGTCACCTGTTTTCAGGAAGCTCCTGTGTTTCCCAACTTCCCAGTGTGATTCCCATCCATCCTCTCACTGCAGTCACACCCAGAGTCTCCCTGGATTTCCTCCCCTCATTTGCTTGATGCCTGTCAGGTAAAGAGAAACCTCCCATCCAAGCGATCTTCTTACGTGGACAGAAAACAAGTGTGAACAAAAAAGTATCAAAGTAAGCACTTTCTGTCACATTAACCTTCCCTGTATCCATACAGCTTTGAATGTCCCAAAGCCACCTGCAGTTCACAGGGCATTTTTTTCTGTTATGACTTGCTCGGTCACTCGGTTCAGAGACACCTTTTGCATTCCCTACGCTTGCTACTCCCTGTCTTTGATTAATGGTGATTTACTGTGCCAAAGTTGCAGGAGTAAGGCATCTGATCAGCTAGGTAAAGACTTAGTAGGGCTTGTTGCGATAGGACAAGGGGTAATGCTTTTAAACTGAAAGAGGGTAGATATAGACTAGATATAAGGAAGACATCTTTTACAATAAGGGTGGTGAAAAATTGGCACAGGTTTCCTAGAGAGGTAGATGCCCCATCCCTGAAAAAATTCAAGGACAGATTGGATGGGGCCTGATCTAGTTGAAGATGTCCCTGCTCATTGAAGGGGGGTGGACTAGATGACCCTTAAAGTTCCCTTCCAACCCAAACTATTCTATGATTCTACGATCACTGTAGTCAACAAAAAGGTTAATTTAGGGTTGCCTTAACCTCAGTAATCCCTAACTTTTAACATAGAACACTCTTTTAACATAAGACAAGTTTTATTCCTGTAAGGAAGGGATTTCTAGCATGCTACTTCCATTTTTTCTTTACTAATTGCCACTTGCACACAAATTTGTTACCTCAGCTGGTCAAAGAAGAGAGAGGCAAACTTCTGCTTTTGGTTTGGATTGTCACTAATGGCTATTCATGAAGTTGGCAATATAGGTACGCAATGCCTCTTTCAAAGGATGATGTATAACCTGTGTATTGAGTGTGACCCAAGAGATTCTGTGTCTACAGAGTCATTTGTGCATTTGCTAGATTTCTTACTTGATTTTTTTTTTTTTTTACAAACTTATATGTGTCGTCTGAGTTTATAATTACAATGGACAAATAAAGTGGCAGGGGATGGCAAAATACTTGTTCTTGGCAAAGCTATCAAAATGAAGGAAGTTTGGGTTTGTGTTTAAGTCAAAATGTAAAGAGGAAAATATTGTGAAGTTATGGGGTTTTTTTTAGTAATTGCAAAATCTATAATTTAAAATATGTAATTGGAGACAATATATTTTAATTAAATCTATCCAGGTCTCTAATGTTAAATGATGTCTGAAAAATAAATTTAAGGCAAAGAGGACACATTAGAACAAAGTTAACTTAAAATTTGAAGTCAGTTTCCAACCTGCCCATCCAGATGAATGGTTTTATCAACCCAAAAGATTAACACACCCACAACACTCCCAGAGAATGAAGAGAGTTAAATTGAGTGTGAATATTTTTAAATATGAGCTACTAAGTAGCTGATTTTTATCTAATGCACATAATGTTCTACCTATAAAATTCTCCTCCCTCCACCTCCATTTTATAGTCATCCAGAGAGGATATGAAGAATGTTGTGATACATTCCCATTATTTTGAGAAGGAAAAAAAAAAAAGAGTTGTAAGAGATTTATTTTATATATAGGCCTTGTTTCAGCATACATACCACTGTCATAAAAATTCTCCCAGGATTTATGGTTCAAATGAAAAATTAAGAGATGTGTTAGAAAACAATCACAGCAACGTTTCCATTTATTTCTCTTCCCCTCTCTTCCTCCCATCTTGTATCCTGTGTTGTTGGAGAGAACAGATGGTTAAGTAATCAACTAGGTGTGAAAATATACAGTAATGTTGCTTCACACATCTGATAACAGCAAAGGCCTGTTTATGGATGTCTCCTGGAAAAAGGAGAGGTGGCAGGATTTTTTAATTGGATTTATCTTGTTAGGAGAAAATCAACTTTCTGTGTGTAAGTAATTGAAAGTGACCTAATTAGTGATCTTTTTTTTTGTATTTTGTATTTGTATTGTATGAACTGATCTTGCATGCCTCTGTGTGTGAATAGTTAAGACACATATATCATCTGGACCTTCCCTGGCACAAAGATCTTATCATCTCCTGTAAACAGATGAAGAAAGGGCTGCTGACAAGTAACTGGAGTGCACAGAAGCAAATGCCTCAGAGGAGGCTTCGATGCCTACCTGTCACTTTGGCTGTGAAAGTACAAAATTTAGAAGCTCAAAATCACCGGTGCCAAACCCAAAGGGACCTCTGTGACTATGCAGAAATGTCTCGGGTGTCTCCATCGCTGCTGCTGGGTATGCAATAATCCTCAAAGCCCTGACACTTCCAAGCCGCTTAGTGCCTGGGGGCCATCAGGATTAGTCCCTCGTCTGCCCATTTACCTCCTTGTAAGGAAAGAGCTAGTGGTGGTGATGGGGAATATTCAGAGATGAAATCTGATGTTATGTCTTTTTTTTTTTTTTTTCCTACAGTCATAAAACACATGGGACTGCAGTGTAAGGCTCTCTCCTCCTTGCTCTCCTTTTTGCCCTGGGAGTCTTTCATTTCTGTGCAGTAGCACGAACAGTAGCTCAGCTGCTACAGGAGAAATGGAGGGGGATGGCACCCCTCTGCCCCATTGCTTGACGTGAGGGGCTGTCGTCTACAGCATGGCTGGGTGGTTTCAAACCTCCTTTTCTGAGAGGAGCAGAAGCCACTGGTAAAGACAGTTTTGGATGAGACAGTGAAAATGGAGTAATGTCTATTCAAGATAAATTATAAAGGGATAAATTCTATTTTTTGTGTGATTTTCTCTAGTGTCATCGTTGGCCCAAAATCCAGGTTTCCCATTTTCTGAGGAAGCTTTCCAATTGTGACGTATCTATGAAATAGGTAAGAATCACCAGCTCCTCCACCAGGTAAGTTTTAAGAGAAAATCATGACTCTATTACTTCTTACCATCTACCCTTTCTGCTATTTGTGAACTACCTGGCTTTTCCATATCTCAAACTTCCGTGCTCAATTCCCTATTCGCGAGAATTAAAGTACTGACTGTGAATTTCAAATCCAAGGCCAGCATCTACTTTTTAGGCTACAGAGGCTGAAACATCATTGAAAGTCTGGTATTGGGGGGTCAAATCTGAAGATGCACGCCTCTTGGAGACCAGAATGAAGGTTGAATGGGGAAGGAAACAACATCAATCTGACATGGGTGCTGAAAGTTCTTGTATGTGAACTCCAGACAAAGGATAAAAAAAATAGTGTTTTTCTGTTGCTCTGTATGTTCTGTCTGACAGCTCCTGGCTGTTTTCTGGAAAGCAGTTACTTTACTATTAGTTCATGGTACATATTTTCCCAGCAGTCTGGAAGAGGGGTTAAAAATGGAGCAGCCAAACATTCATCACTCCTACCCAGAATCATCAGTGCCGTGAAGCTTCCTTCCTATCCTTTCACATATTTTAAGGTGCACCTCCATACGCACTGCAGATTATGATATACGACATATAACCTCTCCCAGTCAGAATGAAAGATTTTTGCAACGTGGCGAGGAAACCTTCCTTCCACCAATATTTCTCAAAAATTATTTATTAAGGAGACTGCATAACACAAGGGACTGCAATACAATAGTCTTTCATCTGTGTTTTACTCAGATAAATCCAGCATGGGTATGGTTTAATGTTAACACTTCTGGATCAATTTGTTCATTGCAATGCTCCAAAAGAAAACTGGGGGAATAAGCATATAATAGACCCTCCATAGAGAAAGAAAAACACTTTCAGTCAGGCTACAACACTCTGCAAGGTTGGGTCATGTAATGACTGCTCAGTAAGTGGTGTACAGTAAAAGCTCTGAGTCATCTACTCTAAAGCAAACATCTGCAAGGTTTTAGGACCTTACTACCACTCATTATCTGCCCGTCCTCTTACTAGTGATTACTGCTTTTAAGGCAGAAGCTGCGGGCTGGGATGTGTCCATGTCTCACCACAGCCATGTTAGCATAAACACATCTTTATCGGTTGTTTAAGCTGCTGCGACAGATGGGGTACCGCGGCACAAGGGAAGTAACCCATGGCCAGTGGTCATCTTGCAGGATCCAGAGACTGATATCCTCACCCTGGTTCCTGTTTCCAGGGAAAAGCTAGCACCACCAGCATGAGGGGGGCTCCTTCTGACAGTCTCCCTGAAAGAAACCTACAGCACTCTTGCTGGCAGTGATACATTTTGTTCTTATTTTCTACTACAGGATACTATTGTGAGCTTTAGTTGATCATTTCCACTTCACCTTCAAGCCCAGGCTGGCTCTAGGCATAAGTAAAGTAGACAGTTACCAAGGAAAACAGGTTAATGAGGGTGGTAAAGTAGCCATGGCCGCAGTAGCTATCTAAACCTCTGGATAGCTAGACTTGTCCTGCTGCTAGTGCCAACGGAAAGATGAAGTTCGGTGGGCTGGTTGCTCCTTATGCCCGTTTCCATCAATACATGTTACAGTTCCAATCACTTTGACCAGGAGCAGCAAGCCAGGCTGTCTGGGCTTCCTGTGTCCTCTCTGTCTCAGCTTCCCTGTCCTGTGTCTGGAGCAGCCTGTTCTTGTCTCCATCCCTGCTTTCTCTGTATGTCAACTCATCTTTACATACACCAGATAGAAACCATGAGTCATATACCACAGTAGCATGAGGCATTTGATTGCTGCTCATTCACTTTCTTCACGTATAAATTGAGTATCTTTTTATACAGCCAATGACTGTATAATTCAATGCTTCCCACTAACATTATACCTGTGTCTTTCACACATACATGTGATGGCCCCTGTGAGTTTCAGTTGATAGCCAAAGTTGTGACACATCACTGTCCCAGCTCCCTCAAACATGACAGGCATCCCTTTTTGTCTATTGCCTCCTCTTGACAGTTTTTCAATGGCTCATGGTGTCAAGGGAGACATCACTTCAAAGCATTTTGTGTGCTTGAAGGGTAAATAATGTTGATATGATCCGAGATAAAGCAATAGGCAGAGAAGCTGACAAGAAAGCTCCACGTGCTCACGCACACATGCACTTTGTTGTCTTTCAGACTCCTTATTTTCCTAGAGGATGTCAAGGATTTTTTTAACAGAACATTAAAATAATATTGCTCCAGGCAAAAAATAGGCACAGCAATAATGAAAGCTAGCAAGTGGTGATGGCAAAAGGCAACACATTGAATTTCTTTATGAGAATATTTTTTACCTTATATTTGGAAGTGGGAGGGCATGAGCAGAAGGGCAAGACAGAAGCTCATACACCTGGGAGAAAACATTTTCCAAGAGAGAGTGAGGAGTCAGACTTTCTTGGAGAGAATGAAGAGTCATATACAAACTCCAGTGTAGATTTGATGTGTGGTTTTAGGCCTGCCATTAATCTTTTCTAGTTCTATTGGTTTCAGTGACAAACTTCTCAAGGTGACATACACAAACCCTGAAGGTTTCAAAACAGAGGACACACACACACACACAGAGAACACCATTTATCTAAATCCTAAATATCACAATCTTTTTAAGGCAGTCTTGTGATTTGGGGGAACACAAATCTCTATTTTTAAGTTCTTGAGGTGCCTTGAGATAAGCATCCTTACTCCTTGCAGTCTATTCTAAATTTGTTTTCAATAAAATAAAGGAGGAATGTGACTGAGCTGACCTATTGTCAGTTTGCAGTGGAACATGGCTTAATAGAATCAATAATTTTGTGACTGTATCTGTTTTTTTTTCTGCCAAGAAGCTACCACAAATTATTGATCTGACTGCCCTCTCCCCTAAATGGGTACAGAATGGATTTTACTTCCAACCCTCCAGCTGAGAGCTGGAGAGGAGAAATATAACCCAATATGTAAACTCAGTAAAATATAGAAAGCTATTTCATTGACCTGTGAGTACAAATATGTTTTTCAGTCATAAGGGAGTTCAGGAAAATGTGCTAAATTTGGAAGATACAATCTATGAACATGGTTACATATTAAAATGAGATAATATCCCCTTAAAAACTCAGTGAGCCCTATGCCCTCTGTGTTTTCTGATCTAGAAGCTATCAAAAACTAGTCAAAGCAACTTGTTAAGTATGTATACAGTTCATGGTTTATATGGTTTTATATGGCCCAATATGGTTTATATGGGCCTAGATATGTCTGTATGGTCTCTTCAGAGAAATACGAGTAAAAAGCAACAGTCACAGAATTCATTTTAAGCAGCATTATTTTACCAAATGGATGTATTTTTTTCCCCTGCACCACTGAGAGAAGCTGTACGTGGTCCATCCTCTTATGAACATTTTGACAAAGTTACCTGTTGTAAAACAGAACTTCAGTAGCAGTTCTTTTTGTGCAGTGGCCACAAATACCTGGATATTACCTCTTCTTGTTTTGTAAAACTTTAAAAAGTTGTACTTGCAAAAACAGGAGGAAAAATGTGTTTTGAGTTTCCTTGGGTACATTCCTTATCTCAGTGAGGAAGCTGGAAGACAAACTAGGCAGTAAGAGAATTTTGTTTGTCTCCCATTGGGGTGAAAATGAAAATGAAAACAGGGTCCTCTCCTCTCTCTATGCCCTCAGATGAATTCTGACAATGGGGAGAGGAGAACGTGGTGATGGGAACAGCAAGATGCAATGAACATAATGCATGTGTGACAAGGTATCTTCTGTGAAGCTTGACGACTGGCATAAATGCCAGCAAGATCATAAAGGATGATGAACGATTCTGAGACTACTACCATGTCATTTCTGCTTCAAAACACATGGGCATTATCACTTTGTCATTCCTGCTCCTGCTTATTTATCTCACACATTACTGCTTTGAAGATGCTGCTGGTTAATTATTGAGGGGTTTATGTAGGAGGGAGGCATCTGTGAAAAACAATAGGTTGCTCACTGTTTCCTACAAGGATTTCATGTAGCGCTGAGCAGGGCAAAAGGTGTCCTCCCTCAGGCTCTAGAGTTTCAGACAAATCAATCAGGGGAACAAAAGCCCTGACTTCTCCCTCCTGGTGGGTCAGAGGTAGACAGGGAAGTGTTGCCAGGGAAGCTAACAGGCTGTCACTCTTCATCCAAATGTCATCAACCCTCCATGAATAAAACACTATATTGAAATTTAAAAGAAATGCCAGATTCTTAACAGTGCCTGCGTCTCAGCCTCTCCTACATGGCCCCATTGAGCAGTATTTGCTCCAAGAACAGGTCCCATTTCATTCTTGTGATTTAGGGATATCATGATCTGTCAGCTGATTATAGATGTAACCCTTAAGAAGTAATCATCTGAATTTAAAAGTTCATACATATTTAGTAAGAGCAGATTGAAAATGCAGTCTGAAAATTTATTAGTTAACTCCTTTGCACACGAGCATGTGTAGATGAAGAACACAAATTGCAGTCCCCGTTTCTCATATCTCCTGATAAACAAATCAGATTTTCTGCATCGGGTAAATCCAGTCCCCATTTTTGCTTCCTCTGCAACATCCAGGAACAGAAGATGGAGGAGAGGTTGCTGTCGGCTAGGCCACTGATGAATAACAGACCCTGGAAGTCATAAAAATAAAGCCTTGTGCTGCACACAACCCTCCCCTTGCCTTGCTAGCAGCTCTCAACACTGTGAGTAGTTCATGCTGCTTTGAACCTCAGTGGCTGGAGGTTCACGTGGCCCTTAAAGCAAAGGGCAACCTTATGCCCCAGCACACATTTTGTGTAACCCTCCATATTCAGAGGGGCTGCCCAGGGCAGCAGCCAGCATCAAATAGCTCCAGTTTCAGCTGCAGAGTGCAAACAGAAAATAAATCTAACAAGTACTGGATGGACTGGAAAAAAATGCGCTTTAGAACATCTTGTTTTCGTACTATCAACAGTAGACCAATTAAAGCAGCAGCAGTCAGAGCATCATTGATACCACAGTAATTCACTGAGGCACAACAAAATTGCCTCTCCTGGAGCCTCCGCATTTTTCCAAGGAGAATTCAGACTCTGTGAATGTCTCGCTTTATCTTAGGAAGATTGAGAGAGTGTGTCCAAGGTGCATCCATCTAACCTGTTTTAGATGTCTGCTCTAGGAAAAGAGAGTCCTTGCTGTGAAGTAATTACTGTATTCATTGACTGCAAAGAGAAGCTTTTTAACTTTTTTGCCCTAGTTAATCAGACAGATCCCACCTCAGCTCAGTGACAGGTGTAAGCTGTCCTCAAGAGCTGGAAGGTAACGATGGAATACTCCATGTGGAGATGTCTCAAGTACCGAAGCATCTTCCTCCTTCCTTCCCTTTTCGTAGCAGTTTATACCTCAGAGTCAAAGTATAAGTTGGTTTGGTAGTCCCACAGTCTAAGGAGGGTTTTGACAGGTTTCTCAGCCTCTCCAGGCAACCCATTTCTTCGTCTGACCACCAGTGACAAAATATTTTCTGTGAATTTGGCAGACTAGAATAAATACCACCAGTGAAGACTTTTTTTTCTTTATTTATAACAGGGATTCGGTTTGCTGTCACCTTGGACAACTGCCCCTTGATCCTTTCATCATTCATGTCAAAGTATGGCTCCATCTTCTCTGTGAACTTCATTTAAGTTGTGGAAAACTGAAATTAGAGGTCCATTAGCTTTCTGTTCTCCGGGATGCCTAACCTCAACAGTCGGAACAGGCAAATAAAGACTCCTTGAGTGGGATTCATCTGACTGCATACAAATGTCTGTAGTGCACATGTCCAATTGAGTCCACAGACAATAATTGGAGCCCAGGTTGATCCACTTATACATAGATGTCTATACCAGGCTTGTCTAAAGCTAGGTGAAATGAGATCCATACATTGTAGAGTGAAATGACTTCCATACATTGTATAGAGTGAATGGTCTGGGTAATATACAACAGAAGTGCAAAAATTCAGGTGCCAGTCTCATTGTGGCTTTCAAAAGTTGTTGAAGTGAGATTCATCCCACCTTGATCCAAATGTTTTCAATGCATATGTCTAAATCAGAGCTGTTTTTCTGGGCTCTTTTCAACCAGTGGACACAAATAGGCACTTCTAAAGTGTAATTTGTTGGACCTATTTTAGCTGTCAAGAGAAAATGATAAGAGTGATGCTCCTTCAGTTGACAAAAAAGGGAGTCCAGACAACTCTCTCAGGTGTGTCTGTGGACAACCTATGTATCTAAAGCTAAGAAAGATTAATCTCAACACTGCATTTCTCAGCG
The DNA here is from genome assembly GCA_013398915.1 of Dromas ardeola. Classification (NCBI taxonomy): domain Eukaryota; kingdom Metazoa; phylum Chordata; class Aves; order Charadriiformes; family Dromadidae; genus Dromas; species Dromas ardeola. The sequence continues at coordinate 206,342 of VYZM01016014.1, forward strand.
TGATGTTAATTTCCAGTGTTAGTAATTTTATTGGTATTAATTCCAATTTGTTGAATGAACGTAGCCTTAAAATTCCAGCACTGAGTTATCCAATTGTATATATCTGTCTGATTCAAAGCCCAGCGAAGCCACTGAAAGGTTCTGAAAGGACACAGATGGGGGTTTGGCTTCTACAGGTTGCTGAAGTAATTGAATGGTTTGCATCCAAGTGCATTTGTACTGTGTACAAGTTGCAATTCATTACAGTCGTATTAACATTCTGCAAAGATTCAGACAAAGTGACCTGGAGGGTTTTTTGTCATCAGGCCTTATTACGATGCAAATAAGCAGGCGTATCTCTTAGACAATTCCACAAGACGGCCTCTTCATTCAATATGCTGATAATGATGTATTAGCCTTCATGTGTGCCTACAATGGGTGATGCCACAGGCAACATACGTTAACAAAAAAAAAAGGACAAACGGAAGCCCACCAAATCTTCAGAACAAACTATCTTTAATTCAGACTGCTAGGAAGAAAATTTTAAAAAAAGAAACATAAAGTGAAAGGCAGAGAGTATTCACCGAGAATGTAAACAGACAAATGGAGGAAATTCAGGGAGATAATTCCCTGTGTAAAAGCGATTTGCATCCTTGGTTTCCTTTGCAGGTACTGTCATTTCTTTCTTACTACCACAGGCAGAGACTGTTTTCCATATGACAGGGATGTGATAATGCAGTTAAATGGTTTACAGACAAGAGTGAGCTCAATTTCATTCATCTCAGAGCACGGGGAGAGGAACTCCAGGACAGATCCAACACAGCAGTGCAGACTTACCTGTGAATTCATAGAAACATATGGCTGAAAGACACCTTAAGAAGTTCAAAGGCTGGCAATTTTGTATGGGTAATATGCAAATTTGTACCTTATTTTCCCAAAATCAGTGTTTAAGAGTACTGGTAGATTTTCAGTCCAAATCTGGAACTTTGTTGTGTGTTAAATATGTCTTTTAAAGTACCTGTGCTCCCAATGCCTAGTTTGTCAGCCCCTACTATGAAATATCCAATATCTATCACCTCCTAACACATGCCTGTAAACTTAGGTCAAAAGTGAGGCAGGGATGAATCCCTAAACTAGTCCAATGGGGCCATAACCAGCTTGTAAAAAAATAGGATGCAATGAGAAGAGGGAGATGATGCACTGACTGAAGCGTGCGGCGGACAAGAGTTTCTTTCTCCATGATCTTCATAATTCCTCTGAAGGAAACATTTAACTTTTCTGTGTCTCAGTTCATCATCTTTAACTAATGGTAATAACCTACTCTGTGCTATGCATCTGTGGGGCACATAATTCATAATGGCATATTCTGTTGTTGCAATTGACAGCAACACGTAAATACCTTCTCTAGATGATATCACCATGCACATGGGAAGGACACAAAGCAAATACACTCTAAACATAAAAAAAAAAGGAGATATAAAAACCTGAGCCAGGGCATCCGGCATTTATTTGAACTGGTCAATTCACCTGCTTTGGAAAGAAGAGAATTTCAAGCCCATAATAAGGTCTATGAACAGTCTTATGATTAAGGCATTTAGACAAAGTATTATTTACTGCAACTGAATGCTCAACCATAACTACTGCAGCCTTAGATCTACAGAGGTCAAAACCACAAGCCTTCTATTTTTTATGGAGTGAAACTTCAGTTATACCGTTCAAATAAAGTCACTTTTCTCTGTATCTCTTTCCATCTCACCCTCCCTGTCTCCCACTCTCCTTCCTTCCTTCCTTCCTT
>VYZM01016015.1:6089-20216 GCA_013398915.1 Dromas ardeola
AAAAAAAAAAAAGAAAACGTCGGACTCTTTGGCTTTAAAAAAAAAAATTTAAAAAAAGAAAAAAAAAAAAAAAAAAAAAAAAAAAGAAAAATCCAAAAACCAGACGACACCAAGTCAAGCCGTGTGACGGACGCTCACCTGTAACTACCTTGCTAGCTAGCCAAGAACAGACCAGACTCACCTCTGCTCCAAAGGAAATCCAAAACCAAGGAAGATCCAAACGTCTCTCCACTGCCAAAGTTCGTTTCGTTCTGTTGTCGCTTCCTTCCCCTCCCCGCAAGGATGGACGGACACGCCCCCGGGGCTTTAAAGAGTTTCTATTAAAATAAAGCAAAAAAACAAAAAAGGTGGTTTTTTTTTTAAAAAAAAAAAAAAAGAAAGCCCCCCAAGGCATGGGAGGGGGAGATGGTGGCTGAGAACCGCCGGGTGGGCGCAGCCGGAGCCGGCACATCTCTACCTCTGCCCGCCGCCAACCTGGAAAAAGAGAATTAAAAAAAAGAGATTAAAAGACAGATTTTGGGTTTCTCCCTTCCTGAAGCCGTCGGGGGCCACCTGCGGCCAGACTCCCCCCCTCCAGCCCCTCGCTGCCGGGCTGCTCCTACACCCCGCGTCGGATTTATGTTGCAAGGATTTTTAAGAGGGAAAAGGCAAAAGGAAAGCGAGCGCCACCTCCTTCCTGGCCGAGGAGGCCACCGAGGACAATGTTGATTATTTTGTATTTCTCGCATCGTTGTACAAAGCGCAGAGGACGGGAGTGCAATACGGAAAGTCCCCCGGCTCCGAGGAGGGAAGCCCCGCGCGGGGCAAGAGTGCTGTACGCTAATGTGAATGTAAATAGTGTTTGCAGAGGTCCAAAAAAATAATAATAATGATGATGATGATGATGATAGTGATAATAATAAGAGACATTTGCCAAATAAAAGATGATGAGAACCCGCTGGAGGCTGTGGCGTGGGGCAGCGAGGCTGGCCGGAGGCGAGCAGAAGCCGTGTGCTCGATAGGAGCTGTAGTTTTTCCGCATTTGCAAAAACCATCCTGTGTGTTTTCTGTAGGGGAGGAAGAGGAAGGAAAGGCTTGGGGCTGGGTCAGTTGTGTTGCCAGTCACCCAGGGGCCGGTGCTGCTTTCACGGCTGCCTCCTGCGACGGCCGTGCTGTGCTGTGCCGTGCCGCGCCGCAGCAGAGCTTGGTGCATGGGGCACCTCCGAGGTGACGTTACCAGCCCTGTGCCACCAGCACCGAGCCCTGCTGCAGCTTTGTGCACCCCGAGGCCTCCGCACATGCCCTGGAGGGGGGCGGTTCTGTGCACCCCAAGGCTTCGGTGCATCCCCCCCAGGGCATTTCTGTGCACCCCAAGACCTCGGTGCATCCCCCTGGGCGGTTTCTGTGCACCCCGAGACCTTGGTGCAGCCGCCCCAGAGGATTTTTGTGCACCCTGAGACCTTGGTGCATCCCCCCAGGGGGTTCTGTGCACCCCAAGGCTTTGGTGAATCTCCCCTCCAGGGGATTTCTGTGCACCTCAAGACGTCACTGCATCCACCTGGGGGGTTTCTGTGCACCCCGAGGCCTCAGTGCATCCCTCCGGGTGGATTTCTGTGCACCCCAAGGCTTCGGTGCATCCCCTGCAGGGGGGTTCTGTGCACCCCGAGGCCTCAGTGCATCCCTCCGGGTGGATTTCTGTGCACCCCAAGGCTTCGGTGCATCCCCTGCAGGGGGGTTCTGTGCACCCCGAGGCCTCAGTGCATCCCTCCGGGTGGATTTCTGTGCATCCCGCAGCTGGGAGCTTTGCCGGGTGCCCCTCGAGTGACTGTTCACTTTATTTATGGTGTGACATATGTAATATTGTCTATTTTTCTTACGTTTCCTGAGAAGAGGTAATATATAAGAGTATTGCAGATGCACCTGCTGCGGGGCCGCCTGCTCTCCCGGGTGTCCGTTCCGTCCCTGCCCTTCCCGCCGCGTGTGTCCCCGCGTGTCCCCATGTGCCCCCAGCCCCACTCCGCACCGGGGCTCTGCCTCTCTACCTCCGCCTCGCCGGGAAACTGTGGACGAGAGCATTTCCACAGAGTCTGCTCTCGTTTCCACTCCCTTCTGTTTTGTTCTGGTATTTTTTTTTAATTATTGTTTTCTTTTTTCTTTTTTTTTTTTAAATAATAATAAAAATACCCTACAGAACCTTGCATTGAAACCAAAAGCCAAGGGAGGGAGGGGATGGGCGGCGCGGCGCTAGCAGATGTCCAAACCAGAATGACAGCTTTAAAGTGTAATATTTCCAAAAAAAATTAGTGATGCAGGGAGGATGGCAGCGGCAGTGCGGCCGCGAGGCCGAAGTGACGCAGGCGTGGAGGGGGCCGTGGTGGCCGGGGAGGCGCTGGCCGGAGCAGTGGGCATTTCTGCGGGGTTTTGCTCCAAAATGATGTTGAGGAGTGCGGGGTACCAGGGGACACGTGCCCTGTGCTGTGCCCGAGCTGTGTCCTTTGGTGGCTTTGTGGGAGATGGCAGATGGGTGAGCTGTGTGGTGCCAGTGCAGCGTGGCCAGGGGGTAGGGACACCCCAGTGGCTGTGGGGCAGCTCGGGGACATGGGGTGCTGGGGTGGCTGGGCACAGTCCTCTGTCACATCATGTCCCTATGGCCACCCACAGCTGCCCTTCTTGGGTTTCCTCCCCATCATCGTGGCTGGGGCTGGGGGACAGTGTTGGTGGCATGGGGACAACCTGCCTGAGGTCACGGTCCCCGCGAGGATGCACAGCCCAGGGCGCAGGGTGCTGGGTGCTGGCTGCAGCACCAGGCTGGAGGAGGTGGCAGGGGAGACGTGGCTCTCCTCTGCCACCAAACATGGCACCAGGGTCCTGTCCCCAGCAGATGAAGGTCTCTCCAGCTCCTTCCTCATGTTTCCAACACGAAATCCCAGCTGGAACCAAAGTGCCACATCCCGGCGAGGCTGGGCACCCCGGAGTGGGGGTCCCACACCCACCCAGGCTTTGCTCCATCACTGCCAGAGTCCCCCCAACCGCTCCCCCCCAGCCTCTCCTCGCCCTACTTCTCTGGGGCGTGCTGGGGCCCCCCCTTCTCCTCAGGATGCCCTCCTGGATCCTGGTGTGTTTGAGGTCAGGGACAGGATGTCAACTTGTTCCTAGGTCCCAGGCACTGCGCTGGTGTGTCCCTGCCATGGTGGCAGCCCCAGGGACTCCTCTGATGCCACCAAACGACATGGCCCCAGGAGGGAGGTGTCATGCCGCCATCCCCCCTTGCCCACAGCTGTGCTGGCAGCACCAGTTCCCTGGTCCCGTGTGGGGCTGAGCCCTGCCCATGTTACCCTGCCAGCCTTGGGGACAGGGACGCTGGGTCACAGCGGTCCCCGGGGGGCTGGAAACCAGAGCCCCCGACCAGGGCTGGGTTGGCACGGCGCAGCCTGCCCTGTTCCATGGTGTGGGTTTTGGGGGCCAGTCCAGAGAGATGACGTGGTAGGACTTTCCTTCGGCATGCTGTCCCCCCCCCCTTGCTGTTTCCCGCTTTCTCTAAGTGTACTGTATGTTTGACCTGTGAAAGATGTAAACTTTATGATTCAGGTTATGTCTGTTCTTAACTCTGTATCTGTGTAATAAAGACAATTTAATATCAACTTGAGGCTCCGTCGCCTGGGCTTGTGCTGGATGCCCATGTCCCCCTCTCCCAGCATCACCCTGCACCCCGTGTCCCCCACCCTAGGGTGGTTCATTATAGCCCTGGGGTCATTTGCTGCCCTGCATTAGGCTCTGAGGAGGGGTGGCCACGGTGGGGGGCATCCAGGGTTGTCCCCAGGAAACCCAAAGGGATCTCCCCTCCCTGCGGCAGATGCTGCAGGGTGCCCCTCGGCTCCCCCTGTGCTGGAGACAGTGGCGGAGAGCTGGCTGCGGTCCCCAGCACCACCAGCGGTGTCGGTGGCCAAGGAGGGTCGAGGGGGGAAGTCCCCAAACACAGGGGACCTGTGTCTCCGCCTGCCCACGCGTGTCCACTGCCTCCACCGGGGCTCGAACCCCTGGTCCAAGGGTCACGGCTGGGAAGGGCCGCCTCCCCCGCCCTGCGGGCACGGGGCGGGGCCTGGCGGCGCGCCCTGTCCTGATTGGTCACTGATCTATGAAAGCGGCGCGCCAGCGGGGCAGAGCGGCACGTGGCGGCGGGAGATCGGCACGTGGCGCCGCGCCGCTGGTTCCCGCCGGCTCCGCGGAGGCAGCGCAGCATGTTCGGGGGCCGGGCGAGGTGGGTCCGGGACGGGGGACCGGGATGGGGGCCCGGGATGGGGCCCGGCTCGGTGACAGGCACCGAGGTTCCCGGGGCTGGAGGGGGGTCAGCTTCCCACCCGGAGGTTTGAGGGTTTGTCCCTTGAGGGGCTCAAACCAAGAGGCCCGGGGCTGAAAGGGTGCGGGTTTGCCTTTGCCTGGGGGAGGAAGGGCTCCCTGCTGCTCCCTCTGTGCAGCCACCAGCTAGCTCTGCTGGTGGGGCAGGTCCTGCCTCCTCTTCCCTTTCCTTGCCAGCAGGTTGTAATGCATGTGCCTGTTTCTTTTTTCACCCAAGGGAAGCTGCCTCCAGGTCCCCTCTGCAGCCTGCTGAGCTGGGAAGTGGCTCGGTACAAAGCAGAGACCTTTCAGTAGCCCTCAGTCCTGCAGTTCTGGGGTCCTGCTTCAAGCCTGCCTGCAGCACCAAGAGCAAACTAGCTGCTTTGGTGGCATCTATTCATCCTTCCGCTGGAAGCACCCTTAAAGCCTTTGCCTGGCTGACGTTTTGCTTTAGGTTCTATGTTAAATGGCTGCTTGTTTGTTAAATGGCTTTTTGCCCCTGTTCCTGCCCAGTCCTCTCTTCCTGGACACTTCAGGGATCTGGTGGCAGGATCCATCATCCCTGGCAGCAGTGGAGGCATCCTGGGACGTGGCAGAGATGGCAGCTCTGCAGAAGGCTGCAATTGATGACTCGGATGTGAGCCACCTGGAGGGGGACAGTGCGAAGGAGCTGGATGTGCCGGACCCAGTGAGTGCCTGGCTGAATGTGGAATCAAGTTTTCCCTCTTTCTCTAAGGAAGTAGAAAACTCTCTACACCTCTCTTCAAGCACTTTCAAAAATTAAGAATAATCTTGGGCTTCTATTGTTAAAATCCATGAGCTGAGAAGCTGGAAATGGAGTTGTCATTCTCCTGCTGCTTAGCTTTCACTGCTGAGATGGTTGGCTGGGAAAGAGTCAATGGCTCCTGTTTGTCACCAGCTTAAATCTCCAGTTCCCTCTGGCAGCTCTGGTGCTGCTGGGGCCTCTCTGCTGCAGCACACGCTGCTTCACAGGCAGGCACGGGAAAGGAAGTATTTCCCTGGGGTTTTTTCTCCCCAGTGAAGCTGGGAGCTGAACTCCCCCTTTTGTGGGACAGGCTGTTGTCCCCAGCACCCAGCTCACCCTTGTCCCCAGCCTGGGAGGGCACTGCTGGTGGAGGTGCGTGCTGTGTAGCACTGCGATGTCCCAGCCCAGGATGGGGAGCAGTGCGGGGCTGTCCCTGCTCCATGTGCTGCTCATGTTAGTCTTGGTTTGGGTTGCAGGAGCTGGAGGCCATCAAAGCCAAAGTACGGGAGATGGAGAAGGAGGATGAGAGGCTGAAGGAGTTGCAGCTGGAAGCCGAAAGCCGCCTCATCGTGAGCTCAGAGGCAGGTACGGGCTGTCCCTGGGTGCTGCTGTCGTTCCCCCGCCCCCAGGGTCACCTCTGGGGCACAGGGTGGTGATTGGAGCTGCAGCACGCTGCTCTGTCTCTCCTGGCAGCCTGAGACTAGGCACATAAAGTGGGTGAGGGATGGAGTCCCAGGCGTGGCATGGTGCTAAGGTTATATCCAACTCCTACCTTTGCAGGACGAGATGCAGTAAACTGAACTAAATTCAGTTCAGTTAAGTAATTGAGTTTAGCACCGACAGCCCCAGTAAAGCAGTCACCCTGTGGGTTTATTTTTTTTGTGTGAAGAGAGAGGGGACAAAGGGGATGGAGGAGGAGGTGGTGGCAGCAGTGTGGGGATTTGGGTGTGCCCAGACATGACCAGGGACCCAGCGAGCTTTGCGGTGTCAGGTTGGTGGCAGCTGGGAGCAGACCTGCATGGACAGATGTCCCTCTGCCAGAGGGCTCCTGCAACTTCGTCCAGCACGACCCCTTGCCTCTGCAGGTCTCTTCCCAAAGACAACCGAGGAGAAGAAGGAGGTTGACCAGCGATCCATCTATGTGGGCAATGTAAGTAGGAGACCCTGGAGCAGAGCCCACCTCGCTGCTCCTTGCCCAGCTGGATGTATGTTTGAGATCCCTAGCACAGGGGCCCATCCATCCCCCATCGAAGGCTGGCTGGTCCCATCCCAAATGCCTCTGCCCAGCCCAGACTGGGAATTTGACTCAGCATCTGCCCGTGATCCTCAGCCACTTGCAGATAATTTGTTGCATGTGTCAGCTCCCCAAAATATCCCGCTGGAAGCTGCAGGTCATGCAGCATTGCTTGTTCCCTCAAAGTGGGGGGGGCTCTCTCTTGAATTCGTGTTTCCAGGCTGGAGTATTTCAGCTGGAAGGATCTTCTGAGCCTCTGGAGATGGTGAGGTTGTGGTGGCAAGGTGTGAGTAGGGTCAGCGGGGCCCTTTGCGCCTCGTGGTGGTGTGCGAATGCGGACCTACGAGCCGGAGGAAGCTGGCTGGTGGTGCTGGAGGGGCTGGGACTGTTGTTGCAGGTGGATTACGGGGGCACGGCAGAAGAGCTGGAGTCTCACTTCAACAGCTGTGGGCAGATCAACCGAGTGACCATCCTTTGTGACAAGTTCTCGGGGCATCCCAAAGGGTCAGTGCTGTGCGTGGGAGCTGGGGTCGGGGTGCTGAGGCTGCTGCCCTGTGCTCCCCAGCCTTTGGGAGCAGCGGGGTCTCCCTGGAGCTCTGCTCACCCTGTCCCCTTGCAGATATGCCTACATTGAGTTTGAAGAGAAGAGCTCCGTGAAGGCTGCGGTGGAGCTGGACGAGAGCATGTTCAGAGGCCGTGTCATTAAGGTAAGAGCTGGATGAGGCCCTGGGATGGTGTATCCATCCTTCCCATGTGCGTGGGGCTGTGCCGATCCCAAATGCTGGCTGAGCCATCCCCTGCCTTCCAGGTGCTGCCCAAGAGGACCAACATGCCGGGCATCAGCACCACTGACCGCGGGGGCTACCGGAGCCACTTCCAAGCCCAGCGGGGAGGGCTGGCCCAGCGGGGAGGCTACTATGGAGGACAGCACCCAAGGGTTCGAGGGAGGACGTACAGGTGAGTGGGCAGGGGGTTTCCTTGTGTATTTGGGTCAAGATCCCTGTGGAGCAGGGTGTCCCGAGGCTGAGGATAGCTGCTTCTTGCTCTGGTCGTGCTCAGCTTCTCAGCTTTGCAGCTCCAACCCAGGGGGGGATGGAGGAGGGCTCTGGCAGGAGTATCCTCCTGGAGACCTGTGCTAGAAATGTCTCCTGCCCATCGCGTGCTGTTAGCATCAGCCCGGTGCCTGTGGGGTTGGTAGAAGCCTGGTGGTGGCTGGTCTGCCTGGGACACGGGCACCTCAGGGGGACTGTGGGCAGCTGGGAGTGAGCTGCCAGCTCACCGAAGTGAGCAGCCAGCGATGGCATGGCAGACCCATCCCCGCTGCTTATCCCAGCATCCCTGGGGTCCCCAGCACAGGCCTGGAGCTATTTTCCAGCACACCTCCTGCTGCTCGTGTTGTCTGTGAGCTCGCTGTGGATTAGCTTCAACGATGCCCCAGCCCCTTCAGCATTGTGGGAGGAAGCAGAGAGGAGCTTTGGGGGAGGAAGAAACACCTGGAAACTTGCTGTGTCCCTGCAGGGGTGTGGGGGGTGGGCATCACAGTCCCAGCCTGACCGGTCCCAGGGCTGTGGTTGTGTCTGGGGCTGCTCTGTCTTTTGGGGGGTTTGGTCTGGGTTAGCTGGGGCAGAAAGGTGAATCCCAGCTCTTGGAGGGGTGGAGGAGCAGGTAGCTGTGCTTTTAGGCACAGCTGACACCTCAGCTGAGCGATGCCCCAGTGCTTTAGGATACTGTTTTTGTTCTTGTTTAGGGGTCGGGCGAGGCTGCTGCCTTGGTATTTTCCGTATTAGAAAGGACTGGACTGCCCTGGCGGTGCCAATGGGACTGAAGTGAGGAGATGGGATTGGAGAGACTTAAGAATATGCCTACCCAAGCCAAAAAAGATTAATTTTAAAATGTGATCTGCCTGGATCTGCTGCACCCACACATCGGCTGGATCCCTACCAGCATCCCAGGAGAGGCTCACCTTAGCTTTGCTTAGAAGATTGCACTTTCGTTGGCAACAGTCTCATTCCAGAGAACACCCTGTCCTGGGAAGAGCTTCTCCCAGACCATCAGTCTCATCCTTATCCCATGGAAAAGGGCTGTACTGGAGGGGTTTGCAGTAAACCTGGTTTGACTTTTAGCTGTCCAAATGCCCACCACCCCACTGCGAGGGCGGACCTGTCCTGCTCGGCCTGTGAAGCACTCTCAGCTTTGCTGGCTGTTTCTGCAGAGGCTGGATGCTGCTTTCTCTTGCCCATAAGAAGATCCTAAGTACCTTTCCAAAGACTGTTTTCTTCTCCAAATCAGTGGAGGAAGTCTTGGGTTACAGCTCTAGACCTTTTCCTTAATTCCATCAGGCTTGTGGATTCCTGACCTTGCTCTTGGGAAGATGATGGAACCTAATGATGTGTTTTGGGTCTGGTTTTTAGCTTTGCTGCTGCTGTTGTACGTCTAACAACTAGGGGAGGGAAAAGGCATCCTTTGCTATTTCTCGGGAAGCCTCTGTGTCTCCGTGGTGGTTAAACAAGATCTGGGTGCCACGAAACCCTTCCCTGCTTTTATTTCAGATATCAACAACCCCCTCTTCCCCCATTCCTGCTTTTATTCTGAAGCTATAGGGATCAAAGAATGCTGCTAACACATCATTTTACTTGATTTCTAGCAGTAGCAGTATTACAAAAATCATCTCCACTGTTGCAAATTTGGTCTGATCTTCCTCTTTACTGCCATCACCATTCCTGCTGCAGATCCATGTTTGGGGATGGTGTGAGCCCAGCTGAACTTAAGAGGGTCAGGACCGAAGCGCACCACATGAGCTGGGTACTGGGGAACAAGCGCTGCCTGGCACTTTCCCCTTCCTGCTGATCTTGTGTTTATGAGCTCTGAAACTGCTCGGTTTTAAAGGAAAAAAACTTTGTGTTAAAAGAGGCAGGCTGCAAACACCAGCAGACAGCGTTACTGCGTGAAGTTCTGCATTGAAATCGGTTTTATTACACAATTCTCATGCTAATCTTTCCGGATCCTTGGTCGGGATTCCTCTAACCCAGATGCAACAGATGTGACTGAGTCCTAAAGCAGCTTTTCACAGCTCAGGGGGCATTGCCAGGCTAAAAATCCCACTGATTTTTTTCTTTTCCTTAAGATCTCAGGATTTTTTTTTAAAGCTCGAAGCCTTAACTCTTCATGTTGTGTTGATTTTGCACTTTATCCAGCGTGGACTGTGCTGCTGAGGCTGGCCTTGATCCAAGCTACCCTTAGGCTTAGACTATAAAACTGGCTTTTTCTAGGGCTTTAAACTTTCCATTTAGTAGCTTTGTAAATTCTTGAGACTTAATTTTTAACAAAAACTACTTTGGGGTGTTCGGACTCTCTTGTGGAAGAGGAAATGCTGAGCTCCTGTCTCTGAGTGAAAAAGAGTGAAGATTTTTTTTTTTTTACATGAAAATGTTTTGGAATAGCAGTGTACTGCTGTGCCTTGTTTAGATAGTGGGCGAGGCTCAAACACTTTCATCTCCCATTATTTGACAGGTTGTTGTTGATTAAATGTATTTAAGTTCTGTTTGAGAGAAAGTATTGTAAATGTCACTTATTTTTAAAATAAATGATCCTGCTGTGTGAACTTCAACTGCAGTGAGACCGCGCTGGCTGTGAGCTGACACTCTACGCTGACCTGGCGTTCTCCAGGCTTCTTGTATCCTTTGGAGCTGTGCAGCTATCTTTTTTTTTATATATATTTTTAGCTATGTTTTATATATTTTTAACTGATTAGGTGCTTGAAGCATGGACTGCTGAGTGTGGGGCGGGAAAGACTTGGAGTAGAGGCATGTGAAAAGCACTGAGTAGCTGCTCAGTGCCTACACCTGCCTGTGTTACCTCTGCTGAACTTGCTGTAGCTGCACAGTCTCGCATAGTGTGTCTCCTGCACAAGTGATTAAGAAGCTGGGATGCTTTTTTTAGTCTAGTTTGTATTTTTTTTATATATATATAAAAATACATGCTATTGATTAGGTAGTCTTTAATTAGAAGAGCAGGGAGCTGCCAGGGGAGGAGATGCTAATAGAGATTGGTTTAGGATGAGCCAGGCAGCTGTGTGATCCTGATGTCTTAATCTCTTGGTGTGGATTTATCCCAGCTGTGCTACCTGTGCTCCCTGACCGAGGTTAGAGCTGCTGTTACCTGTGTCTCAACGAGGTGCAAAGTGGTAACAGCAAATACTGTCCAATGTGAGTCACCCAAGGATCTTCCTTCCCCAGGAAGGCAAGATCAGTGCAGGGCTCCATCAGGTTCAAGTTGATGCTCTGAGACCAGCTGTTCGCTGTCTGCCAGAGCTTTCTCAAGTATGTAAACAGTGGCTGGGGTTGTAGAGAAACCTGGAGCCTTCGGCTGACTTGCAGAGTTTTCTCTTTCCAAGAACTAATGGCGTAAGTACACACAGATCTGGGTGCTCCCAGCTAAGGAAAAACAGGACAAGGACCCCAAGTATGTTTGAATTAAGCATTGCTTGTGTTGTTCCTGTCAGAATGAAGAGTCCTGAGCAGCAGCAAAAGGGGCTGGCAAAGAGCATAAGGACTGCTGTTATTGATGTGCTGCTCCTGCTTGGGAGGAACTGCTCTGAAGCACCAGTACATCTGAGGAACACTCTCTGTGCATCTCAGCTGACTGAAATCTAGGTTGACCCTAATAATAATCTCTTAGCTGTCTCTTGTGCAGCTGTGCTTGCTGTAATCACAAGCACAGCAGGAACTGCTGTTTTTACACAAAGCCCAATTCGTGCAGAAACATCTGAGCGGCACAGAGGCGCAGCTGCACACATTTCTGTAGGGAACCAGTCTCCTATCTGACTCAGCTGACCTTCCTGAAGGAAGAGCTGGCTCTCACATGTTACCTGGAGGCATAAAGCTGAACAGTGACTTCTATGCTATACTCACGCTTGCTAGAGTAGAAATGCGTACAAACCATGCAGGTGTTGAGTTTATTTTACATAGAATAAATTCAAAATATTACACATAATGAAGACAATATATACATCACTTTGTAGGCACACTCCTGTGCATGGGGAATGTTCTCAATGCTCAGATGAGAAGGGGCAGAGCCTCAGCACACCTGCATCATCATGGAGTTCACCATATTATCAAAAGCCCTAGAGAAGGAAATGAACACAGAATATAAAAGGAAGCAGCCAGTTCTGCACAGCAGACCTCTTGTAACAAAACCAATGGCTAACAATGCCTCTTACTGGTTAACAAGCTGCTTTCCCCAGGCTGAATAACATGGTTTTACTCTGTAACTATAGCGTGCTCTGTTGAGTAAATAATGACTTTTAATTAAGCTGAAGTAAGGACAGGTCTTATCCTGGCTGTAGACCTGCCTCAGCAAAGTGTAAGAGAAGTTGTTCTTGCCTAGGTGATAGAAACTTCCAACATTATTAAAATTCCTGTGAGATTAGACATGAGAAATGGGAGGCACTGGCCCTCACACGTGAGGAATTACACACGTTGAATGCCCATCTGTTCTTACAGAAGGATAAGCCCTGGACAAGTGCAGTTGTTCACTCTGTTTAACCTGCTCTATTTATCTATGTTTACGCTTGAGTTTACCTATAAAACAGGGACTTTTTTCTCCCCAAGAAATTCATTTTCTTGAGCCAAAGTTTCTAATGCTGGTTCTGAGGTGGGAGTGAGAGTTCAATGTAACTTTCTCATGAGACTATCAGAGTTTTCTGTTATGCAGTAATGGCCCAAAGACAACACAGCTGTTCTCCATTTAGGCAGTCAGAGCATGCACATCTGAACTGGTCACCCACAGGGGTTATGCTCTTGGTCCTATTACATCATAAGCACACTGCAAGTTCCAGAAAGATGACAAAGATCAGTACGATCAACTGACTTACCTGGAATTGATGCGGTCCCCAGGGTTATAAAAAGGGTTACACATTATGTCCGTGTATGAATTATGCAGCTTTCGGAACATCTGAAAAGGGATTGTAGTTTAATTAATTTTTTTTTTTTTTTTTTTTGCTTCTCAGCACTTTATGAATAAGCGGAAGTAGCAAAAACACTGATGTGGCAAGTTCTGCTCTGATTTCCTGCACTTACACTGCGGATCTCATTGTCTCGAAGTGCTGTGTTTGAAGAATCCACCACCATAACAAACTTCACCTTTGAATTTGTCACGTAGCCGTATCTGTGCAGCTGTTAAGGCATGTGCTTCTGACACACCAGAGCCTGTCAAAGCAACTAAAACAAGGCTGGAATACACTCAAAGAAACAAGCTGAGAGGAAACATGATGTTCTTGCTGCACCCAGCACGTAACTAGGACTAGATGAGCTAAGCAAGACACTAGATTGCAGGAACCATATCCCCTTTCTACCTGACCGATGCCATCTTTGATAACTCCAGGTCAAGCTTGCTCCTATGCTGCCCAGTAAGGCATGCCTTGCAATTTCAGAAGCAGCCTCCCACTAGCTATTCCAGTGAGGTTTTCTTTCTTAAGAAGTGTTTCAATGAGACAGCCACCTTATTTATTCTTGTTTGAGAGATCACAGAGACCTGGGAAATCTTCTAGTATCAGCCAGTAAGACTGAGAACTTAAAAAATTAACAATCAGAAACCCAGAATTCAGGTCTGTTACAGCAGGTAACTTCCATCTGTGGGATGCAGAGAAAAAGCCAAAGAAAGTTCAAAAGATCAACTTTGTGAGTTAAAAACTCTGGGGCAGCTGTGGCTGTGGAGTACATATTTTAGAGAAATTGGACCACACACCTGGGGTTTAGGTAATTGACCAGAGACATCTTAATACTCCTGTGACTTTCACTTATGTGTTATTAAGGAGTCTAAGATTTGTCCTAGTCACCGTCAACTGTTTTAGCTAAGTGTGGAATAAAGCACACAGTTTATGAAAGGTGAAGTCTAGCTGCACCAGGCACTATTTCACACGTTGTGGTCCCTCATGTAGGCTAAAGGTAAATTTTTCCACCACCTGGTTGGGCAACAAAGCAGATGCTGAACTGACAAGGCACCAAACCTGACCCTCTGTGTGACAAACTGGTTAGTGAAAAAGTCTGTATATTTTCTGCCAATGTCTTTAACATGGCACTAAGTAGGAAGAGAGGTTTCCCACGTGGAGTCCCTCGCTAGAAAGAGCCTATGAATACATAATGGCACGGCAATTTTTCATTAGAAAGATACACCTTGTAGTCTTCAGTGGGGTAGAGAAGCCCTAGGTACAGTTCCCTCTGATCTACAAGAGCCTTGCCCATCGCAGAGATCTTTTCATCCACAACATCGAGGGAAGTGTGCACGGTGTAGTGGAACTTCAGCTCGTTTTCAGTTGGAATGCTCCGGATGTAGAGGGGATAGTTCTGAGGAGGCGAACAAATTACGCTAAGTAGGACTGGCCGCTTTGCTGTGTAAGTGACAGCTGATGCCATGACAGTACTTTCGCCCAAAGAATTGCTGCTGTCAGAAGCAAGCTATTTTAACCATTTTACATTCACAGCTGTCACAGCAGAGCCCCCCCTTACACCTTGCAGCGCTCGTGGAGCAGATCTGTCTCTATACACCAGTGGCAGGAGAATCACTTGCACAGGCACTGCGCAAGGCTCAGGTCTCTCCACTACTTGACGTGCTCCCTTGCCCCAGCAGAGCCTGTCCCCAGCTCTTTCTGAGGAAAACCCCTCTCCAGGGGGTGACAGGACATGTCAGCAGGACACTGTAGGGCACCCTCACACTGTTCCTGCACTCGCTAGGCCAGCTCCAGCCCTGGTCCCAGCCTGCTCCTGCCCAGCCCACTTCAACTTCCAGCATCTGCTCCGTTCCCATCACCCCTGCT
>VYZM01016015.1:20463-38382 GCA_013398915.1 Dromas ardeola
GCCCCGCTCCCCTCAACCCTACACTGCAAGCCTCACCCAGCCCCACAGCCCCAGTCCTGCTCCCCTCCCTCACTCCTGCTCAGGCCCCACAGCCTCAGCCCCACTCTCCCCTCGCTCCTGCTCACGCCCCACTCAGGGCCCCCAGCTCCCCCTGGACCCACTCAGACCTCACCTGGCCCCACTGCCCCTCTCAGGCCCCACAACCCGAGGCCCATCCCCGCTCTCCTCACCCCCAGCCCCACCTCCTTGGCGATCACGGCGATGCACACCGCCATCTTGCCTCCGCCTCCGCCGTCCCCCCGCCCCTCCCGCGCGTCACGTGAGGCGGGCGGCGCTCACGTGACGTACGGTGGGCGCGCGGGGCGGCGGTTGCCATGGCGAGGGCGGTGCTGGCGCCCCTCTGCCTGTGCTGGGCCCTGGGTCCCGCCGCGGCCTCCGCGGCGCCCAACATCCTTCTCCTCCTCATGGACGACGTGAGTGGGGCCGGGGGACCCCCGGGGGGACGGGACACTTGTCACTGGGGGTCGGGGGCCCGTGGCACCGGGAGGAAGCCGCTTAGGGGGGCTGGCGCTGAGGGGGGCGTTAGGGCGGATGGAGGGGATGTTGGTCACTGGGGAGGGGGCCCTGTTTGTGGCCAAGAAGGGGGCTGGGTACCTGTCCCCGGAGAGCGGCTTGGGTTCCTGGAAGGGGTCAGTGTGGCTGAGGAAGATTGGGCATCGGCTCCATAGAGTTCTTGTTCCAGGGGTGGGCTGGGGGAGCTTGTCATTACACAGAATCGTAGGGCTGGAAGGGATCACTGGAGATCATATAGTCCAACCCCCACTGCCAGAGCAGCCTCACCCAGAGCAGGTTGCACAGGAACGCGTCCAGGCGGGTTTTGAATGTCTCCAGAGACGGAGACTCCACCACCTCTCTGGGCAGTCTGTGCCAGGGCTCTGCCACCCTCAAAGGAAAGAAGTTCCTTCTCATGTTTAGGTGGAACTTCCTATGTTTGAGTTTGTGCCCGTTACCCCTTGTCCTGTCACTGGGCTCCACTGAAAAGAGCCTAGCCCCATCCTCCTGACACCCACCCGTTACGTATTTATAAGTGTTGATAAGATCCGCCCTCAGTCGTCTTTTTTCCATGCTGAAGAGACCCAAATCCCTCAGCCTTTCTTCATAAGAGAGGTGTTCCAATCCCCTAATCATTGGGGTGAGAGCGGGGCCCTCATGGTGAGGTAGGGTCCTGGGGCTAGTGGAGGGGC
This sequence comes from Dromas ardeola, assembly GCA_013398915.1. Classification (NCBI taxonomy): domain Eukaryota; kingdom Metazoa; phylum Chordata; class Aves; order Charadriiformes; family Dromadidae; genus Dromas; species Dromas ardeola. The sequence continues at coordinate 21,708 of VYZM01016015.1, forward strand.
TCCCGCGGTGGCCCACCCTCACCCAGGCCCTAGTGATGGGGGCACGGTTTGAGCACCAGTGCCTTGCAGGCAGGGCCGCTGTCAGAAACGCTTTGTTGGTGTCTGGGAAATTTGTTCATGGTGCATGCACAGCACATCAGAGATGCTGTGGTGGTGGTCCCTGAGCTCGCGGGAACATCATGGCATGTGGGCTGGGTCCAAAGTTGTACTGGCGCTGAGGCAGAGGCCCTTAAATAGAGATTTCATCAAGGTGGCTCCCCATGAGCCTTATCCTGCAAATTACTCTTTCTGGACATCCTCCTAAGTGCACATCAAGGGATATTTTTGGGCCTGGCAAGAGTTGTGTTTTGAGAGCGTGTCTTGCACATTTATTTGCTTCTTTGTGCTGCCTAGAGCTCTGTCTCATTGACCCCTGCAGAGCAAGGCTCTCCCTCGCGTGTATGATCCCTCTAGGTCGCACGGTTTTCAGCTTCGCTCATCATGCCTTCCAGGTGGCGTGGCCTCCGTGTTCGGCCCTGTGCTGAATCCCCTCCTGTTATCAGTAGGCTAGCGCCTGTGGGATGGCACATGAACAGGGTCTGTACCGTGATTCATGGTCAGAGGTCTTCAGCACAGTGATTCAGGCGCAGCTCACGGGTTGATGTGATGATCTGGAAAAGTTTGATTGAAATATGCAGGAATATTTGAATAAGTTTGGAAGTACTTACTCTCAAAGCCATCATGCTCGGTTGCTTTTTTTCTCGAGTCCTTTCTGGATTTTGTGTAAAAAGTGGTGAGGAATTGAAAGGAAGGCCCAGGCCCGGCATATCCCTGCCCTGCCCTGCCCTCCTTCAGGGCAGAGGCGCCCTAGGTGACATCCACTAGAAACATTGCAGTATTAAGGCAAACGTCTCGTTATTCCTTGTGTGGGGGTGTCCTGCTGAAAACAAATGAGATTTCTTAGATCTATAAAGTCAAGCCCATATGCAAATCTTTTGAAATAGGTGCTTACACACTTACATACCTTACCTAGAAGTCTAATCATCTTATCTACCAGTCTGTTCATAATGATTGAGCAATTAACTCCACGGTTCTTGGCAAAGGATTCCACCGGCTGGTAAATGTTGAAAAACAGGGTGTCTTGGTGGTTTTCAAACCTTGATAGAATCATTCTGAAGTTAAGGCTTGGTTTTGTAGCCTGCAAAAATAATTGTGGCAATATCTTCTAATACTAGTGATGGACGTAGTGTTAGTAGCACTGAATAAGGTGCAGCTACAGGTGTAGACAAAGAAACTCCAGTATGTTTCAGGAAATGTTCTAGAAACCCAACTTGCTTCCTGAAGAACTAAACAAGAAGAAAACTAATTCTGTTCATTTTTGCTCTCTGAACCGGGGTGGGGGGGGTGGGGGGGGAAGGGCAATAATTCTGCTCTTGAAGAGCAGAAAATCAGAGTTGTTTCCAACTAAAAGTCTTTCCACTTTTGCACCCTGTAGTGTCTTAGCCACATGGGTAACGAAATATATTCGTTTCCAACATGTTCAAGGTGCTGCCACCTTCCTGTTTGGCTCTCTTCTGATATTTTCATGTCGTCTTTTAGGTGTGTTTGTAGTAGAAATGCATTGTGTGCTGTTTTAAGCTACCCAAAAAGCTAATGAGTGTGGGTATCTGACTTAAAGGGTGGTCAAGCTCTTCCGCCTGTTTTGCTCCGTTTTGCCAATTCAACATGACTGTTGTTTTCGTAGTATTTCTACACTCCTGTACAAGATAATTACCTTGTGAGCCTAGTTTTTCTGGCAAGTTGAGCCTTCAGCAGTCCATCTCAATTTTCCATTCAGCAATATTTCCCCCCAAGCTGTCATTTGTAATTTTCAAGATGAAAGCTCCTTGGGACAGTGATTATCCCACTCTAGATGTGTTTTTATGGCACAGGACGTGATGAGGCACAGATCTTGAGTGGAGTTTTTGTGATCTATTTATTTATTTAAAATGCTGTTCATTAAAAATACATCTCCATGGTCTTTTTCCTTTGATCCTTCAGTAACTTCTGTGACACTGACACTGTTTTTGAGTTAGAGCAACATGATTTTTTTCTTTCTTCCTTGATGATAAAGAAAATGAAGAATAGAGAACTCAAGGGTGATCCCACTGAGTCCATTTTAATTCCACATCCTAATGCTGGGTGGTACCATTTAATTGCTCCTCCCTCAAACCTCAACAGCCGGCTCTGCAGCTCTCCAACAATTTTCTTTTCCGAAGTGCACTACTGCAGCGTAAATGTTAGACTCTCAAATGGGACCAACAGATGGTTTTCTAAAGATCTCGATACATTACGCCCTCCCTATCAGGTACTCACCTGATACGCATCTGTATTAAAGAAAGCTATTGCCTTTTTTAAAGCATAATGTAATCTCCAGCAACCACGGTGCCTAATTGCTCATTAAGTTGTTCCCTTCTAGAACCTTCTGTTTTAAGTCACTTACTTTTATTTGTATTATTACCAGTAATAGTGTTCAGCAATGAATGTAGACAGCGTGATGGTAATTTTACAGTTCTCCTGGTGTGTGACCTCTCTGAATTAGGAGGAAGATGCAGGGTGAAACCACTGTTTTGCAAATAAGCAGTGTGACATATGACGCCTCTGGCAGGTTTCTCTCCAGAGCTTGCTTTTAAAATAAACACTTTCTCTCTTTTCCTGCAGCACTGCTTTTGAGTTTAGACCTTTTCCTTGCATTTCTAGTTATGTATACACAGATGGATAGATGGATTCAGCAGGCTGAGAAGGAGTCCTGGGGTCAGTGGTCCAACACCAAGACATGTCACCAGGGTTTGAAGGGTCAGACTTTTAGCTGTACAACACTGAGCATATCATGTGTAACTTCCTTTTCCTTCCTGGTATGTGTGCACTTGCCAGTCTTCAGGCACTTGAGTAAGAGTGAAGGATTCTTCATTAGGATTCTTACCCAGTTCTGCTGCAAGTGTTTTAATGCCTATTAGCAAGTCATTTAATCTCATGTGTGCCTTGGTTTCCCATTTGCGAGTGAAAGCTCTAATCGTTCTCTGCTTTACTGGATTGGGGAATATAATTTTTATCACATTTGTGAAGTAATCCCTAAATAAGGAGATGAGCACTATAAAGATTTAGAAGTGAAGGGATACAATAAAAGTGTTATGTGGGCCCAGAAGCATTGTTGTCGTGGAAGAGTAAACGTACTTTTACATCTTTTGGTGTGTTCTTTTTACAGATGGGTTGGGGTGATTTGGGAGTTTTCGGAGAGCCTTCTAAGGAAACTCCTAACTTAGACCAGATGGCTTCAGAAGGGATGCTTTTCCTGGATTTTTATACTGCAAACCCCCTCTGTTCTCCATGTGAGTAAACTTGAGTTTTAAACTAGCATATAACCATGCCACCTTCTGAGAAGATTGGGATGTTTGCCAGCATCTGACATGAACTAGCAACCAAACCAGCGATTACCCTCAGGGTAGAGTTTGGAATTAGTGCTTTGATCTTGCATTTTGCTCCCTTTTTATTTACGTTTTGATTGGAAAACCTACAATCTTCGGTTCATACAAAGCAGTGTTTTAGTGGTCAAATCGGTCCAGCTAAAGGATTTTTTTAAAACATTCTGGTTTAGTATTCCAGCCTCAGTCATTGCGGTTTTTAATCTTTCTTATTTTGGGATAAACAGGCAAAGCTGTATCTAAATTTTTGCTGAACATACTTTGTACATAGTTTGTTTGAGTCCATTGTCTTTGGTGAGACTCATGCAAGGAATGGCAGCAGGTTGTGTCCTGCTTTTGACGCTGGTGGCTTGCAAGGTTCTTGGGGAAGGGACAAGAGATAAAAGAAACGTTTGGGTCTGGGAGATGCAGATATTTTTATCCTTAATTGTTTTTCTGTGGGCTGTTTTTTTTTTTCTTTCTTTTTCTCCTCAAACATGATTGACAGCCAAGAACTGAAACAAAAATGACGAACAGGGGCTTTTTATTTGAGCTTTCATTTCAGACATGATTTGTCAGTGTGCTGATGATGTCCTTGCTCAGAAAAGGCATTTAAAATATGCTGAAGTCATGCTAAGTCCAGTGGTGGTACTGCATATGCTTAAAGTTAAGCATCTATTTAAATGTTTCCTGCAGTCAGGACCTGACTTCTATTGTCAAAGCTGGGCAGCTCTTTCTTCACTATTACGTGACTTTTGTTCAGGCAAGCTTGAAAACCTTGCCTTAAGCATGTAATCAGTTTCTGTTACGATTTCCTCTTACGTGTATATGTCAGGTATTCCTTCTATAATTACTGAGATAGAAGGGCTGCTACATTGACTATTGAAAGTAATTACTCTACAGCAGTGGGTAATTTAATAAAGGGGCCAAATTTCAGTCGGGTTTGTCCTGGAATAACTCAAATGTTGTCGTATCAGAACCTGGCTATCTCCGTGGCTCACTGGAGAGAAGAGTTGCTGCCTGTTCTAATGTGAGTGGTCTTAGTAGCTGGCTGCGGCAAAAGGACGCTGGCATGCTTCAGTCAGTGCACTGTCCTCAGCCTTAATATGATGATAATATTAATGTTAAACAGAGAATGCATGTAAAATCTAATGGTTTTTTGTTGTTATTTGCAGCAAGGGCAGCACTATTGACGGGCCGTCTCCCAGTCAGGAATGGTTTTTACACTACGAATGCACATGCCAGAAACGGTATGGGCTTCGCTCCTGATTTGCCTTCCTCTCTTGATTTCCCACTGTGCTTTGTAGGAAGTTTTGCTTTGAACAAAGGCTTGGCTTGATGATCTTCCCCTGTGGATCTTCCAGAGTGGCACAAAAAGATTACCATGTTAACTGCTGGTAATAAGCGTGAGATTTATTGCTTCCTCTTCATCAAGCAGAAAACCTCCTCAAATTAAGAGACATAAACAAAACTGGTTGATGCATTTGCTTAGTTATTCCTTTGGGCAGTCTGGTGAAAGGAAGTCATGTGGGGTGTATGTTAACACCCAGAGTAAAGAACAAGCTGGTTACAGTTTTACTCAGCAGCCAGTTTTCTAACCATTTCAGCTTCGGCGGTTTTATAGCACCGTTGTGCCTGTGGTGCTTCCAGGGAAGATTACCAGTTCATAACGTCCCTGGGTTGACTTTGGTTCCTGTCATTGATTCCAGCATGACAGACACCACATGAGACCGTGCATGCTTGGGCAAGAATGAGCAGCTATGTAGTGATTCACACTGTATATCGGCAAGCATGCTTGGCTATCTTCGTCCTAATCAAAGTCACACCTTAGATTCTCAAGGGCCAGAGGACTGTGGGAGACATATAATTTCTTTCAGCTCTTGCAGTCTGAGCAAGTTTATTGATCGTTTGATTTAGGAAAAAAATGCCTTCGTTTCAGAAAATATAAAGCAAATTTGCAAGTGTAAAGGCAACTCCAGTGCACACCTAAAGCACTCACTTTCTTTATGACTCCCCTTTTCAAGGGTCTCTCCTTCATTCTGAGTTGGCAGCCTCCTTTATCATTGGCCGCGGTGTGCAAGTGGGTGGAGAACTCCCTTTGATCTCTCTGAATCAATTTGTTCTCTTCATCTTGTGACCTGGGAGGACTCCCAAGGAGTGATATTGCTGGGACTTCAAACTAATTGCTGTTTCTGTCCCAGGAACAGTACTTCTAATGATGGGTAGCCATGAGCTGCTTCCTCTAATATTTGTAAGAGTTGGAAAGATTTTTTTGTTTGTTTTACACAGCATACACGCCACAGGATATAGTAGGAGGAATCCCAGATTCTGAATTACTGCTTCCAGAGTTGCTGAAGAAAGCTGGCTACACCAATAAGATCATTGGCAAATGGTAAACTTATTTTAAGATCTCTTGCTTTGAGATTCCAGTATGCATGTGTATGTATTGTGAAGGAGCAGCAGAACAACCAGAACTGCAGGAAAACACCCAGTTTTTTTCAGATGTCCAACTTTTGAAATCTGTGGTGGATCATGCCCCCTGCTGTGGTCAATTTCTGAATTGAGTGTTACCATTACAAGTACATACGTATATCTTCATACAAAGAGTTGAAGGGTTTTTTATGTATATATATCTGTTTATAAACCCTTCAACTCTCTATGCTTTCATCCATGTATCACACTACTTAATTTAATCAAAAAACACCAAGATGTTCTGTTGGAACTTGCCTTGAGCACCTACCTTTGGTCCCTGCTATATGTCGGGTTTTTTGTTAATAGAGTAGTAGAGTAAATTGTGAAAGCTTCTTTTGGCAGGAGTAGAAGTGTGTGGTATAGAAATAGAGATGCAGACATCTCCAGGGCTACGTTGAAGATTGTTCATCAAGTGTAGAAGGTCAAGGTGGACAGGAATAGGTTTGATTGGGATAGTTGACACTAGGTGTTTTAAAAGACCTAGAGGGCTGATCCAATACTCTGTGAATATTGTCCTTTGACTTTATGGACTTTCATGGAAGTACAGTATAGTCTTTGTAGAGGATACAGAAGAACTTCTAAAAACCAATGTTTTGTGATGTCTGCAAAGAATCGCAAAGGAAAAGCCTGAAAGATATTCAGATCAAACAAGCATGGTGGAATTACTAGTGTAATAGTTGAAACTGGTGCATTTGTAACATTTGAATTTCAAATGCACTTGTGGGCTGTAATGGAATCCCATGGGGCCTGGGGATCTCTGAACAGTTGATTCACAGTTTGGAACAGTGCTGTAATAAATAAATGCATAAATAGCAACTTTGAAACTACACAGACACCAGAGGAGTACTGCTTGGTTAACAGAGTAATTGTTAATGAAGAGACTTCGGACAGGAGTAGTATCCGGGGGATACTGTTTAAGAAAGTAATGGGATACAATTTATTTAACAGTTTCGTTAACAAGTTAGAGAAGAGCGAGTTTGAATTGTGGTTGGATTCACCGTTGCTGCTGAAATTGGAAGGAAAGCAAACTAACCTAAGACAGTGAATTATTTATTACCACAAATCCAAACAGCAGAGTGGCCGTGAAGAATCGGATCAGTGGGCTGAATGCAATAAGATGCAGTTCAGTGCTAATAAATGTAAATTCATACACCCAGGGAAAAGAAATAAACAACGCAAATACAGATTGGTTCCAGGCAGTTCTTTGGAAAACAGCAAATTTGGAAGGACCTGCAGCTGTTAGCAAGAAGCAGACTAAATATGAATATGCAGTGCACTATCACTGTGCACACAAGAACTGTTACTCTGGACAGGACTAAGGAATGATACTGTGCAGTAGCAGTTCTCTGTCATTTGTGCACACCACCTGCTTCCTCGAAAGGTGTAAAGAAATGCAAAGTAGTTAAATTGGAGTCTCATCCTAACCACGCATAGAATTTTAGGGCTTTGAAAGATTTTTAAGTTTTCCAGAAGGAGACTTTTTTTTATCCTTTCAACATCCCTTTTAAAAACTTTTCAGGGTATCCTGTGACAGTAAGTTCCACAGTTTAATTATATGTTTGCAAATCAAGTATATTCCATGACTGTTTTACAATTTGTTGCATTTCATTAAATATCTTTCTATTTTTTTGTGTTGTGAGAGGGAGAGAATAATTTGCATCTCAGTAATTATTTGCTACGTTTTTCAAGTCTCTTCCTCTGTTAAGTTCTCTTAGAACAAAGTATTTTTTCATGTCCTCTGTTGTAGAAACATCCAGGAATAGCTCTGTATTACCATATATATGACTGAGGAAGGGGCAGAATCCTGCAGGTCAGACTTGCAGTTTTAGTTACATCACCAAGGTATGATCGTAGCTGGAGTTATGATTATTTTCTGTTATAACTCTATTTTGGAATAGCTCAGAATAACATCGTGGATCGTTTTACTTAAGGTAATGCATTTTATGCCCCTTGTGTTCCAAAAATATGCAGAGGGTGATGGCACAAAATGGACAGGTTGCAGATGCAGGCTTGTGAGCGGAAGCTGGAATGATTAAATAAATATTAAGCTACAGAGTTCTCCTTTAGAGACTGGGAGAGGATGGGCATTCTGTATATTCAAGATAGCATAAATGAAGGAAATTGAGAATTTGCTGTATAGAAGTTGGAGATTAGAGAGGAGCTTTGTCTTGAAGTTAAGGATGGAGAATTTTCAAGCTGCATGGTAGAATGGAGCTGTCACCAGGAGTAGCTAAACGTGTTTTATGTTCACATGTGAACATAAAGAACTCATTCTCATTTACATTCAGGTCTCTTTGTACCATTTTGGCAGTATGAGTATTCCATAAAGGGAATACAGATATAATGGTACGTTTCATGAGCTTTACCTTGTGTTTTTATAGCTTAGTGGTATAAAAGTGACTTGTCGTAGATCAGAATCCTTAAGTAAAACATTACGTGCATCTTTGCAATGGCTTTGGGCAGTGTAGTCCATCAGTACAGATCATCAAGACAGTGTGAGAGAAGACACCAATAGAAGGAAATAATGTAAAACAAAGATTGGACAGTAGACTAAAATGGGATATATGTAAGCACTGCAGTGAGTCTGCATGGATGGACTTGCAATAAGTATGAGAAAGATCAAGACAGTGCTCTGCAGTCATTTATTTGATTAAAATGCTTGAAGTTTTTCTTCGTAGGCAAAGATTGTTTTCTTGCATGCCATTCTTATGAGATTATTATTTGCTTTGCAGCAGAATTTTAACTCATCTGTTTCTTTTGCTTCTAGGCATCTGGGTCACAGGCCCCAGTTCCACCCCATGAAGCATGGGTTTGATGAATGGTTTGGATCCCCGAACTGCCATTTTGGACCTTTTGATAACAGAGTACTTCCCAATATCCCTGTGTACAGGGACTGGGAAATGATTGGCAGGTAATTCAGCTGCTTGCCTGGTAATGCTATTTTCTTTGCTTTCCGTGCTGACATTACAGTGCTGGAAGGTAAGTGCTAGCGTAGCAAACCCATTTCAGTGAAAAGGGGTTGGCAAAAACAGCAGCTGCTTCAGAGTCACAGACTCAGTTGGCTGGGCAGCGATCTACAGGTACTTCACCCCCTTGCAGAGGACTCTGACAGCATGTCGAGCATTGGGAACATCCTGCCTCATATATGATCTGAGATGCTTACTACAGAGGGCCCTGAATGTCCTGTGGTTCATCAGTAAGCCAGTGCACGAAAGATGCTTGTAAAAGGTCATGAAACATCTGAACAGCCCTTCTGGGTCAGGCTCAAGGTCCATTTAATCCATTATACTCTGTGATGACCATTTGTAGTGAATGCTGATGGAAAGGGTATAAGAAAACAGATATGTGGAATGGTCCTCCTCTTGCATGGTTGTCCACCTTCCTAAACTGAAGGTTGTGTCCAGATCTTTAATAGTCACTGATTTAACTTCCATGAACTAGTCTTGTCTCTTTTCTAAACCTATTCGTATTCTGGTCTCTACAACATCCTGTGCCAGGATCTCGTCTCCTGCTTTGCCCTTGTACTTTTGAACAGGACTTTCCCTCTAGTCTGGGATGGCCAATAACCAGCGTTACAAGGCCTGGGTGGTGGTTTCCATTGGAGCTAAGACAGACTTGAAGGGAAAGCCTTGTGGGAAAACGCACAAGGCAGACAGAAACAGGAAGGTATAGATTAACTGTCAAGAGGTATGTGAATTTCACATCTAGGAACGGAAGCAAGGATAGCCTTTCATGGGGGAAGAAGAGGTTTTGAAAGCAATGCTGGCAGCAAAGGGTACTCAAGCGCAGTTGCTGGGGCAGTACCTGCTGCTTCTCAGTTGTGATTGTGGCACTCTGACTTCTCCAGTTAAAGCTGAGACAATATAGACCTATGGCATTGATGCCTCTCAGTGACTAGGCATGCTAGCTGCATAATAAACTTTATTCTGAACTCCTAAATGGCTTTTTGTAGGAATCCTGTCTTCCTTATCTCTACCTTACCATCTAAATTTAAAGTTGAAGCTTGTTAAATGTGAAGCTAAATGTTTGATCCTGAGGATTAATAAGGTCTGAGTACCAAGGGCAACCTGAAAGTTGTGTGTTGACCATCTAGGGATGTGACTGCTGTACAGAGCCTCCCTCCCAGAGATGTTTGCTTATCCTGTCATGCCCTAAAGGCTTCCTGTGGTGATTTCACTCCACTACTTCTCTTGGAAGCCGATTCCATTCTGTACTGAAAGACCTCTTTATTCCTTCTCTTCCTGTTTGTAATAACCTTTTGTCTGTTTTCATAACGGCATTCTGTGCTCCCAAGTCTGCAGTCTGTGCCATTCTTGTCCATTCACTTTTGCGCCTGGTTATCATCTTATTTCACTTGCTGTTATTCTCCGGAGGACTGCCCCCCACCCTTCTTTGCTTAATTGGTGTCTAAAGATACGTCTAACATAACATTTTCAAAGCAGTCCAAATTCTGATTCCAGGATTGCTCGATTTCACTGAAAGTTGTTGTGTACTTCTGCAAATTTTACTCACACATCAAACAGTTCTCTATTGAAGGAGTAGTGGCGTGAGATCTTTAAGCACACTACCCCTATTCTAACAGCTTATCAGTGAAAAGTCAGTGTCTCGGGTTTGTCCAAGTCTTGTAGTCATTAATTTGGATCTAGCCGTTTCACTGCTTTCTCCTGTGAGAAAAAACATGGTGACGTTCTTTTTAATATCTGAAGAGAATTTGCTGAGTAGCAACAGTGACCTGCTTGGGTAAGGAAGGGGGGGGAGAGGAAAGCCTTTTTATATTGTATATTCCTTAGGATTGATTATTTTTTTCTCTCTGATTCATTTTATCTTAAGATACTATGAAGATTTCAAAATTGATCTGAAGACAGGTGAAGCCAACTTGACTCAGATCTACCTGCAGGTACTGTCTATTTTAATACTGATTTCTAAGCCACAGTGACTTTATGTTTCTTTTTTTGGAGAGATTTAGATGGCAGAGGATGATTCCATTAAATTCATTTTTATTGTTGTTTACAGGAAGCTCTCGATTTTATTAGCAAGCAGCAGGCCAGCCAGCAGCCATTCTTTTTATACTGGGCAATTGATGCTACCCACGCTCCTGTTTATGCCTCCAAACATTTCCTGGGCACTAGTCAGAGAGGACTGTAAGTCTTGGTTTTGTGGGTATTGGTTTTATTAGGGTTTTTTTAATTAATACCTCATGCTGCAGAAACAGAAAACCTAAGCAATGTTTATTAGATCCAAGTATATGGATAATTTCTCAAAAGTGTATGTGTGTACTGAAATACGTTAGTTAGTGGGGACTTTGCTTGGATTGTTCTTTAATAATTTTGCTATAATCTGAAATGAAGATCATGTGACTAAAAAACAGGGGAGAGGGGGAGTCTAAGCTCCTTTGCCAGTTGTGTGAGTAATGAAGTGCTGTATGTGGCACAGATGATTTTTTGGAAGGCTTTTGTACGATTAGTGCCTGTTTTAAAAGCCTATAAATCAGACTAGCAAGTAGAAAAACATGCATGAAAAACTCAATTTACAGGAGGCAACGAGCTCTGTAGATAATTGTGAGCCTTCCTTCTGAGATTGCAGTTTCAAACCAGCATCTGTAAGCTAACCTGCGTTATTAGCTTCAAGTCTATGGCGCAGTGGCTTTGCCTATATTTGAGAACTTCATAGCTAAATTTATATCAGTTGCTGGTCTCTGTCCAAGAGTGGCTCACATCTAAACAAAATCTGACTGTTAATACGCAAGAGAAGTTGCTCTCTCCAGGTAGGAGACACGGGTTTAGCAGTGACGGTGAAAAACTTTATTACAGTACCCGATGCATAAGAGAAGTGTTTCTGCAGCACAGGTATAAATTAACGTCCACTAAAAGCATTGTGGCTGACTGCAATGCATCATGCCGCGTGACACTTTTCCTCTTTTGCTGCCTTTAATGTTTTGCATCTGCTTTTGCCTCAGATATGGGGATGCTGTGCGAGAAATTGATGATAGCATTGGAAAAATCCTAAAACATCTTCAGAAGCTGGGTATCAGTGAGAACACTTTTGTGTTTTTCACCTCTGATAATGGGGCTGCTCTCATTTCAGCTCCTAAACAAGGTGAGTCTCAGATGAACAAACTGGGGTGGGGTTGTGAAATCAAGGCTTAAGTCCCCTTGTCTGGGGGGAGGGGGTAAAGAGAGCTGTACCTGGAGTTTTCCCTTCTGCAGTTAGCAGAAGCCTCAAAATTCAGAGCATTTACATTTAGAGTTAGCTTATGTTCATTACTTCTGGTCACTGTTGGAGGAGATAATCTAAGCTAAATGGACTTTTGGCCTAACCCAGTCTGGCTGTTCACCTGTGTGCATTTCCACTTTGTGCTCTACTGTCAGGGGGTGAATATTTTTAATTTATTCAAGACCAGGCACAATAACTTAGCATTGTGTTTACTCTCCATCTGCCAAATGCATATTTGAGCTTTCTGAGTAATTACAGAGAGTTCAAGACGTCCTCCTTCTTTAGCTCTCATGAAAATAGCAAGAAGAAAAAATATTTTTGTTACTTCACAAGGGTTTTTTTTTTGTTTAAATGATTGTTTCTCTTGAACAGAGTCATTGTAAATTGATTTTATAACTCACTCTCTTCTGTTAGGAGGCAGGCTGTCTCGTGGTTATTGGACCACAAAGCTGGGAGTATCCTGAGTTCTGATTTCAGCTGAGCCGCTGTGTTTGACTTTGTGTGACCTGAAATCAGTCACAGGACCTCCCTGTTTGTTCCTCAGCAAGCTTAGCTAGGAGGCTGGATTAAAAACCCAAACATTCCTGCAACACACTTGCTATCTCTCAGAGTGAACATTCAGGGAATGCATGATTATTTTTCTCATTCTCCTATCTGCATCTAATACTGCTCTGGTGTTTTAAAAGGATTATGAAAAAAATACTATTTCTGCCTGAAAGTGTCAGATTTCCTTTAGTTACAAACAGCAGTTAACATCCTTAAAGGGAAGGGAAATGCCAGCAAAGTATTTTCTGTTTGTTTAGGTTTTGGCTTTTTTTCTTTGTTTGGTTGATAGCAAGTTGTGTTTAACTGTCACTTTCTCCCTGACCTGAAAAGACACTCCTACAATTTCATCATAAAGGGATATTTTAAAAAAACCAACACAAAACTAAACAAAACAACAACAAGAAACCCCAAATACAAATAACTCTGGGCATGTTATTTGAAGAAGCATTCATGCAGAAATGAAAATTCATTTAAAACTAGCCTAAAAATTTCCTAGTTCACAGTGTCCCTTCGAAATATGATATTGATATATCGTGGGTTTTATGGCATCTTTTCTTTCTCTAGGAGGAAGCAATGGTCGTTTTCTCTGTGGCAAACAAACCACCTTTGAAGGTGGCATGAGAGAACCAGCTATTGCTTGGTGGCCCGGACATATACCTGCAGGAGGGGTGAGTATCGGCTTTTAAAAATTCTGATCGGTCTTAAGTGGACTGAAGTGAATGGAATGGTTCTTGCTGGGTTCAGTGGGCTTTGGATCAGACTTTTAACATGCCCGTGTCAGTCCAGATGTCTGTCTAAATAAGGAACTGAATGCTGCCCCTCAAGAACAATGCCATTCCTGTTCATTATTGCAAATTTGCATCTAGAGTGTCTATGGTCAACACTTCTGTGAGCACCAAGCGGTCTGGTCTTTTTGTCTTCCTGTTCTGTTTAAACTCTTTAGTCTTTTGGACCACAATATTTTCAGTGGATTACATGTTGGAACAAATTGGCGTATAAAGACACGTTGCTAATGTGTGTCCCAGTCTAGAGCAGGAGTGTGTTGCCCACGCGCACTCTCTGTGCCCTGAAGTATCAAGTGGTTTGACCCTCACGGCTCTTGCTTTCATGTTTGATAAAAGTTCCACTAGGGGAGGTCTAGATACCAGACTATTGCTCTTTCCTGCCTGTACACAAATTCAGATATGATCACTTCAAAATAATCCTCCAGTGGCACTACCAGCCTCGCTTGTCCCAGTTCTCATTAAAGAAAGATGCAATCAATTCTTCTGCAGGCAGGGTTCACAGTAAATAATACAGATTCCCTCCCCTTTGTGAGCATCTCTCATCCCTGAAGAAAGTGCTACTTCATTAACTGGGCACTGTTCTTAAGACTGCAAACTATTCATAAATAAAACATTTTTCTGAGTTACATTCCTTTTCAGTGGTTTAATTGAGTCAGGATAATGATAATTTATCATTTACATTTAGGAGGAAGCCCATCAGATAGCTTAGACCTGCAGCTGAGGGCAGGAGGGTAGTTTGGTTTCATGATTTTTAAAGAGTTCACTAAACCTACTAGGGATGTTTTATTAGTTTTTTAATTTGAAATGAAAACAGTCTTTTTGTTTAAATTTAAACATTTCCATAAAGCCTTTGCAAGCCAAGTTAAACAGCCTTGGGCTAGCATACGAGAACATGAAACTGAAGCTGACTGTTTTGTTTTCCATGTCCAAACTGAATAATGTGCTAAAAGTAAACATGCGTTATAAATGGGGACAAGTAAATACCAAATTTAAAAATTCTTTCCATTGTAGTAACTCTGAGGATAATTAAGAACATGAGTAGAGAAATCACTGTGCCTGCTTCTTTTCTAACTGTAACTGGCCGGTACCCCTCTCACAGGTAGTCTTTTGCATGTAGTGCAGTAGTGAAGCTTTATGTGGTGCAAAACGATCTCAGTAGCCTGGTGTGATGCATGGCTTCCTGCCTGAGGCCACAGTTGAAGCTGCTGTTTGAATTCCTGTGAACAGTCATTTCTGTGCAGAATTAACGTGTTTGCATAGGAGGGTGGACTGACTGATGCTGTTCTATCATGAGCCTGTGCATGCTCAGTGAGCTGGAGAGTGTCCTTATTGTCTTATTGGGCAGGTATGTGCCTGAACATCCCCTCCTGCACCGCTGCTGATATAATCCTTGGCACTTAAGCACGTGCTTAACTTTAAATCCTTCCTGCCCTGGGCTCCAGTTCACGATGCTGCCTGCCAAATGTCTGCACGTGCAGGTGTTATGCTCCCAGATGTCCTCTGGGACTCCACTCGGGTACCTTGAGAAGCCTGTTCTGAACTTTGTCTCCAGGATGTGCTGCTTTGCTCTGAGTTAGACCCCCACACGATGCTACTGATAAGTAAATATGTGATAGCTATTTATATGTCTTTTCTGCTTGTATTCTTGCCATCGAGGCTCCAGCACTGGTACCCACAGCAGCACTGACCGCAGGTGAGAGGTTTGGCATTGCTTCTTTGTAATATGGCTCATGCTACCTTGGCCTGTGGGGCGCCTGTAATTATTGCTTCATAATTGCCTCTTTCACTGACATAGCAAGTGAAGAGACACGTGTTTGCTGGTACATTTTTGGCTTGTTTTCTGTATCTTGCGGAGTCTGTAGCTTCAACACCTTCTTCACTGCGAGTTTAAACTAGTCAGCCTGAGTCTGGTGTAGTCCAAGAATCCGTAAAATGTGGGAAAACTGCTTCAAAGTCTCTCATTGCTCTTTCTTTTCAAATGAGTTGAAGGAAACAAAGGCTTGGGAGCCCTGAACCAGGGTGGAAGCAAAGAGCTTCTCAGGAGTACCAAGCACAATGATGAAGGGTCAACTCCTCCTTCCTGGGCTAGGGTTGCTCCCAGTGCAATGGTTCTTCTTTCCCAGCTGTGGACATTTTGAGGAGCAGGCAGAGGGCCAACAACTGTTTCAGTTGGCACAACTGCAGCCAGAAAAGAGGACTTGTGTCTCTGGCCAGTGAAATCCAGTTATTGGGTGGAAGGCTCATTCTGCTGATGGCAACCGGCAGTTTAGTAATAATCTTACTGATATATGGGGGGGGTGGTGTGTGTTTCTGTTAAAGGGTACGTTTGTTTGCTGAAATAAAGGAGTACCTTTTTATTTAAACAAAAGAAGTTAGGTGACAGGATTGTGAACACTTGACAGGATATTGATAGAGGTTAGGATAATTGGTGCAGTTGGCTGATTTGCAGTTTTTTGGGGGAGAGGGATGCCTCAGGAGTGCGTGTTGCTCTTGGCATCAACATTCAGTTAATTCTGGTCCCCCATCAGGAATATTTATTCACACACAAACAGCCTTTCTGCAGTTTCCTCCTCAGCTACGTTTTCCAGGTGAATTCACAACAAATCAGCATTTCAACATTCCCCACATCACATCTGCCTTCTGGAAGGATCCAGCTGGAAAAAAAAAAAAAAAAAATCATATTCTGTTGGTATTTGAATCCTCCTCCTCTCTTCCCTCACCCTCCTCCCCTTCTTCTCTCGTGCCTGCTTCCTGAAGGAGAAAAGAACATATCAACCCAAAGACAGCATTGCAACCTTTTCTTTGCTATCTCCCATGGGGCGCAAATTGAAATTGAATTAGACAGGGATATCAGGTCTGCTCGCTGTGATAACTGTAAAAGGATTTTATTTAAAAACACCCTGACATTTGTTCACCCAGTTTCAAATATTTAGCTTTCCTCCTTTCCATTCCTGGCGGGGGCGACTTTATTAATTGTCGCCTTTGATTCAGAGTTAAAGCTTGAAAGCACTGATAACGGCAGTGGTGACTATTTCTTCTAGCGACGTGGCCCACAGCAAAAGGATTTCATTTTCTTAAAGACGTTATGTGTATACTGAGAGTTTATTAAAAAGAAGGGGGGGAAGGAGGGGGGAGAAATCCGTTCTTACGTGCGTAATACCGGCTGTTTCTCACTGATACGAGCAATATCTGATCTCACTCTTTTTTATATATTATTTATTTTCTCTGGGCTGTTGCCCT
>VYZM01016015.1:38493-76457 GCA_013398915.1 Dromas ardeola
CCTCTCTGGATTTTTCTTTTTCTTTTCTTAAAAAAAAAAAAATGGGAAAGGCAACTAGAATGAAAGAGCACTGTTGACAGGAGAAAATGGTAATTTTTTTATTTTTCTCTGAAAATACTTCAAAGTTTTATATAAATATTAACCTTTTTTTTTTTCCCCCCCTTCTTCAATGTGGTGCTGCAGAGCACAGATAAATCCAAGTGGCTGTGGCATGGGCATTTAATTTCCTTAAGAAGTTTTCTCTGCTTCACGGAAAAATGTTGTCTGAGACCAGAAACGCAATTTGATGATTAAAGAGAGTCATCTACATCTGGTTATGGTTAATAAGGGCCAGTACAAGAAGACCATGGTGGCCCCACAGGATTGTCACAACGCGATGTATAAATTAGGTGATATTAGAGGCACGAGTCTCAGGTCAGCGATTGCCTCTTGCTGCCTGTTATCAAAAGATTGAGGCGAGGGAATGGAGCGACAACGAGAAAAGTGACTTTTGGATTTGCCTTATAATTGTGAGAGACCTAATTACAAAAAGTCTCAGACACCAGTTTCCCGGCCTGCTCCTGACATAGCGGTTGTCAGGGTGCAGGCATATGCCAGATCTCCTCTTTATTAGGCTCTGAGCTCTGCATATGGTGTTCTGCTGACCCTGCAGCTCTCCGAAGGCACGCTCGGAGTAAATTAGCCAGCAGATGAGCCTACGAGGGACTGGGCATCTTTGCTGAGGTGCTGAGCACTTGTAATCCCCTCTGACTTCAGAGGGAGTGCAGCATTCCCAACACCAGTGGCTCATGAGGCAGCCCAGCTCTGTAAGGTGTGACCTGATGGTTTGGTTTGGGTTTTTTTTGCACACGCGTATACTGATTTTTTTTTAATGTCGGTCCTTTTTGAGTGCACATCTGAGATCAGAGAAGAGCCTATGCGAGGTGACGGTCCAAGGAGCACACAGCACTGTCTGCCACAGCTAATCCCGTGGACAACACAGCCAGCCTTGGTTCTATGTTTGCCGAATGGCCCTGGGGAGAGTAAGAAGCAGGGTTACCCCATCGGAGGGCTCAGCTCTGTTTCCTTCTCCACAGCTGTGTGTGTATGAGAAGATCCCCATCCTTTTCTCCATGCAGAGAGGGAGCTTCATTTACACATCTGCTTTTGTGAGGGATTTGTGGGCTCATCTCTATTTGTCACTGCCTACAAGGACAGGCTGAGCAGGTCCTCTTCCAGGCCGCTTGCTGCAGCAGTGTCCATGAATAAGGCTTAACCTCAAATGCCCGAGACCTTCTGCAAGATCTGTTGATCTCGGTTGACTGATCCAACTGCTTTCCTGGGCAAGGGTTTCCATGGTCAGGCTTCCTCTTGTGCTTAGAGCTTTGCACTTTGATCTCTTAAGAGTCGTGGAAATATTCTTGTATGCAGCTTTAATATTATGTGTTCCTGCCAACACCTTTTGATGAATGAAAGCTATTAAAATTTGAAATTACTGTAATCAAGTAATGTGATATTGTAATGTTAAACTTGTAATCAGTCCCCTGCATGTTGCCTTCTCCAGATGCTTTTTTTTAACTTGTTAATTTTTCCTTTGTGTTCACTTTTTTTCAGCCCAGTCTCTTAATAAAAGGCTGTGTCCCAACAAAAATAACATTTTCCCTTCTCTTTTTTTTTTTTCCTAGAACCAGCATTTCGCAAAAAATCATTTATCATGTAATCATTTGTTGTCATATTTAAATAATTAGTGTCAGCTTACAGGCTGGGGGTCTGTTTGTGAGTAAAAAGAGGATTCAGAGATAAAAAGTCTGTGATAGTCCCAGCATTGTAATGTTCACACTGAGAATTGCAAGGCTGCTGCTAGGGCTTGGATTTGAGTCAGAAAGTGCTTCTGTACTTACAGATGTGGGCTTGTATCAGATGGCTTCTTGTCTCTGAGCAAGTGGTATGGCTGAAAAGGCTCTTTTCATGTCACATCTTGTGCTGGTGCATTGTGGTGCGAAATGGTCTTGCTCTTGATTGGAATGTATCTGCTTCAATTTAGTGGTGCTGGCTAATTAAACGTCCTACAGCAGATAACTGTAGCATACCACAAGGAGGATGGGAGCAAAGATTCAGAAAGAATCAGTCAGAACAGACTTTTTAGATTTTTAAAATATAAATAATTAAAACCAGAGAGATAAGTATGGCTTTCAATTAAGGAAGGAAAAAAAAAAGCTTGCACATCTCCATTGGAGCCAAAACCAGATGTTTTTCTCTCTTATTAAAATATATACTAAAAATACCACAACTTTACAGTTCTTGAATTGTTGGAAATGCTTTGCAGATGAAGTCATTGGGCTCTTTTTATTATTATCCATCTATCCCTGTGCTTTCTGGGAGCTCTCTTAGGGTATTCTAGACTCCAGAGATGACCTGGAGAGGGAACAAATCAAGGACTGTGTTTTTTTTCTTGGTTTAAGTGCTGATTTTTCAATCCACAAGTGACTTGGAATTTGCTAAATCAAGTTGAACTCTGCGAAAACATGCTCCTGTAAAGTACATGCATAGAGAAGTGAGAAGAAAGAGGGGAAAATGAAAAAATGATCCATAATTCTCCATGTACAGGGAGCATTTGCATTTTGGTTCATCTCCTTTATTATTTTAATAGGAGGTTTGCTAGTGGCTGCAGCACTGTAAAGGGAGATAGTCTCAAAGGATGCTTAGCAGAGAAGGAGGTTCAAGAAGCAATACTTCTGCTTTGGTGGAAACCAGCCTGTTTCGTTTTGGCTTTTACTGAAGGTCTTTTTGCAAATGCGTTTCTGTTGATTTTTCAGGTCAGTCATCAGCTGGGCAACGTGATGGATCTCTTCACCACCAGCCTCTCCCTGGCGGGACTGCAGCCTCCCAGTGACAGACAGATTGACGGCATCGACCTTTTACCTGCCATCTTGCAGGGCAAGCTAATTGACAGGTTAGTTATGAGCCCAGAGCTCCGACTCTTGCCTCCAAAGTGAAGTGATGCCAAATTTTGTTGTTTGATTTTTTTTTTTTTTTTTTTTTTTTTTTTTTTTTTTTAAATCAAGCTTACAGAAATATTTTATAAACTGAATTGACGCGTCTTTGCTCCTGCTCAGTGAGGTGGGGTAGCAGCAAAGCTTTACGCTATGTGCTAATTCTCTGGTGGAGCAAGCAGAGGAGGGATTTCCTGACATGTGGCATGTTGCCATACACTGGAGTCTGGGGACAGATGAAAATGTCAGGGGGTTAGCAGGGATCCCTGGAACAACATATGGCAATAGGGGAGATAAAAGCCTGAAAACTGTAGCCTGGGTAGGGGAGAATACATTATTTATTACTGGAAAAACATCCACGAGTATATGCTGGGTCTTTGTAGCCCCTGTTTGAGAGAGATTGGGGGGTGAAGGCTGCGCGACTGTGGATGATCTGGAATCCCACCTCCTCCCAAGGTCTTGTTTCTGTGGATGCTTTTGCAAGAACAGATTTGGGTTAAAGACCTGGGATCTTTTGGGGCATGGAGGCATGCTGCCAGCTGTTGGGTACAGGCACTAAGATTTGACAGCAAATATCAGCTCGCTCGTTGGAAGGGTTGGAGGTCAAGAGAGGTCTTGCAGTTGTGATTTTGATGAGGAATTTGGCAGCCCAGGAAATCTGAATACAAACATATTCTTTGTCTGTGAGGTAGCAAGGAAACATACACATGGAAAACATATTTGAGTTCTTTTCTGTGTTGGATGTTAGCCTTTGTTCCATAAAACTGCCTTTGTGCCTGTTAAGCAAAAGCATTGCATACAGCATTACCTGAGAGCTCAGCCAGTGGCTGACATGGGGCATTGCAGATTCCTCAAATACAGCTTATCCCATCTTTACTTCTGAAAGTTTGTAAAGCTGCTTTTGTGTTTTAAAAGAGAATTTCATTGCAGTCACCAACTCCTTGGAACTGGTGTTGTTTGTGTTACAATAGTGAGCAGCCACTCATCGTGGCTTTTCCTTCTTTTTTTTTTTTCTTTTTTCTTTTTTTTTCTTCTTTTTTCCCCTCCTTTTTTTCTTCTTTTTTTTTCTTGTTTTTACTTCTTTTTTAATCTTTTTATTTTCTTCTTCTTTTTTTTTTTTCCTTGTTTTTATTTTTTTCCCCCCAGACCTGATCAGGTCACAGTTCCTACAGCCCCCAGAAACTTTCCAGGTGATGCAGTTGTCATGCTCTTTTAAGCTTAAAAAGGAAAAGGTGGATAGGGGAAAAAAGAAATCGGTAATAGCAGAATTTTGAGTACAAACTGTAATCTTTCAAAGATGGAAAAATTATTTAAAAAAAATTAAAAAGCCAAAAACCTAACTTCCACATCTTCAATCAAAGGGTCATGTAAGAGCTTGTCAAATAGTGAATGTTACAGCAAGGGAAAAGGAGACTGGCATATTTTGTGGTTTGTTTGTTTGGGCTTTTTATTTTGTTAATGGGACTTGTTTAGATCAGGTTCTGCATTTTGGCAGATCTCTCAAGCTGCCTTTATTTCACCAGGTGGGTTAAGGATGCAGGAGTAGGCACTGCTGGCAGCAAGTTTTCCCTTTGTTCACAGGCAGTTGCTGGTGACAAAGGAGAAAGGCTCATTGTTTGTGCAAGGAACCTGCAGGGGAGGCTACAGTTTTAAAATAGAAGAGATGTAAGGCCACTCCTGACATTCGGATGTGGAGATTTTAATCTTATCTTGTATTTAGGGACTGTTTTTTCAAGGTGGCATCACCAGAGTGAGTAGGTTTTGCCAAGTGGCGTCCCTGAATGAAAGACAAAGATGTATGTACCCTACTGATAGTGATAAACGGCATCACGATCTCGCCCTGTCAGCAGCCTGAAACAACTGGAGAGAAGAGCTGACTAAGTCTGATGTCCCTGTGTGATGAGCTGTACCAACAAATCAAACCTCTCTCCTGCAGATATTCCGTTTCTGTAAAATTTTGTACTGTTCCCTCAAAAAACAAGAGCACGTCATCAGGGAAACCAAGAGGAACATATCTGGGATGCCCAGCATGTACACGGGTGCAGACCAAATGCTCTGAGCAAAGTGCATTTCTCAATTGTATTTTTAATTAGGAAAACCTCTGGGAAAAAAACCTGCAGTTTTCAGTGGTATGTTTAGA
The DNA here is from genome assembly GCA_013398915.1 of Dromas ardeola. Classification (NCBI taxonomy): domain Eukaryota; kingdom Metazoa; phylum Chordata; class Aves; order Charadriiformes; family Dromadidae; genus Dromas; species Dromas ardeola. The sequence continues at coordinate 43,606 of VYZM01016015.1, forward strand.
TGATGCAAAGGGAGGTTTTGGGGAAAAAAAATGAGCAGAAGTTAAAAATATAGCATGTCTGGCTGCCAGGTTTTTCCATATGGAATTTTTCTGAGATGGCATCCAGAACAGGCCAGCATCTGGTGTCCTCCCTGGCCACCCTGTCCATGTGACACTAACAGCACATAGCTTGGTGCTGCCGTAATGAGGAGGCTGAGCGTCACATAGTCTGTGAATCCCCATTTCTCTCTCGTGTGCATACACGCCACTTCTGAGACATTTGGTGTTTAAATCGGCACGCTCTATAGGAAATAACAGGGTCTGATAGTTCAAGGATTAACAATCACTGGCAGCCAAGCTGTATAATGTTTCATTTTTGCGCCGTGTGAGCTCTCAACTTGATGAACACTTTAAAAAATGTTAATTGAAAACCTTGCAGTGGAGACTATTAGGAGGCAGCCTGTTTCTGACTGATAGCCGAATCGGAAGTCAGACGCCATTGAAGTGTTTGTCTCCCTTATCAGCCAGGCTGCTGCGGCAGTGGCTGCCCGGGCCCGATGCGTTGGTGTTTCTCATACAGTTTTGCTCTCCTTCTCAGGCCCATATTCTATTATCGTGGCAACGAGATGATGGCAGTGAGGGTCGGGCTTTACAAGGCTCACTACTGGACCTGGAGCAACTCCTGGGAGGAGTACAGCAAGGTAACAGGACACCCACCTGCACCCTGGTATCATTTGTTATGCTGGGGAAAAATAATCCTTTAAAACAGAGTTTTAAATTGGGGAATGTCGCTGTGCACTTGCAAGCCAACATTTTATTCGCAGCCTCTTAAGAGCTACCAGATCTGCTGCAAAATCTAAGGGGACTGGTGTCACAGCAGCCCTCTACTGAAGTTGAAGACAAGCAGAGGAGAATGAGCAAAATCTGAGTTGTTCTGAGGGGTGCTCTCTTTAATCAGCACTTAACGCCCCTTCTTTCCCTGCTGAATTACGAGTTTTCATGTGTACCCTTACAAAGCTTGGAGTCTGATGCTAAATTGATCACGTATCTCACAATATCTGGTACAAAAGACCTGGTTCCCTGAACTATTCAAATGGAATAGGGGTGGGTTTGTTGGTGTGTTTGGGTTTTTTTTGTTGTGGGTTTTTTTTTCTTGAAAGGGAAAAGGAAAGCAGTAGGAACCACACAGTGGAAAGAACAGCAGTTGTTGAAAACAGTAGAGTACATGTGTTTAATCTATTATCAGCACTTTTGCAAGCCCATATCACTCTATAAGATGTGAAACATTTTGTTTGCCAAATAGGCACAGCTTTTGTAATTTCCTGGCTGATCTTCTCACAATGGGATGTTAAGCACTGTTATTTTTCTTCTTTTGTGTCTTTCTTGCCTCAGACTTGGGTACTAAACTCTGGGGCATTTCTTGAATGGCAGGTTCACACATGTGCCTTGCTGATTATACCTTTAGACATGAACTAAATGCATTATGGCACAGCTCTCAGCAATTTTGACAGCAGGCTGGTATTGGGGAGGGACTGTTTGTATGATTTTTTTTTTTTATGTCTTTTTTTTTTTTTTTAACTTATGGTGGGTCCTCAAGGCATCACAGGTGCAGAAATAAGTGCTGGTGACATTTGTGGATGTAAAAGTGCAGGGTTTCTTTCATTGGGATGTCCTGGGGGTAGAAGGAAGCTCCAAGGGAGTAATTTACATTCAGGGCTGTAAATACGTGTGTTTCTCTTTTAAAGACGGTAATGCTCCAGGACTCAAAGTTTCTGTTTTACGCAGAGTAAGAAGGAAAGGAAAGTTGGCTCCAGAAATGCATTGCACGCTCTGTCTCAATGCTAATTCTACACAGCTAAAATGAGATAATGTATTTATCTAGGTTAGTATGCGAGTAAAACCCATATATTACACGTGGCACAGTGTGGAGGATTTTTTCCTGTGTGAGAAACACTGGGAGCTTGCATGTGCAAGCATGTGGGTATACGCATAGGCTCAGAGGCATGCTTTTCCCGTGTGCGTGGAAGATAATGTCACACATGAATAATTGCTCTCCATATAATATAAGCACATACACACACTTACATACCTAGTTGGGAAATAAACGTCAACATTGATCTAAGCTTATTTGTACATGTCTGAGTATGTGTGTAGCCATGATGATGGGGACCAGTTACTCATTTCAAAGGCTCTCCTACTGTGAGCAATGGCAGTTGTGCAATTAAGGAATATTTATTTCTTTCTAAGCCTTTGTTTAACTACTGTCTGATAAAAGTCAGCGATTATACTGTACATCAGAGAGATGATTAAAAATTCACTTGCTTTCCTGCAGCTTGTATCACATGTGGTTGATGTGGGTAAAATTGGAGCACATTAGTGGACAGACTAGCCATTAACAACATGCAGAGGAAGCTGAGGCTGAAATTTGTTCCAATTCTCCTCATGTCCTCGAGCCATTAATTACAAGCCTTGCAAGTTTAAAAATAGAAATAAATCAGAATGCAGAAGAGTTTCATAGTTCTGAGTCCTCTTTTAGGAGTTTTGTAAACTCACCTTATGATACAGTTGCCTCTTTCAGTGACTGATATGCTCAGCTGTATTGATATTGGGCTACAGTTTTGCTGCCAGAATCAAAAAGGCCAATTGGTTTGATAATTTCATTTGAAAAACATACTTAACTACATGCACGTGTGTGGCATTAGGAATTCTGGTCGACAGGTTTGCTGTTCAATAAGTTTGATTTGCCATCTCAGTAGAACTTCAGCTAATGAGGCTTTGTTAATTGTATGATATTTTGCATGGTCGTTACCTTACTGTGAATCCGATGTGATGATTTTTTAAACTCTCAAATGGGAAACACTTTCTGTCTGAAGGTCCAAACTCAGACCTGGAATAAACAGACATATCCGGTTGACATGCCATCCATTTCAAAGAGGTCTGAAGTTGGCCAAATGTGTCAAAGCAGCTGTCTGCAAATTTTTAAGAGGTTTGTTTTATGGGTAGCTGAGTATCTCTTTATTGTGACAGATACATGGCACGTTTTAGCCAAACCTCCTTTCATTTTCAAAATCCCCTTGTTAATTGGCAGTGTGGGAAATCATTGATACAGAAAACTTGCGCTGTTTTTAATCCAGACTTTGTGCGTTTTTGTTTGACTTTTAGATGAGATTATACCATTAAAGCAGCCAGAACCACATTTTCATGTTGATGTTGGAAAATGTGATATTAATGCATGTCCTGGGTCTGTGTAGGACTACCAGATCTTTCAGGATTAACTAGAAAGAACGTGTGCAATTTTGGCCTCTAACCTGGAAAGCTACACCTTTGAATGCGGTATAAGTTAGTTAAGTAATAAAGTATGTATATACAAATAAAAATGTACCAGAGAGAAGCAGCTTGCAGAAAGCAAAGCCTAGGAAAGCATAACAGGGATATGAATGCTTCTCCCCATATGGGAGTTGGAATATTTACACTAGAAGGATCCCGTGCAAGCAGTACACAGGTTTACACTCATTTTAGGCTCCCATGACATTAACATGTCCTTACTGGCCTTCATCTTCTGCCTTATGGCCTGGGATTAAAATTAGTCATCTTTCACAAAGATGAAGTTTGCTGTTCTGTTCTTCCTGGTTTTTTGTTTGTTTATTTGTTTTTTAACCCCAAAGCCATTTTTTTTTCTAGTCTGACTCCTCTGATAGACTCTTATAGTCTTTCTCCTGCTGGAGAGGATACCTTCATGCTGTCTTTGCTGTTAACTTGATTACCTACATAACTTGCATTCTTGACTGGTTACTCTCTTGAATGCATAAAGGGAAGGCTCGCTCACCAGAAGCAAGTGAGAGTAAGTGTTCCGTGGGACTTTTTTCCTTTTAGGATGCTTATTTGGGTCTGTTTAGCTGGCTTTCATCTCCTTTCATACAGGTGGCTCAAGTTTACATAGTTTGACATATCTGACATTTAAGAGGTGATAAATGGGACACAGAGGTAGATGAAAGGAAACTTTACTTGAAAAACATGTTTATATTTTTAAATAGTTAAGAGATTTTAAAATAGTTTGGTAGAGGGAGAGAAATCTTCACCCGGCACAAGACTGAGTCCCTGTAGCTCTAGGATTGGTGGATATCAGTGCTTAAGCTCTTCCACCATCATTGACCACCTTTCTTCTTGTACCAAAAATCAGCAGTGATAAAAACATCCACATGTCTTGTGTATTGGAGCAGAAGTAAGAACTCTAAGATGAACACGGGGAGCTCCCTCTCCTGTACGGCACAGGTCACACAGGACTTACTGGAAGTCTCCCGTAAAATGCTGTTCTTGGTGCTCTCATCATCTATCTTTTTAGTCTGTAAGTCAATCTTGTTGATTACTAAATTTGAACTGAATTGCAAAGTGCATGACAAATAATGCATGCAAACTTGGCGTTTCTGTATTATTGCTTCTGGTGCCCACAGCCACGACGCTGGGTGCACAGCTTCCCATTCCTAAAATGCGAGTGCTCAGAGTCTGCATTGTTATGAGTTATTTTGTCCACTGGATTGAAGGGAGAGGTACATTTCGTCTTCGTTGTTTGGAAGAAGAGGTTTGAAAAAATGTGTATTCTCTATGGATCTGCGTGAGTAGCCAGCAAGTCCTTCAGGAATTCCCTAATTTAATGCTATGTAGAAAAGGCAGAAGTATAAGCTAGCCAAAGAAAGGAAATTTCCCTCTCTCTGCCTGCCATAGAGACTGTCCAGCAGAGAATAGTTCTTGTGCCCTCCAAGAGCCGTGATGCAAGAAGGGGGAAAAAATAATTACAAAAAAATGTGGAAAACACCCTTTGGTTCATTGGAGAGTGGCTGATAACATCAACCGTTCTGCTGTCAGCTTAGTATCTTGTTAGTAGTCTTCAGTGGTTTTTCATGAGAGCTCCTGTGTCTTTAAATGACTGGTGTAGGTGCCTGCCAGAAGACCCTATTGTTTTAATGTAAAATGCCAAAGGGGTTATTCCTGCCGCAGTCTGTCTGATTGCCCTTCTCTTCAACGTGAAGGGATCGATAAAGCCTTTTCTGCAAGGGGGATGTGAAGTCAAGTAGAACCTCACAAATAATGACATTTGATTGTGGTCCTCTGAGCGTATGAGCTAGCCATTGATCGCTTCTGCTTGAGAGCCGCTGGAGGCTTGCTGATCTGCCCATCTTCAGGGGTCTCTTCCAGACAGTTAACACATTAGAAGCAATTTTTGTTCAACAGAGTTGAAGCTTGGCAGTCACACTTTCAGGTGTCTGGTCACTCAGAGCTCCGGTTTGGGAGGCTTTTGCTGGGAATTGCCGGAGAGTGAGAACAGCCGCTTACCCGTGCCATGGCAAACAGCAAGAAACAACGTTCCTAGCTTTAATTAACTGCTGTTCTTTTCTCCTTCCAATATTAATACAGTTTTGCTGCTCTGGGTTTTGTGTGGCGGAATGAGGAGACGTGACCAGGAGACAGACCCCAGTTTTGCTGCGTCGCCATCAAAATCTGCAGCCGCTTGTCAAGCGGAGGGATCTGGGATAGCGCCAGGGTGACGAATTGCCAGAGGGCTTACGTTAACACAAGTGGTGATTCCATCACTTGGCGCAGAGCCCAAACTGGCAACCGGCTGTATTTGTCTCATGTCTATATTGACATAGCATCTGTGGTCCATTTGCTCTGGAAATTAAAGCATAAGCTGTGCAACCAATAGCCGCTGGATCTTAAGAAGGGAAAAACAATCCAGGTTACACGATTGCTGGGGAGAAAGGCAGAAAGACGTGCTCACTGAAAGGTTTACCTGATGTGCAGGGAATGTTTTTGTGTTGTTTTTTTTTGGATTTTTTTTTTTTTTTTTAAAAAAAAAGGATTGCTGGAATTTCTCCTACAGCAAACAGGTCTGCGCGGTGGTGCAAAACACTGTGCCTGTGCAAGAGGCCGGGTGCAGGAGCTGAGCTATTTCTGGTTGCCATCTGATGCTCTTTTATTGCCTCCCTTAGAAGGCACAGAGCTAACGTGCTCTAAATAGGATCTTCTAGTTTGACTTTCATGCTTTAATAATTGAGGAGAAAAGATCCAAGAATTTGGTTAAAGACAGGGAGTGACCTTTCTACTTTGTTTGATCAGTGTTACCTGTAAACATGTAAATTACCTTGGGTAGTGTGCAGACTAAAATATCATGCATGTGCTTTCACTGGCTATTGATCCTCTGCATATTGTTATTAACAGTCTGCTAAATAAGTAGCTTAACGAAATAACAGCAGATGAAGTGGTAGTTGATTTGGGTTTTGTTATCCTGGTGGGTTGGGCAGGCATAGCTACCTCTTTGCTTTTCTCCAACATAACATGGCTTTATTTTCGGGTGAAGTTGCCATCCTCCTGGCGGTGCCAGAGAGCTGAAGCCGGTCTCTTGTCAGCATAAATGGGGAAAGCTCCTCTGTTGCCTGTGGAACGTTGTGCCTTTTGCTCCGGCTGAGAATTTGGCACATTTGCATTTATTGTTGAAGCTCGCAGTGTTCTTGGGGTCCATGGGGCATGTTGTTGGATCAGGCTTTTACAAGAAAAAAAAAAATTTGTTTAATGAAGAGCAAGAAATGGTCCAAAACGGTGACATGATTTAAAATTATCCTCTAGCGGCCTTTACCATTCTCCCAGGAGGAGAGTGCCCTTCCTCACCAGGCCTGTTGTCCTGCAGCCTGCCTGGGGTAGCAGAGCTGGAGGGCAGTTCTTTCTCTCCCATCCGAGACGTAGGCAAGCAGTTTTGGCATGTCCCTCCGCCCCAGCTCCCAGCACCACATGTGACCAAATTTACACGCTCTCCAAGCAACCAGAGGCATTGTCCAGATGCTCCGGAGTGTGTATTGTCTTGTCTTTAAATACTTCTCAAATCTCAAGCAGATTTAATTTTTACTGGTTTTGCTCCAGAAAAGAAAAGCAATCCAGACTTGGGGATCCCAGACTTTCAGTTTACTGGTATAGCTGATGTTTCTCTTTCCACCCTGAGAACTGAAAATGCTTTGACTTACCAAAAAAAAAGTGACATAGAGTTGTGGATGATAAATTAAGGGACAGAAGACTGGGCTACTCTGGCTGTATCTGTAGTGAATTACTTACTCTGATGCAGGACAATGCCTTGATCAAGGGTATGAGGATGTAATTTTACCTCTTATTTTTTGCTCATTTGTTGATGAGCAGGTAGAAAATATTTTATGCTCTCTCTGTAGGTTGAATATTGGTAGTCACACAGTATGTAAAAATAATAATAGTCAATTTTATTTGTGGAGCTGAAGTTGAAAGGCCTTAGAAATTTAAAGGGTGGTTTCAGCCGTATTTCAAGAGAGTTATTCATCAATGTCGTAAAATGGTATGTTTGATTTTTATTTTTTTTTTACTTATTTTATTTTTCCCCCCAGTAGTCTACTTTTGAAGAGAGGGCATTGAGGGCTTAGATTAGACAGACAGATAACTTCTGGCTAGTGGTATCAGGCGAGTTGTCACAGCACTTTCTTTCCTGGGAGTCTTTGGGACGTAGCCTGGGTTGTGTTCTGGAGTCTCAGCTAGAAGGATTTTATAAGAAACAAAAGATAAAATGTAAACAGAGCAATGTAAAAACAAATACCCAAGAGACTAAAATCTTCTTTCAAACTAAAGCATTTGCAGCCGAAGAGCATTGTACCAATTAGCAGGCTCTTAATTAAATTGCTTGTTTGATTTGCATCCAAATTATAATTTGGGTGTTATGTAGGCTTTGATACCTTTTCATTAACTGTTCCTTTTGAAAAAATAAAAATGAAAATCTATTTTTCACTGTGTCTTTCGGAGGCCTGTGGTGTCACAAGGTGGAAAGGTCAATCATTTTTATATCCATTTAAGGTCCATTATTGGTAGGCCACTACAACCTATCAAGCAACTCTCTTATTTTTCCAGTCAGTGATTCAGGAATCTATAGCTCTGTGCAGATAAATGGGATTTCATGGGCTTCTAAACTTCTTGCTTTATTGAAAAGCAGAATATTAACTGCTCCACTGACCAGCTGTCCATTAAAAACACTGGATATTTTTAGAAAATTGTTTGCCAATCAAATCCTACCCACATCTGTAGAAAGCCTTTTCAGTTTGTTTGTTTTATAAGCAAATGCTACAGCTGCTTTCCCACCTCCATTGAAATATTCCCATTTACCTTCTCTCCATGTCTCTGTCCGTGTCTCGGGGCATTTTGAGGTATTGTAAGGAGCGCAGCGTGTTGGCTGGAATTGTAAAACCGAGCTTTAACAAGTCCATTTGGTGCTAGTCCTTGCTGGTCTGTGGGGCCCCCTGCTTTATTTGCTGTTCAGTGAAATTAGTGCTTTGCATTTTTTGCTGTTCCCAGGGCTTAAATGGGTTCTGTTAGCCCTCAAGACTGCAGGCCAGACTCTAGGTGATTAGGGAGCTCGACACCTGGCTAATAACCGGCTGGGCTTCGGGAGACGCAGCCTGGCAAGGCATGCAAGGGCAGATGCGGAGAGCTCACCACTCTGGGCTAGCAGTCGGCTCGCTCAGTCCCTCAGTGGCCAGCAAGCACTTTAACCCATTGCTGCTAGCACCAGTACTTGTGCCCTCCATATCCACTGTCGCTACTGGGAAAATCCCAACTTCTGACCCCGTAGCGACAGGAATCTCTCCGAACTTAACACAGTTCTTTCAGCCCCACTCTCCTTCCCGGGTGAGTGCCTCAGGTGAGACGCTATGAATCAGATCAACAAATGCACCCATTTCTTTAAAATTATCCAGATTGGCTTTGTTATTCAATGAAACATACTTGAAATGAAACATACAATGAAGCATACAAATACTTAAAGGGTGGGTGTCAGGAGGACGGGGCCAGGCTCTTTTCAATGGTGCTCGGCAACAGGACAAGAGGTAATGGGTACAAACTTGAGTGTAGGAAGTTCCACCTAAACACGAGGAGGAACTTCTTTACTTTGAGGGTGGCAGAGCACTGGAACAGGCTGCCCACAGAGGTGGTGGAGTCTCCGTCTCTGGAGACATTCAAAACCCGCCTGGACGCGTTCCTGTGCAACCAGCTCTAAGGTGACCCCGCTCTGGCAGGGGGGTTGGACTAGATGATCTCCAGAGGTCCCTTCCAACCCTATGATTCTATGAAACAAATCCTTCAGGTCTGGTGTCAGGTGCTGGCAAGCTGAGTTTTCAGGGAGGCTAGCAGGTGCCCATTGCCTCTCAGGGTGATGCCCCTTGGTTTGGCTGGATGTTTCCTCTGGGACTGTTGCTTTTTGATCAGAACTGCCAAGTGATCCGATCCTCTCTGTGTTGTTTCGAAGCCAGAGAAACCAAAGAGAGAAGATACTTTCCAGGTGCAGAATTTTTATGATTAAATGGTTTCACCTCTTTCTCTTCTGTTTTGCCATTTCATTTTAATGAATATTTTATAGAGATTACTTTTTTATAAGGCAAGAATGTAAGGCCTGCTTTAGCTTTTATGTCAGTGCAACGCTAACATTGCCACCTTATTTTACCCCATCAGATCAGAATCCATTTTGCAGACTAAAGTGGACTCTCGGTTTAAAATAATTCTGGGTTTTGTTGGGTATATTGGAACAAGGTGCTGAAGAAAGTGGCATCAGCTAAAATTTTTCTCCCTCCCCTGCTTCACCGTTGGTGACCTCTTTCCTCTTCACTGCAGGGCATTGATTTCTGTCCTGGGCAGAATGTCTCTGGAGTGACAACACATACACAGGAGGAGCACACTACCCTGCCGCTGCTTTTCCACCTCGGGAGGGACCCTGGAGAGAAGTACCCATTAAGGTGAGCCAGTTAAGGAAGATGTGAAAATGCTCAGCACTGTCAGTGTTTGCTTTATATAATTCATTTGCCTTGATAGTTGTTTCTTGCAATCTGCTTGAGAATTGTCCCAGAAAGCCATTACTGGTGAGAGTAGTAAAAAGAAAGGAATAAACCTTCGTTTTCAAATGATCAGGTTAGATGGATATGCACATGTCCACGGCTCGACTTATGAGTCTGGTCGTTCTTATTCTGTGTCCTGCCACCCCTGATGGAGGAGGCAAAACACACACTTTTGGACAGGACAGGATTGAGCTCAAGGCCAGCTGTGGAATAAAGCAGTGGTGCTGATGAGTGTGTGCATTGGAGCTGTGATTCTCTGCATGTTTTGGGTCTAGGGAAGAAACATCTAGTGATCTTCACATACTTTGCGGTGTTTTTCCTCTGTCTATTGGAATCTGTGGAAGGCAAATGTGGTAACCTTCCAATCTCCTAGACTGCTAAAGGAGCTTCTCCAGGGGGTCTTTAGCAAGAGGACTTTGTGCCCAGTCCTCTTCATCCTTGGAGTCTCCTGGCTGTCTGAATCCATTTTCCTATAAGCCTACTATTCTAATATTTATCTACGGCACACACCATGCCCTGAGAGATTTCTGTAAGGATTTATGTAGTCATCAGCAGCACGGCCCACGTATAAACCTGCCACCTCCAAAAAAGCTCCCAAGGTGTCCCTACCTCCCTCCTTCCTTCCTTCTAATGATTGAGTTTTACCCTGCGGCAAAACTAGCTGCAAACAGGGGCACACAGCCTCATCCCTCACCAGTGGCTCCGACTCGGAGAATGTGGAAATAAATAAAGAGAAAACTAGTGGTACTGTGACCGTCTGCACAGAAATGGTTTTGTGCAGCAGCTTTAACAGAGAGATGTCTTCTGAGTTGACAGGACTGCAATTACTCAACTGTTTTAAATAATTGAGTGGATACACTCGCTCCATTACTTTCAAAAGAACTGAGCCTGAGCTGTCCACTAAGTGTTTTCACTAGAGGGAGAAGGGGAGGAAAAATATTTTCACTTCTCTCTCACTTAACAGACGAGCACCCTAGAGGTGCGTTACGCAGTGTATAAAGCTCTTCAGAAGCCCAGCATGTTAGCTCTCGCTTTCTATTGCATTTCAGCACTAATGAATAAAGCAAATCTGCAGCTCCTGTATTTTAAATTCAGCTCAGTGAAACTATGCTAGTGGCTTGGGATTCCAGATGAGACTATGCCCTGTTCGGTTTAACAACTATTTTATTTTAGGAAGATGAGTGGATAGAAATTACCTCTTTTTGCAAAAATCAAACAAATGGGTAGTATTAAGTGAACTGTAGTGTGCCTACTGTTTGTATTTCCTCTGAATTTGAGGGAGAGGAGCTCTTCCCTAAGATGTGTTTGCAGGACACCTACTTCCCTGTTCTTTAGAAGTTCCTTACCGCCACCATGGATTGAGCATTGAAATAAATCCCAGTGTTAGATCTGCAATCGTTTCTCATACAGTTCCATTGATTTCTGGGCACTCACAAGCTGTTGCTTTGATTGAATTTTATGGCAAGATTATGACATGATTATGGAAAGCTGTGATGTTGTTTAATATGCAGACCCTAATAGAAAGCCTCTTCTTAGTAAATGAATCTTCCTTTCTGCAGCACGTTCTGTTGCTATTGTCTCCTCTCTGGTCACAATGGAAAACTCATGGGAAGTGGGTCTCCTATATCGAATGTGGTAATTAAATTATACTCATTTGTGGAGCTGTTACTGTTGTGTATTTTTATTTAGCTTAATTATCCCCCTTGGCAGACAGCCTGTTGGGAGTCCCGACACTAATGTTTCTCAGAAGGGAATCCAGCATTCTCCTCCAAGCGTGCATCTGTCTGTCCGTACATGCTGGGTGTGCTAGTATCCCTTGTGCTGCAGCCCGAGGTTTCTGTGTGTTCGCAGTCCATGTTGGCCACGCTCCTCTGTTCATCCTCCTGCAGCCCTGGAGGAACTGAGTGTATCATATAGCTCTCTCACTAGCTTGGCTCCTCTGGTGCCTCATTATGTTGCCAAAGAATTTAGAAAAATTTGCATTGCACCCCTGATTTATTGGTATCTTTCCCTCTTTTATGTAATTTACTTTTACCACTTTGCTTTGTTAAATCTGTACTGGATTTTATTAGTTTTTCTGCTACTGTGAAGGAGGCTGTGAAGGAGCAGCATGGCACGCCGATGCCCTGTTCTCTCTGCCTGCCTTTTCTCATTTTTTTTATTTCATTTATTCCTAATTTTACTACAGCCTTTTCTTCTCCCTAAAATGATTTTAATAATCTGTCATATCTCCTGATTTGCATTAGTGTGGAGTGGGGTCAGTTGCAAAACCACCGGTAAGAGGTATTATTGCTGTGCATGAAGGCCAGGCATCACAGGGATCTCCAGCGCAATTTACTGCTTATATATTTGGGCTCCTCCTAGAATCCTAGGGGATCTCAGAGCCAGGGCATCCTAGAAATCAGTCAGCTCAGTCAACTGTGGCAACACTCTTGACTTCCAGGGTGCTTATGCTCAGGCATCTCATCTGAAATGTCTTTTGGTCGTGACACTGTGCACACAAGGTACTGCATGACACTAAGAGACTTTTTCAGGGCTACAATTTCAGTTCATCTCATAACATGGGGATTAGCCTTTTCAGTCTCTGATGGAGAACTGGCTGCTAAAAACTGAAGATGCAAGTCCTTCAAGATCTAGAGACAGCACGTAAAATTTTCAGTTCTCTGGGTTTCGTGGTGAAGCAGGACAAGTCCTTCCTCTTCCTGACACAGTTCACTGGATTTCCTGGAGCCTGCCTGGAAACAATATCAGCAAAAACTTATCTCCCACAGGAACACTTTTCATGCAGTGGAAAAACAGGTCAGGCAATTACAGGCAGGTCCTGTCATCATGTTGAGGACACGTCTGGCAGTTCTGAGCCATATGGCACCCTGCACTTATGTTCCCCTTCATGTAAGGCTGTGCCTGCATCCCTCCGCATGTCTGATTCTAGGAACAGACTTTCCCAACAGGGTTGTGACTGTTTCTTCTTGCTATTGCCCCTCTGATTTTGTCTGGACCGCCTCCTGCACCCCAACTTCTGCCAAGGGACGTGGTTGTGTTTACTTGTTTGCCTTGAAAGATAATTACTGATGTTTCTCAGTCTGGACTGGAACTTCAGCCTGGCAATCCAACAGCCTCGCAGACTTTGCATTTTGTTAGCTGGGATTCATAGCAGTGCCAAATGTTATGAGTTCTCACACTGCCTGAGCTTGCCCAGGTGATGGCATATTTACATCATCACATCAACAGACTGGATGGAGCAAGATCCCTGTCCTGTAGTTGACCTTTAGGCCTGACATGCTCAGCGCTAGCATCAGATACATTCACTACCAAGCTCTTACCCCCCTCTCTTCTGGCAAGAGGAGGACTCTCCTGAGAACTGCAGGACTCTGGGGTCCTAGCATTGAGAGAAGCTTGGCACTGAAGGACACTTAATATTTATATGGCTGCAGGATGAGGTAGGGCATGAACATGCCTACAGGTACTGATGAGGCAAAAAGGTGCTTTTAATAATAATGCCTGCAATACCAGGGTATATATGGGCAAAGAAGTGTGGTTACTGGTAAATAATCTTTCTTTTGATTGCCAAAAATGATAATGTACCTGCATTTAAATAAGTAGGAGTTAACTTGTTATCTGATCCTTGTGTAGTGAGAAATGAACCGTTTGTGTCATCCCAGAGATTGTGTAAGCTGTGGGATAGATATCTTTTTTTTTTTTATAGCTCTCAACTTTAAAATATAAATAAGATTGTGTGTTAGGCAGCACAAAAGCAGAAGCATTTCTCTAAGTCTAAGCAGTATTTTGTTTCCTCCCTAGATGCAATTACTAGGGGTTTTCACTTCGTATAGACACTCAAACTGTGGATTGCCCTTGTTATCAAATTTAGCAGAATGTAGAACTAAAAGATCTGATAGGTCTTTTTCTTTACTAAATTCTGTTAACGTTTAGGGTATTGTGTCTCCGCTAAGTACGATATAGGGAACTTGTTTCTCCATTCAGACCGTTATGTGACAAATTCAGTAAAATTATCTGTTGGTAACGTCTTCACAACCAGTTGTCAGTTTTATTACCCAAGTCACAGATTGCTGTTTATACACGCCTTTACTAAAATACTTCATTGCCAGTCAGGAAGAACACAAGCAATAATACATAGCAAAAGCCAGCACAGCTTAAAATACAGATAACAAAATCCCTAATGCAGACTGAAGTAGAAAGAGTGTTTTGAGTCAGACTCCAAAGCTGCAAAAAGAATTTATAACAGAAACCTCTGAAATTCTGTCAGTTTGAGCCAGAGGTGCAAAGCTTTAATAACAAGTAAGTACAGCGTGCTTGCACCGTGTTGATACTCCAGGTTAGTAGCGACTTCTGCTTTGAGCGATTAGCCTCTGTTCAAAGCGGAGTTTACTAAATTTTGAACGTCAAAATACCTGTGTTTTACTTAGGGCAATAGATTTTACTATTATGGATAAAATGGAACTGATAAGGCTTGGTTGATGAACATAATGATTTTAGAACACGTTAATTAACAAGAGAGCTCACAAGTGCCTGTTTCAAGCAGATGGAAAATCCAAGAAGTCATCAGAGAGGTAATTGCACTGGTTATGGAGCCAGAAAAGAAGGGAAGAAGCTCCTGAAGGGAAGCTAAAGGCGAAAGGATCTGACTGAAAAGTTGCCAGTCTCACCTTACTGATCAGGGCAGAAAACTCTCTGTGGGGAAAAGACAGAAGGTGCAAAATGGGGAAAAAAATGGGTATAAAAAAGAGCCAGAATCTTGCCCCAGGGAGATGCTGACTCCTCATCTTCTTGAAAAAGAAAGAAATGGTACCAGCTGCATTGCAGGGGCGAATTAGCTGCTGCCACAGGAGAGGTGGTATTGAGGAACACTAAATCTGTGGAAACCGTGGAGAGCTATGGATAAAGAGCCTCAGCGATGCCGATAAAAAACATGGGGCATCAGCCATGTGGGGGCTGGATGCAGAAAGGTTGTCAGAAGTATGAAAGCCAGGCGTGACAGCCGGTACGCAGCCAGCTCTGTAGGGAAGAGGGCTGAAGAAAAATACATCTGCGGAGGACGGTCACTAGCCTGGGGACTAAGAATGGAGGCAAACTCATCTCAATCGATAGCTGCTCTTTGCACAGTCCGGGATCAGCACTCTGCATTGTGGCACGCCGTTTGAGCAACCTGTAACTTGTGCTTAATCGTGGCAGACCAGCAGCCTGCAGGTATTTTGATGAGTAACTGTCTAGACTAGAGTGATGCTGTATAAAAAGGAATATTGGAAGTAAAAAGGCTTATGAACCAGTTTCAAAAATGCAAAGTGCAGTTTGAAATGGACATCTTCAGAGACAGGTCCAGGCAGCGCTACAGCCTCAGAGAGCAGCCTGAAGGACGCATTGCTTAAATAATGATTCGGAAATACCACTGAAGCAACTAGCGGGAGGATCAGATGGACAGTCATTATTTTCTGTCGCCTGTTCACGCAGAGACTAAGGCTTTACATAGTCACTCTGCCTTTATCCTCTCTGCCATTTCAACACTGTGGTCAGTCGCAATGAAATCCAGCAGAAAGGCAGGATTCTCAAAGCCAGGGAGTTAAAACTTCCATGAAAATAGGTGACCAGGTAGAGGACCAGCATAATCATACCTCCTTGCTGCAAGGAAGGCTGTGGTCACCATTAGAGAATCCACACAGGCGAGAGGCATCATCAGTACTCCAAGTACTCGCGTGGATGACTGGCCACGTGCCCCTGTGGGGTATTTGCATCTGGGGCCCTGCAGATGCTGCTGGACCAGAGAGGTGAATTGCGGTATGAGCAGCCCAGCATTCTTCCGTTTGATTCCTTTTTTGTTTTTCTTTGGCCCTGTTGATCTTTGCAAGTTGCCGCGTTTCAGCAGCAGAGCCCCAAACCTGTTGTCTGCCGCATGTATTGTGCAGACTTTAAATTGCAAATAAACTTGATAATAGAAGAGAGGAACTGAGGAAGACTGAATAATAGGACAAGATCAAGACTTGGATACTACAGTGCTGAGCAGCCTCACAGCACTGATAACAGATAAAATCAAATTACCTGAATCTGGGTGTATTTCACAATTAAAAATAATGTTTTTAATTAAAATAATTCCAGTGGAGAAGGAAGTAAAATATACTTCCTTCATTAGCCAAGTTTTATGCTCCTCTCATAACTTCATGTGCGTCTGGTAAAACACGCTATAAATCTGAGAGCATCTATTAAGAGCCCACTGTCAGGTTCCTATGAAGCGCACTATATATAATACCTATTTTGTTACATTCCTCTCAATAACAACATGGTCCTGTCATCACTCCCAGGATAGACATACTGCGCTGTGCCCGGACATGAATCACCAGGCCAAGGTATAAAACACCAAGATCTATATTTTTAAAAATGCTGAAAATGCTCTTTAATTTGCTCTGGTTCTGATCTATTTGAGGGTGTATTTATGGTGGTAGAGACTCTCCCTCTCCCCCTCTGGACAGCTCGGGGTGCCAGCAGACCTGAAGGTGAAAGGCTGACGGCTGCAAGATTAAACCGGAGCTCTAACACCAAAAGCAGCGTGTGAGACAAACCCTCCTTCTTCACAACCTGAATTTCAGCGTAGGGCATGGTGGGGTTAATAGCAGAGCAGGTTACACTGGAGTTGTGTTTGGCGAGGGAGGAGATGGGAACAGATTGCCAAGGCACAATTACACTAAATGAAGGAAGCACAGGCCACACCTGTGTCTGGGACCCTGTGCTCGCAATCCAGCCCTGATTGGATCTCCAGAGACTTCCCGGAGGTAAAGTGTCAATTAGTGTAATGACCCTGGACTTTGTCCACTCCGTTCCCTCATTCTGAGCGTGGAATAATTTCATGTACGCTGGGGGATCTCGTTTTAGCAAACTCCTCACAACACCACCTGCTCACCCTCTCATTCTTCCAGTGCTATTCCCAGCTCTCCTTCTGCAGGATTGTTGAACTGGAATACAAAATGCAGCATGCCCCCGAGGCAGCGAGGTCTGGATCTTCATGCAGACAACAATGCCCAAACACCTGTATAGATAATATCATCTTTTTTTTGGAACAGAGCATGTAGCAAACCCTGCCCTTGCAGCCTGCATATGCATTCAGGAAAATGATGGGATTCCATGCAAGAGTAAGGGAGGTTCCCAGCTCCTTTAACAACTCAGACTGATTACCATGAAGTAATTATCCCCATCTTACATACAGATTAAAGGCACTCTTCTCTTGCGGATTTTGTCTCAAAATGCCCTTCTTGCATAGGGCTGGAAACAGTTTTAACCCTCTGTATGCAGTCAGTAAATACTTTACAAATTGCTGCATGGATATTGGATCTTGGTTTGTATTGTGGAGCTAAACAGGTTGGTCTGAGCAAAACCCAAGCTCATCACAGCGCGGAATGGGGATCTCCGTGGGCCCAAGACAGGAAAACCGACCACCACCCCACCACCGTCACGGCTTTGTCTTTGCGTGACTCCAGTTTCACGTCAATGCCAGCCCTGGGACTGGTGCCATCCGGCAGGCACTGCAGTCCCCTGTTATGCGCGGAGACTCGATACACGTCTGGATGAGGAAGATAGTTCATGTGTTTAATTGAGGCATCTGAAGACGATCTGTGATGATCTTCCAGGATTGAATGACGCCTTACAGCACTTGGGGTCCATCACTGTCATGTACTTCAACACAAGGAAGACAGCTGCAATCGGATATGTTTTAAGCTAGTGTCAACAGGTTTAGCCAGCTTAAGAGCATGTTAAGCCCTACTGAGACAAGGTTTATAGGTTAGCGGTATGACTCGGAGCATAATCTATACATGTTCTTTAGCTTTAGCCAGCTTTGTACTTATGTGAGAAGTGCGAGTCTTTTATATGTGCCTAGCCGTTTCTATCATGCTTTGGGGAAGTCATTCAGCCTATGCTAAATGCTGGAATAATCTAAAAGTGTAGAAGCTGCAAGGGAGAGCGGTTCAAGCACACCAGGAACTGAGGTTAGGCCAAGATTTCCTGTCACTGCTGAGCTAGCTGAAAAAGCCAGGGGTGTCCTGAACATGGGAATTAAAGCAAGACGATGATTTGAATGACTTGAGCCTACTTTGCTATACTGCGGCATTCACGTGTTTTAGGTTGCGCTAATGAGCAACAATGCCATGGATAAATGCAGTAGTTAAGATTATAGCAAAAAGATTTTTTTTTTTTTTTCTCACTGCAACAGGACTGGCATATTTGGAGCAAAAACCAGCAGTCATGACAACATATTGTTTATCTTTCATCCAGACCACAGCTGTGTTTTCCACTGGTCTGTCCAGATTATAGCTAATTTGGAATCCTATGTATGAAAAGCCGTTTCGATGGATGAAATTGGGCTATCTCTTTAGCACTTAAATATTTGCAAAGATGCTGTGGAGCTTAATTAGTTAGCAGCAACATTTTATCGTATGGGTCCACTTCCAAAAGAAGATCTTAAATGCTGGAGAGATGACACAAGTATGTGACAGAAATAAACACATTACATAGTTACAAGAGCAGCAGTAGGAAGCATTAAATTATTTGATACCTGGAGTATCTGTTAGACACTAATAATTGATTAAAATATGTATTAATTCATATTAATCCTTAATACAAGGATCTTAATAAAGTGTCATTAGCTCGGGTTTGGAAGAGCTTTCAAATCCTGGCACAATAGCTGCATTAGAAATCTAAAACATTGAAATACACGTGTCTGGCTAAAACTGCGTTTCATCTCCATTTCCATCACTAGAGTAGGAAGGCTTTAAAATGTTTCTGGCTCCCCTGTTTCATCCAGTCTCCCGCTGAGAACATGCTGTGTGCATCCCTGGTACTCGCCTGCGGTTTTAGGCAGACTCCCTCGCTGTGTTTGTCTCTGAAGCCTTTTCTCTCCATGCAGGCTCTCCCGTGTTTGCCGTCCTCTGCGTGTCAACACAGGTTAGCTTTAAACCCTCTCTGCCTCTTTCAAAAATCTGTTTTGATTTTTTTCAAGCCTGCTGCTGGGCTGGCAATCCTGTGCCAGAGGGCTTCCAGATAAAATCTCGCCGAACTGAAAGGCCATTGTGCCACTGGGATGCAGCACTGGCTGAGCCAAGCGATTGCTGCCTTGAGTGTCCTCATCAGGGTGTGAGTCAGAGATGGTCTTTGGCAGCTCCCGAGCTTCTGCCTGTCCCACTGTTTTCGGCAGAGTCTTTGGGGCAGTGCAGGAGTCAGCAGCCGGCTGCTGTGAGAGTTAAGGTGGGATGCATGGGGAGAGGGGCAAGGAAATTTGGGAGCTTTGCGAGCATAGTCCGAATTTCAGGGTGGTCCCTACAGATCACACAGCCGGTCCCGGTGATAGCCTCTCCACCAGGATACAGCTAGCTGGGTGTGAGAGCAACAGATTAGTTTGCTGGAGCTTGTCATTTCAAATTCCTTTCCGGTTCTCTATCAGCAAAGCTCAGGCCCATCCCCACAATCGGCTTCTCTCTGGATGGTTGCCGAGATGTGATATTTATAGGGTTTACTGGAAACTGTTGGCACATTACTGGGCTTCGAAATGTGATTGTTTTTCAAAGAAGGAAATTAGCTGGAGTGTGGGGCTGGTGGCCAGCTTGGACTGTAAGCAAAGGGAGCCTGAGGTCAGGACCAAGCTGCATTGTTTCTTTTATCTTCAGAAGCAATTTGCTGCTCTCTGTTTTTTAAGTGACTCTTAACGTGATGGACAAAATGAGATCATTGGGTAGTAATCCTCCATTTTAGAAATACTTCAAGTTTTAGTGAAGTACACCCTGAACCACTTAAACAAGTACCTACTGGAGTAAAATCTGGTAAATTATAACCCTGTATGAGGGCTTGGAGCATGACAGATGGATCCCAGCTTGGAATAATAAAGCTGTAATAGAAGAATGTAGATGGGGCAGAACCCCGGGGTGGATGTTGCGAAATGGAGGAGGTATTCTTGTCTTGGACAAGTCAATTCTATTCTTCTTCTCCTCCATCTTCCTGTTTGCATAATATTAGTTCATCTCACTTGGTGGTTGTGAAGTTTAACTAGCCAACGGTTGTGTTTGAGAACCTTAGCTTGAGAACACTCTTGAAAAACAAAAGTATTGACATTACCTTTGTTTCCCTACACTAAATGCCTCTGTGTGATGCTCGTGTTACGGAAAAGCACTTGAAAGAGCAGAGGATGAACACGCAGAGAACTGTGTGACGTCTTGGGTGACACACAAGAAGGATCGCCTCAGCAAACTTGTTTATGTACTAACGTGTCTGGCAAGGTGTTTGTCCTGTGTCTAGAAAGTCTCCCTTGATGATAGTTTAAGGCACAGCTTGAGAACAACCCCAGAAGCACCCTTCTTTGTACATTCCACCTTTGCCAACAAGATCCCCCTTGGGAGTCAACACGATCTTGTAGCGTATCTGCCTGACTACGAAGCGACACATTTGGGGCCACTGGGACTAGCCGTTTTCAAAGCTGAAGCCCCATGCTGAGACATGATCTGCCAGCAACCATGTGCTGCTTTGCTGGGGAGGGCAGGCCATCTGCTGTCCTTGCTGCCCTAAGCGGAACATGTCAGACCCGCAGCCTCTAGGCCCAGCTAGGCTGGACTCATGTCGGCCCAAATGTTTCATTGCCCTGCGGACCTGTGGGCAATTAGTGTCAACTGCATGTTTACATACTCTTCTCCTTTGCTATGGCCCAGGAAAAGTCTTCTGACCTAGCTTAGTGATGTGGACACTGTAACGATGCTGTGTATGCAGCCCCATTAATAATGTCTGTATTTTTTTCACATTCTAGTTTTGCCAGCGATGAATACCAAAGGACTATGGAGCAAATATCTGTTGTTGTCCAGCACCACAAAGCGACCATGGTGCCAGGGGAGCCACAGCTTAACGTGTGCGATAAGGCCGTCATGGTGAGTGGTTAAAGCGTAAATACCTTTGAGAATCCTTAGGTTAAATTATATTTTGTAAAGGCTTAAAAATGTCACCTAATGCTGGGAAGTGATGGGGAAGAGATCCACGCTCACCCATTTGAAGGGCTGTCTGGTTGTTCCACGGAGGAGAGAGCAGTTTGTTACCTGTGGAACGCAGTGGCATAGGAAGGCTTGTACAAAGTGAGTGGGGTTAGGTCTACCAACATGCTGTGATAAACTCTGTGGCTTCCTCCCTTGGAGATGCAGCAGTATCTACAGCCGTACGTTCTTCTCCTTTCTAATCCCCCTCTGCAATTCTCAAAAGTCCTCTGTTTTGAGTGGTGGGACTGGAACAGTGGCTCTTCTTCAGTGATCTTTGGTCTTGCTTGGTCTCCTCCAATTCCACCCATGCCCGGCTTTTCCAAAGTCTTTATGACTTGAAACATGACAAACATTTTCAATTCTGTTTTTTGTTTCAAATTGCATGTGAGGAAGTTACAGTTTGGCTTTCCTGTCAAATGCTGCTTGTTGTGTTGAGAACCTGACAAAGAAACTGGATAGTTTGTAGGAGGTTAAGTTGTCAGATGGCAAGAGTTTGTGTAGTCTGAAGCGATGTACCTCTAGACTGATACAAAATAGTAATAGGCAGAATCTTTCTGATGCTGAAATAATCTTCTGGTCTAGTGGGTGGTGTCCCTGCCCATGGCAGGGAGGTTGAAACAAGATGATCTTTAAGGTCCCTTCCAACCCGAACCATTCTATGATTCTGAAAAAAACAGTACCTGCTGCTTAGGGTCTATCTCCAGCCAGACAGAAAAGTACAAAGTGTGGAGTGTCTCCTTAGTAAGAAGGCAAAGATCTTTTTTAGCTATGTCACATCTTTTTATTTTTGGATGTTAAGTAGGAAAAAGATTTGAAGGACCATTGTTTCTGTGTTGTTTTCTTTCATTATTCAACTTTTCCCTTAATAAACACTGTTCTGTGCTCCTCTGGGACCTTTTGGGTTCAGGCATTCTCCCCAGTGCCTGGCTGCTGCCAGAGACCTTCACTGGAAAAGCATTTCTTCTGTGCTAATTCCAGTTCCAAAACTGGTTCATAAAGTGTACTCATAAAGTGTACATACTCCGCTGTTCTGCAGCTACCCTGATGCAGTGTGTTTAGGTGCTATGAAAACATCTGGTATCCCTGTTTGTCAACACACAGTGTCTTTGTGTTGCATAATGGAAAAAGTGATGGACTGCATGTCCTGTACTTCGTCCTGTACCCTAGTCCTCTCCTTGGGGCTATTCAGAGTCAGTCTTCTCCCTGAGCATGCCTTGTTGTAGCTCAGTTGGGCAGAAGCTTTGCAGATCATGGGCTTCCACTTCTGCTTTGGCTATGGCAATGTCCAGGGCTTTGCCAAGTCCAGTTATGCCTGCCTAGTCTATAAGCAGAGGCAGCTAATGAGTGCTCCAATGCTTGGCCAAGCTCAAACCAGATTATTCAGGCCGTCTGAGGCAGAAAGCCCTCCTCGGCAGGCTGAGTGGTATTCTAATCCTGGGAGAAATGTTCAAATCCCAGCAGGAAACTTTTTTACGTTAAGAGTTTTCTAGTCTATGTAAACTTCCAACAGGCTAGTTACACGGTCACAAAACTAAGATAAACAGGCAGAGACCAGAGGTGAAGATAACCAAATCTTTCTGTAGTAATAGTATTGCTGGGGTTGATAGGGCCTAAAATCTGTCTTTGGAGGATGCTGGGAGATAAGTATCACATACTAATACTATGCCCAACTCTGTCTTCTAAATTTTTATTTGATACAGGCATTTATATCCTTTCCGGGACAGAGGAGAAGAATTGTCTTTACTTATCCACGAGCAAAGTAGATGGATTGTTTTGTAGCTACTGCAGTCTTGGGATTGATGTTGGACTTGATGATCTTAAAGATTTTTTTCCAGCCTAAAGGATTCTCTGATGTAAGCGCAGCAGCATCAGCCCTCCTGAGCAGGAGAGGCGTTTGCTGGCCCATCTGTGGTGTATCCCAGCAGCAGTGTAGATGAAGCTCCTGTGGAGCCAGTGCTGCTGCGTTTTCCTCCTGTGGAAGTGTAGGAGAAGTTGCTCCATGCAGTGGAGCCGTGCTGGCTTGTCTGCGTGTTTGACTTGCAGCACACATGGTGTCCTCAGGGCTCTCACCACTTACAGCACAGATCCAGGAAAGCTGACTTGGACTGCGAGACTGAAGCAGATACAATTTGTTTGTTTTTTTTTTTCAAAAGAACAAACATTTCATTTGTTTCTGTGGATCTCTGTTACCTCTGCAGAGTGGTCAAGCATCTGAAATTTCCAGCAGTGGTTGTGCATTTTCAAATTGAGAAATGGATTTAGAAAACAGCATTAATTGTTCTTAAACCGTCTGGAGCTCTTCGTGCAGTGAGGTGCCTTCTGCCAAAGCTCCCCTCTGTGGTCTGCTCCTTCTGCAGAGATAGCTGGTGTCTCACTGCCATCTGTCGTCAGCTGTATGGAATAGAAACCTGCTCTGGCATTTTTTCTGGGGTTAAGCTTTTCTTTTACTCTACAGGAATTTAATTCCAAGAAAACATGAATGACCTGAAGGATAAAAATAAGTAAAATGAAAGGCAATAGGTCAGAGCTGAACTGACCTTTAATAGGTGACAGCAAGAATCTTCCATGGATGGAGAGACGTTGAGAGAGGGAGGGACAGAGAATGAACACGAAAGCTTTCTGAAGGCAGAATGGGAATTGTGACCTGCCATTCACAATACCACAGTCCCAAATTTTAAGTGACAAAACGCCATGAAATTGAAAGTTTTTGCCCAAATTCCTTCCTCCATTAATCCCTTTGGAAGCTGAGGTTTGCAGTGGGTTTCCTTGCTGACGTCGTTTCTCTGTTGTACACGTGCTGGAGAAAGGTAGTTCAAGAAACATGGAAACAAGGCAGGGAAATAATTTTGGTCTGCATGCACTGGAGTGGTTGTCTCATAAATGCCTCCTACTCCATCTGTTCATGAATTCATCCATCAAAATGCTCATTAAAATACCAGCATTCTTATCTCTCTCACACCCTTGGCCTTCTGTTGCTTTTTGCTTGTTTCCTCAAGAAAGTGCATGGATATCTTAGTGCTGAGAATGAGAACTGTTTTCTGGATCCCAGGAAAATTGGGGGTTTCACCAAAACCTCATAGTCTGATTGCTCCATGCTACTACAGGAAAGAGAGGAGGGTCACCAGAGTCGCAGCAGACTGCATTTGTACAGGGGAGACCACTGTATCGCAAAAGAGGGAATCATCTGCTGCAGAAGGATTTGTAGTCTTTCCTAAAGCTTTTTTTAAATAGTGTTTGGAATTGGGAAGTTGATGAGCCCAGGAGCATCAGCTGCAAGAGGAGTTTCATTTTTCAAGCAGGACATAAGAGCGTCTTTGTGAGGATCAAAAGTGGTTGGTTAGGGCTAGGGCTTAGCAGATACTTGGTATGAATAATTTTCTCTGTATTTTTTGTTTGTTTTTAACAGAATTGGTCTCCTCCAGGCTGTGAGAAGCTAGGGAAGTGCCTGAAACAGCCCAAGTCTGATCCTAAGAAGTGCTTTTGGCCCCATTGATCTTCTCTGCAGCCCTCAAGAACTACACAGAAAAGCTATAACCAGCCGGACATATGGTTTACAGTGCATGTCTTCTCATGTTGGCACTCCTGTTTACACAGGAAGGGTGTGATGTACGTATGATATCATCATTTGCTCTTCCAAAAGGGCCAGTGTTTATATTGCTAGTGCTCAGGGTTTAGCCTGTACTCTTCTGTTGTTTTAGTTGTTTCCGTAAATGGTAACTGCAGTGAACACTGTTTCAACTGTAAAAGCTGTCTGGACAACCGCAACTCTGCCATCACCTCAGAAATGCCATGGATGCACCATTCCTCTTGCTCCTTCCACCCAACCTGCTCTCCCAAATCATTGCTCGTTCGGATGCCCCAACAGCAGCCATGGGGGACTGTTCAGGAAACTTACGTCCGCCAGAAAACCCTGCCCAAACTGCCCTTCGTTTGTTTGTCTGTAGCTTGTTGTTTTCGCATTTGATTTCCATTGTGAACTCTTTGGACTCCAACTTGTTTTTCCTTTCTTCCTAAACTTGCGAGCACTGGGTGCAGCTGTATGGCTCACACCGCTGCTGGGCATCACTGGGTGCAAACAAGTGCTCCCTCCTGTTCCCAACTAAGGGGCTTGCTTCCTTAGTATATCAGGAGAATACCCTTGCCTTCCTTCCATCTGTAGCTGCAAACATTCCCTAGGTAACAGTATAAAGAAATTTGAAGATCATATTCATGTAGGTATTGTCTTATTGATGGTGTGCAGGATATTCTTACGGCGCTGGGAGTCAGTTGTTCGTTTAAGGGGTTTTCTTAATTTTCGAAAATCTGGGTCCAAATATGGTTTAAGTCGCGCATTTAGTCTCATGATCTGGGCCCAGCCAACTGCAGGCTCAGAAATGCCCGTTTACATCAGATGTTAACTCTTGACCCTGTTTCCAGTGTACGCTCTCTGAGGAATTCTCCTTGTGCAAACTTTCCACAGCCTGGGTGTAGCGCTTCTCTAAGCAGAGTTCATGGTAAATGCCGATCCTTCGCACAATTTCACATTGCAAATTTCTCATCTGCTTTTGAGCCTGTTTCACACCCTTCGTTATTGCTAATAAGTGTGTCTCGAACTAAACCAAGCAAAGTTACTCTGGGGCTTCAGGGGAGTGGCTAGAAGCAACGCCAACCATGCTGTTTGCACCACTGACAGCTCCGCTTCCACCCCTGCAGTGTTTTATACAGTGCACATGCCCTCTCCACATGGCATTGTGCTGTCTTGGGAAAAATCAAGGTGCTCTGTACTTGTAAACAGCCCTGCTCCCTTCCCAAGGAAGGCTTGAGGCCGGCTTGGGATGAGTCGAGAGCTCTGCTTCTGTTGTAACTGCTGTGCTATTGCCTGCAATGGGCTTCTCAGCTGCTTGTTCTTACCCTCCCTGTAACCCCAAATGCTCTCATTCTCTCCGTTCCCATGGTTTATGCTACCTGTAATCCCCTCCACAGTAATTCCTACTGTATATCTCCTGAAGCTGGATAATCCTATAAGATTGTAATAAGAACAGCACTTGAGTCAGCTCTTACTATTCCACCTATCAGAAATCGCAGCCAACATTTATTTCATCGGCTGGCAGAGCCTCTGAAACTCGCTGTTTGCTCATCTGCAAATGGCATTTGTTTATAGTCCAAATGTCTTAGATGCCTTTTGATGTTGCTAATTGTCCTTCCAGTATATCAAGGCATTTCCAGTTCATCTATAACCTTTCTCTTTGTTTTGACAAGTGTGGATAGCTCAAGTCTTGAGAGATCCTTATCAGCCTGTTCTTCAGTGATGCTACATGAGGTAGGAGGACTTGCAGCAGTCATGTGCATCTGTCAGCACAGGAGACCAAACAAAACCAGTAACTTCCCATTTTCTGGGTCTGGTCCACCTCTGCTTTACTGCTTCTGTCACCCAGAATTGTTCAGAGTCCTGCAGTCCAGGATTGTCACCAGATAAAGATACCACCAGAGGAGGGAGTCTGTCACTGCAACTCCCTGAAAATCGCTGTCAGCCCTCGAGTAATTATGAACATGTCTGCTGCAAACTCTTAACAGCGCTTTGTCTTTCTACGTCCTGCTTATTAAGAGATTGCATCGCAGGATCGCAGCTCATCATCTGAGCACTAGCCCAGACACGTTTCTCAGTTCTTAGCATTTGCAGTATGCACATCATGAGCATGCTGGATGCCTGCTACCCTGTGTCCCCTGCCTGCCTGGCTGACGCTTTGTTCTTTGCTCTTTCACTGCTTGCAGTTTTTAAGACACTGCTTTTCCCCTGTCTGTGTGACTTGCTTGGACAAGCCATCCTGTTCTCAGCGCACACAGTGTTTGTCTGGTTACCCAGCACACAAAGTCCTCATTCCTCATTGAAATAATCTATCAGAGCATAGATACTGGATGTAAATTTTGCACTAGAAAGCTGGCTGCTATAAGTGAATTGACTTGGTGTCTGTTTATTATTTGCTTTGTGTCCATTTATTATAAAAGATCAAAGGTTAATGTGAAGAAGCTACTACTAAATTTAAATTTAAATAAGAATAGTAGTTTTACAGGTGGCTGGCTAGGAAGAATTTTAAATCCAAGCCTTTTCCAAAGATGTACAGATTTTAAAGTTGTGAAATGAAGAACTAATGAAGAAAAATAAACTAATTTATCAGAAATGCATTATACGATTTGTCTGTGCGCACCTGTAAAACAACTGAATAACACCTTGCTTTGGGACAGTCTCGCAGATACGCCTTCCAGATCATGAGACTGACTTGGGTTAAAAATAGCTTGTTTTGTTTTCCCTGTATTATTTTTAACGTGGATCAATTTCCCAGCCCACACAGCTGCCCAAGTACAATTCAGAGGCTGGTGTGGGGACCAGGGGCACACGTGGCCTGAGGCTGCGTCCACCAGCGCAGCCGCAGGGATGAGCGCTGCCAGCCTGCAGCGTTAGTGTGACGCAGCTCAAAAACACTGATACACACCTTGGATTACAAAGCAGCCAGCATGTATTACCACGTCTGCCCTTAATAATTATCCTAAGGCTCCAATTTGAAGTTGGTCCATGTGATAGTTGCCCAGTTTTGTGAGCTGCCCGCATCGGGGCAGGAGTTGGCTTTGCGGGAGCTGCCTGCGGGTGTGTGTGCAATAGCAGTTGACAGAGGAGTGGGTCTGGTGGGGTTTACTGGTCAGTCGGGGACTGCAGGAGTGAAACTGGTTTGTTGGTGGCTTCCTTTCTCAAGCTGCAAGACATAAGAGGTAAAGGAAAGATGGTATCTGTCTAAGACTGCTTCTATGTGGCATTCCTTCCTTTATATTTAAATACGTCTGCTAAATGCTAAAAGCTTAATATCTACTTGGGCTAAGAGTCCAAGGAATTTCTTTCTTGCCTTTAATTTCCAATTAGCTGAGCCTCTTGAGTCTCCCTGCTCTGCCCCTGAGGCTGTGTTATCATCCAGCCCTCCATGCAGAGGAGCTTCTGAAATTGATGTAACTAATAATCGTGGAAAAAGTCCTACTGCATTTACAGTCTATGGCCGCAAAAATGGAGTCTTGATTTAAAATCCTGCAGCGACAAATGGATTATTTCGGTGGCAAATTAGTCTCTGTGGACCAACAATTTGGGGATCTGAACACTGGAATTGGAAAGCAGAAGATCAATTCCGAACACTTAGAGCCAAGGTTAATGCCCTGCAAACTGTATTGAGTGCGGTGATGAAAGATAACATGCCTCTGCATTTTAAACGGGAAGCTGAGAAACACAGTATTAAAAGTGAAAATGGGCAAGTTCAGAGCGAGAGCGAGTGATACCCACGTATTTACTAATAAAACGTTACACGGCGTCTGGGGACTGAGTTTTCAGGCAAGTGCTGAGGATGACAGTGGGCTTTTACTAAAGGAACTGGAACTAATATCTCCGAGGAGGCGGCTGTTGAACCTGGGACACTCGCTGCCGTGTGGAAGCTGGCAGTTGTCGGTACCTGCCGCATCAAGCCTTTCCCAAACGTGGTGGACAGCTTCCAAAAGCCTCCTGGTTTCGCATAAAGCGAAGCAGACAAGATGAGGATCTCCTAAAGGCTGGAGAACACTGTTTTTTTTTCCAGTGAGGACATCTTTGCAGTCATCAAGTGAAATAATTTCAGCAGCTGAAGAAAGACCTTTTGAAGGTGAGAATGGTTTGAATCGGGGCTTTGGAGGGGAAGGCAGTGCTGGGAGGCAGTTTATTGTCTGCAGAGTTGCCAGCAGCCTCTTCAGCCCAGCTAGATGAGAAATCTCTCCCCAGGGGTCTTGCTGTTGTCCTCAGCACTGGGAAACTTTATAAACTACATGCACTTTTACTCTCCAAGAGTTACTCTTGAGTGCTCGTTCAGTATCCAATTAACTGGTTTGCAGTTAGAGTGGCTTGTTTTCCATTTCTCTTAACAGTTACAATACTTGGAAATAGACTTTTGGTTTTGTTTTCTGATAGCATTTGATGTGAGTTTTTCATATGTTATCAGAAAGCGACACGACAGTGCCTCTTGAATTAAACTGTTAGTTTTTAAGAACAGTTGTAAGGGAAGAACTGAAATCTCATTTTTGGTTCTTTTTTCCTTTGGAAACTGGCTATTTTAAACACTGAGAAAAGATTCCATTTGCCTGTTTTCTTTATATCCCCTTCCACCGTTTATAGTTTTGTTGTTGCTCGAAGTCTAGTTCGGATTATATAAATCCTAAATAAAGGTGGATCTCCAGCCAAAAGCCTGTGGTTTCTTAGGAGCGTAAGAAAAAAAAAAAACAACAAACCTCTGCCATACAACTTCTCGAGAGCAGCAGTCTGGCAGCTCTCTATGCCTTTGTCCCTCCTGGAGTCACTTAATACCCTTCTGGGCGATATGTAGGTTGGTAGCATGATTCCCATCTGAAAGGGATAGGGGCTGAACAGCGAGGAATGTGTGCCAAATCCATTAGTTCTGGATCAGACTCAAAATCCCCTCCCGGCTCGGCCAGGCTGGCCAGAGGAGAGAGAGGAGTTTTGTGTCTTCTCCAAGGGCCTGATCCAACCTGCTGCAGCGGGCAGGGGGTGCTGGGTTCGGCTCCGTGCAAACAGGGATGCTGTGGAAGGGCAGAGCTGGCTCATGGTGCCTTCGCCTCTTTTAGGGGGGACAAAGCTATTTCATTATTCAGTACGGACGCTTCGGTCCCAAGCCCAGGGAGCTGGCTGGGGAACTGCATTTTTCTGCTGTTGAAATAAGATATTTTAAAAAAATGGGTTTAAAGTGCATGCGTTTCTAAAGCTGAAATTGAAACGAAACGTTCCAGTGGATTTGAAAGGAAATTTTAGTTCTCATTTCCCCTTGTGGGGTATGTTGAAATTTTGAGCATTTTGTTCCACTTCACACTGAAGTTTTAAAATCCTTAACGGAACAGAAACTTCCATACTCAGCACAGCTCTTCTAATTGCCTGGTTAAGCTGATTAGAGTTAGCTCAAAAGCTTTTATACCCCCAGTTTTTACGTTGACAGGTTAATAACATCTCTTGTATCAGGATCTCAAAGCACTTTTAAATTACTCATTAGCTCTGTGTCCAAAAGAGAGGCAAAGCCAGTGTCCCCCTGTTACAGAACCCTCTGGGGGGTCCAGACCTGAGGTGGTGGTTCCTCTCCCAGGCACAGAACAAGCCTAAACCTCTGGAAGCCGCAAGCGGATGTTGAGACATCTCCCCGATGATATTCCAGAGCCGCAGTCCTTTGACATCACATTTGGAAATTGGTCCTAGGAAAGTTCTTTTCAGATGGAAATTGCAGTAGGAGTCAGCACTGTTGTTTGAAAGGTTGAACAATGACGGGGATACTAATTTACTTTGGATGTTAAAAACCAGTCCATACTGGTAGGTGCAATTCATAACCTTTGAAATGGAGGATTAATGAGGTGAAGTTCTGACAGAGATCTGAGAAATGTTTTTTAAACCTGAGCTGGCATAATTTCTGGCAGCTGAATCATTGGAAGTCGGATTTGGTGTAACATTTGTGCTCTTCCTGGCAGAACTGACGGTGTCTGAGAGGCCCGATCCTGCATCAGAGGAGGAGAGATCCCCCCAGCTGCTTCTTCGCCCAGCTGTTGGATGCAAAGGGACCAGTGGGAGCCCTCGGCAGCTCATCCTGGTCAGAGCTGCTGGTTTGCCTGGGGTCGGTTGGCATGAGGGGCCTGGGAACCTCGCTTAGCCTCAAGAAAAATGTGGCGGTGTCTTCTGCTAGTAACGGTGGTGGTTGTGTAGGAGGGCCACAAACAAGAAAAGTGTGATGAAGACCCCAGCTCACGGATTCTCTGTTAGTGAGAGGCAGAAGGCAAGGGGTGCCTGGTGTTTGCACTGCAGGCAGCCTGCAAAAAAGCCCTTTCCCAGCTCCTGCTTATTTCCATGGGTAGGCAGATAAATTCCATGACTTCCATCTGCCAGGAAGAAGAGGAGTTGCTGGAACAGCTCATTGTCCAGTATCGTGGTTGGTAAGGTTACAGGATAAACCCTTCCAGCTCATCTGAGGGAGCGAGGGTGTTGCGAAGCCCCTGTTCCAGTGGAAGACAACGTGCTTCATCTGTGTTTGCTTCACTGGAACAGCTGCTAGAGAGGATTTTTCTGGTGCTAAAGAGATAATCTGACTTCAGGGAAAATCTTAGTCTTTAAGGGAATGGTTGTGAAAGGAGACACGCTGACCTCCTGTGCGGGCTGTCTCTGGCAATAGGGAGCTTAACAAGAAAGGGAGCAACCTTTGCACTGGCCTTCAGCTTGTCTCCGTTTGCACCTCAGGCAGACATCCATTAAACAGGTGTCTTTTGCCATCTATAGATGAATTAGGAAGAAAATAGAGCAGTGGAGGATTTGGTGTGTGGCAAATGATTCCCGAGGGTTTGCACCAAGCACTGGGAACTGTGCAATGACACAGGACGTGTCAGATGCTGGGATGCAGGCAGAATCGGGTTTCTCACAAGCCATGATGTGTATATGAGCTTATCGCAGCTAAGTTGGAGAGGAGACCAGCCTCTCCTCCTGTCGGCTGCTCCTCCTGTGTGAGAGCCACTTCTCGTAGCTGGAAGGACCCCATGGGGCTGTTGGGAGCAACTGGTCCAGCAAGAGTAGGAGAAAGGCAGGCTTCTGCAGCCCTGAGCACCCATCCCATGGGGTCCCCATCAAATCACTGCAAAACACCTGGATAGCTGCTGGTGCGCTGTCACAAACCTCAAAGACAGGCACCAACGGCTGTCCGGAGGGTGTGGAGCCGAGCTGTCCCCATCGCAGCTATCGGCAGCAAGCACTGAGCTCGGCCAGGGGTGTTGCATGCTAGAGCCGCCTTTGCTTTCTGCAGCGGGTTGTGCCCAGATGCATTTGGACCAGGCCCAAGTCGTATTTGCTAATGTAAGAGGAGATCTGTACTCATTCAGCAGTAAGTCTCCTGCCCACAATGGGTTTTGCGTGGGCAAACGGCTATTCACCCATCGGGCGATGGGAGATAGGAGCTGTGTGAGAGTGCCCTGACCAGTAAGTGACACCAATAGCTGCTGAGCTGTTAGCGCAGGACCGAGTGCGCTCAGACTGGCTGTGTTATCATCCCCCAGGAGTGTAATCCAAACCAACGGTTCTAACAACCACAAAATGCGATTCCAGGGGTTCACAAGAGGCGACGAGGGACAGAAAAGCGGGAAAGAGTTTAGTGATAGCAGGGCAGGGGTGAAGGGAAGTGTAACCTCTGGGCACGGGACCCCTTTCC
This sequence comes from Dromas ardeola, assembly GCA_013398915.1. NCBI lineage: Eukaryota > Metazoa > Chordata > Aves > Charadriiformes > Dromadidae > Dromas > Dromas ardeola. Next base: position 75,712 of record VYZM01016015.1, read on the forward strand.
AAAGCTGGCTGGGGCAAGGCAGGGTCTCAGGGCTCCATGCACTGAGAAAATACGCCCCACATGCTGCAGGTACCAGAGGACTCTTCAGAGGGAGGACTGGGGCTCCATGCACCAGGGTGCCAGAGCTCCAAGCTCCAGGGTAGCACAGCTCTGGGCACTGGGGAGATCAGGGCTCTGTGGGTTGGGGTACCAATGAGAGCTCCATGCACCAGGGGGTGTTGGGGGTCCGTGCCCCAAGGTGCCAGTGCTCTGTGTACCTGGGGACCGGGGCTCTATGCACCAGGGTATCGGAGCTCCATGCACCGAGGGCATTGGGTCTCTGTGACCCGGGATGCCAGAGCTCCATGCGCGCAGGGACTGGGGCTCCATGCACTAGGGGGGTTGATGTTCTATGCATGGGGGTGCATGCACCGGGCAGTCAGGGCTCTGTGCGCTGGGGGGACCAGAGCTCCGTGCCCTGGGGTACCAGAGCTCCATGCACCAGGGTGTCAGGGCCTCGGCGTACCAGAGCTTCATGCACCAGGGGATCGGGGCTCTGGGGTTCCAGACCTGCATGCACTGGGGGGGTTGGATTTCCATGCACCAGGGGGGACTGGTGCTCTGTGCCTGGGGGTACCAGACCTCCATGCACCGGGGGAGACCGATGCTCCGTGCCCAGGGATATCAGACCTCCATGCACTGGGGGGCCTGGGGCCCTGGGGTACCAGACCTCTATGCACTGGAGGGTTGGAGCTCTGGAGTTCCAC